>JAAALK010000289.1:66164198-66392383 GCA_019279435.1 Zizania palustris | reverse complement strand
CAAAAGCGGCTGGACGTCTGGCCGCACTTAGCAGGTTTTTATCAGATCTGCGGAGAGGAGTTTGCCGATCTTTAAAGCTTTGAAAGGGTCCGAAGATTTTGCATGGACACCGGAGTGTCAGAAAAGTTTCGAAGATATTAAAGATTATCTCAGCAATCTTGCTACACTTACGGTGCCTATTGCGGACGAAACCCTACTTCTGTATCTTGCAGCCACAAGCTCAGCAGTCAGCGCAAGTCCTTGTCAGAGAAGCCGATATCAATGGGAAGTTGGTCCAAAATCCTGTCTATTTTGTATCCGAAGCATTGTCAGGAGCGAAGACAAGATACTCCGAACTTGAAAAGTTCGTTTATGCTCTGATAATGGCTTCGAGGAAGCTAAGACATTATTTTTTGGCTCACAATGTAATTGTACCAACTTCGTATCCTTTAGGAGATATGCTCCGAAGCAAAGATTCCACTGGAAGAATTGGAAAGTGGGCAGTAGAACTAGCACCCTTCGGCATATCTTTCCTAGCAAGGACAGCTATCAAGTCTCAAGTCCTAGCAGACTTCGTAGCAGAGTGGACTCCACCTACGAAGTTGACTCCGGAGAAATCAGATGACGGAGTCTGGACTATTTACTCCGATGGGGCTTTCCAAGCATCCGGAGCAGGCATTGGGGCAGTATTAATTTCTCCGTCAGGACAAAGAGCAATGTACTCCGCAAGACTCAACTTTAAGTCTACCAATAATATAGCGGAGTACGAAGGAATATTATTGGGACTCCGGAAAGCACGTGCTCTAGGGGCTACAAGAATAATTATAAAAACAGATTCTCAGATAGTAGCAGGGCACGTAGACAAAAGTTTTCAAGTCCGACATCCACAGCTTGCAAAGTATTTGGAAGAAATTCGCAAGATCGAAGCACATTTCAAGGGTATTTCCATTCGGAGTATACCAAGAGCTGAAAACGTGCAAGCGGACATTTTAGCGAAGGCTGCTGCCGGAGCTGTGGATGTGCCTGACGAAGCTTTCTATGAGGAGCTCAATATACCTTCGGTGCCACAAGTTGCTTCTGCAGAGATTCTCTGCATTCCTAGTGCAGATTGGAAAGATTCAATCATAGAACTCTTGCAAGGAGGAACGAATTTGCCCGAAGAGCCCCAATTGTCAAGGTTAAAGCTCAGAGCAAGAAACTATCAGTTAATCAACGGTATATTATACAAGGCCGGAGTATGTTCCCCTCTACTCCGATGTATATCTCAAGCCGAAGGCCAAGAAATTCTTCGAGAAATTCACGAAGGCCTTTGTGGAAGTCATTTAGCCCCTAGAGCTCTGGCAGGAAAAACACTTCGCCAGGGGCTTTATTGGCCCACAATAACAGCTGATGCGGAGAGCTTGGTCCGCACTTGTCAAGGATGCCAGTGGATGGGTCGACGGAGTCATCGCCCACCAGCAGCTCTTCAAGTCATTGCTCCGGTATGGCCTATGGCCAGATGGGGTATGGATCTAATTGGTCCCTTTCCGTTAGCAAAGGGAAATCTGAAGTTCGCAGTGGTAGCTATTGAATATTTCTCTAAGTGGGTGGAAGCAGAGCCCTTAACAGCTATCACTTCGAATAATGTACAGAAATTCTTCTGGAAAAACATTATTTGTCGGTTCGGAGTGCCTAGATATCTCACAGTTGACAACGGAACACAGTTCGACGCAGAACCCTTCAGGAAGTTTTGCGAAGACCTAGGCATTCAACTATGTTTTGCTGCAGTGAGACATCCTCAGTCAAATGGAGCAGTTGAGCGAGCCAATGGAAATATCTTGTCAGGGTTAAATCGAAGAATAGTAGGACTATCAAAAGGACTGTGGACCGAAGAGCTTCCGAAGATTCTGTGGTCCATTCGGACTACGCAAACAAGGTCCACAGGGTTTACTCCGTTCAGACTACTATTCGGAGATGAAGCTATGACTCCAACGGAGCTCAAAGGAGGATCACTTCGCAGCACCGAACCAGACATCGAAGAAGAAAGACAAGCTTCGTTAGATTTGTCAGAAGAGACAAGACTTCGAGCTGTAGCCAATTTATCAAAGTATCATCAGCAGACGAAGACTTGGTATGACCGAAGGTTAAGCTCAGCGAGTTAAGGCCGGGTCATCTTGTTCTACGAAGCATTATAGCACCAGGGAAGCTAGGCAATAAATGGGAAGGTCCATATCTAATCGTCCGCTCGGGGCGCCCTGGTTCATTTAAATTAGCTAATTTAGAAGGTGAAGAGTTAGCACATACTTGGCATGCGGAGCACCTAAAGCGATACTTCGCATAAGGGCTCCTTGTAATTCGCTTGTAATCACCTCTAAATTAATAAAGCATACACCCTGATGGTTGCCTTCCCCTTGACACTCCTAGTTTCCCGAGCGGACGCGCTGGGACAGAAGTCGATCGAGAGGGAAGTGTCATTAAGCTGGGTTGTATTTCCGGACTTCGTACCCATAAAGTCGAAGCCTCCGGTGTGGTGGCTGAAATCCATCCGGAGCCCAAGCTGATACCTTGTAGGCATCCGTAAAAGAGCCAATACCACATTCTACGGAGTCCAAGCTTCGGCTGGTAGACTTCCGTAAAAAGAGCCGAAGGTGGCCAAAATCTGCGGAGTCCAAGCTGCAGCTTGTCAGACTTCCGTAAAAAGAGCCGAAGGTGGCCAAATTCTGCGAAGTCCAAGCTCCGGCTGGTAGACTTCTGCAAAAAAGAGCCCAAGTGGCCAAATTCTGCGAAGTCCAAGCTCCGGCTGGTAGACTTCTGCAAAAAAATAGCCGAAGGTGGCTACAAATTCTGCGAAGTCCAAACTCCGGCTGGTAGACTTCTGCAAAAAATAGCCGAAGGTGGCTAAAGTAAAACAGCATTTAAGCTATGAGCTTCGAATGTCTGCTCTTATAAGTCCAAAGTGACAAATTTTTTTTTAAGACACTAAAGTGTCATCGAAGTTATCTTAATTGATTTCTTTCGTAAAGCAAACAAAGGTACCAAGTTACCATTCTTCTGACTACAAGGTCGAAGACATTTCATAAGATTTCAAAAGATCTTTAAATGACAGAGGGGCTCCGAACCCCCACAAAATTGTACTTCGAAGTTTTTTCTTTGCGCATAACCATCTTTGAATACAGTTCGAAGTTGCTTATACCCAAAGAGGGGCTAGTAAATATGGAGACAATTTTAAATCGGCATTCATTATTAAAACAAATGTGTTTACAGATTACATTATGAAAAATTGGTATCTATACCAAGAAGGAATCGGAGACCTCTTCGGTCCCGAGAGCTAGGGGTGGAACGACTAGTTCCAACATCGGAAGTTCTAAGAACTTTACGTTTAACTCTCTTCCTCCCCTTCGAAGCTCTAAAATCCTTCTGTTCTTGTTGAAGCTCGGCCCAAGTTCGAAGCCGCTCGGGGCTTCTCTCCCAGCTTCTAAGATCTTCAGATCTTTTATTTTGGGCTTCACCTTCGCCTTCAGACCAATTAGTGTCTTCAGAAGACGAGGTGTTTGCGTCGATCTCTTTATCTTCCTCTTTAATATAAGACAATACGTCTTTGATTACTTCGGGCGCAATAACGCCGGAGTCATCTCGAGGGATAAGGAATCGAGGATGCTTATAACTCTTTAGAAGTTCGAAGGTGTTCCACAGTGAGCGAAGTTCGCTGTTAACCTCTAACACTTCGATATCTTCGATAAGAGGCAAAGCCTAAAAATATGACAAACAAGATTTTCATTGATAAATGTTTACTAGCACAAAGCTTTACATGGTTAAAATCCTAAAACATTCCTAAACCTGTGGGTTTGAAGGAGGTTGGCTGCTCGAAGCTTGGCTCCGAACATTCTTCTGGCGTTGGCCTTCATCAATCCAAGCCTTGATCGCAGATCGACCTTCGGCTCTCCACGAAGTTTGGAAGGCTCGCCAAGCAGCAGCTACACCTTCGGAAGGTTTGAGAAGTCGGTCGTCGTCGAAGGTGATTGGACCTCTTCCTGCGTCCGGAGTTATTGATCGGCCCAAATCCTCGTAATAGCGAAGTAGACCAACAGCAGACACATGTCCGGAGAGTTCTCCGTATCTAATGCCCGCTGTCTTCATCTGCTTCGCCACCCCTTGGATCCTTTTCAACCGGCGCAGAAGGCTGATGTTATCATCAGAAGGAAGAATTCCGGTAGTACCGAAGTACTCCAGGACTTCTAACAACTGATTCATAATCTCCGCAGCCACCTTCTCAGACTTCAACTTATCTTCGTTCAGCGCATCCTTCGCCGAAGTAACTTCGTCCAAAACCCCAGAAAGCCTAGCATTCTCAGTGGTCAAAGTGTTTTTCTGTGTCAACAATTGGCTAGCTTCCTCTTCAAGCCGGACGAGCCTAGACCCTGTAGTAGCATGCTCCGCCCGCAGTTTGTCAACTTCTGCTCGAAGCACAATCCTTTCCGCTTCGAGCTCCTTCTTTACAGCTTCCAAGCTTTGCCTGGCCCTTCGCTCTGTTAATATTATATTATCCATTTGAGTCACTCGACTTTCGGAGATGTTAAAATTCCTTCGAAGAGTGCTATTTTCTTCCCGAAGCCGAGCGATTTCTTCGTCATTGCATAGACTTGCAGCTCGGGCCAAGACAGTTTGCTGCCAAAGTAAAAATCAAAGTAAATATTCATTCGAAGATAAATTCTATAATAATTCGCAGTTGCTTCGTACCTGATAGGCTGTACGTTCAATAATGGCATTAAGCTCCGTCCTGTCAGCCTTGCACAGGATGGCCACTAATTCGGTCTCCCCTATCTCACGACTAGCTCGATCCAAAGGTTCGAGCAAAGTCCGAAGACCAGTTGTTTGCCCTAAGAAAGGAGCCAGCAAGGGGAGCATGCTTATTGCCTCTTGGTCATCTTCGTTCAATGAAGGACCGGAGTTTTGGCCTGCGGCCTTCGGAGCCACTGGAGTTTGAGCCTCCCTGGAAGATTGGCTCTCGTCTGTTGAATCAGACGGAGTTGATTCGGAGCTTATAGCAGGCAGGGGCTCTATTTGTCTTTTGCCTCTTCCAGGCCCCTTTTGAGTAACTCTTGGGGCTGGCTCCGAAGTCGTCGAAGGTTCAGGAATTATTTCCTCCTGACGGACTTCTTCCATAGGTGTGGGTTCTGCAAAGTAATCAAAAGTATTATACATAGTATAAAAATTCAAATAAATACAGAAGTTCTTCGAAGTCTACCTTCGGTAGTCCGTGGAGGAGTCGTTGTCGGACTGATTGGTGGATCGAAAGCTAATTCTTCATCTGAATCAGCCGTTGAATCATGGACTACAGGAGCATCGTCCTGGGTAGTCCTCGCTGCTTCTTCGGGAATCGAAGCCATAGTGACTTCGACACCACTTTCATTCACAGGAACTTCGTCCTGAGCTGCATCTTCTTGAACTACCGAAGTCCTTGGTTGATCAACATTTTCTCCGGACTCCGGTACGTTCGCAGGTACTTCGGTTTGTGCAGCCCTTTGAGTTTCATTCTCTTCCATTAGGCGCACAAGTAACCTTTCCACTTCTTCTTGGGAATCGGAAGCCGAAGCTCTGGAGCTCGAAGGTATAGGGTCTAAAGGTGCGAGGTTCTTCGGCTTCCTAGCCACCCTCTTCACCGGAGTTCTTGCTGAACTTGAAGTTCCAGCTTCGGTTTTTCTTTTTGAGGCCCTTTCTCCAAAGGCGCCCAATCCATCAGAGGGGGAGGAGTGAGTTTCAGCATTCCCCATACTCTGTTAAATCTTTCCCAACTCCCAACCAGTTTAATTCGCCACTCTTTTTCGGTCGGAGTTGGAGCACCCAAGATTTTTTCCGAAGCCCTTATAATTTGTTCTGAAGTAACAGGGGCTGAAGATTCTACAAAATAAATAATTCAAGTCAATTTTTCTTCGAAGTAAATATGTTTAATACATGTTGTTTTCGAAGTTACCTGTAGGACTTGAAGTCAAGTTAATTCTGCGAAGACCACCTTCGGAATCATCTTCGAAGATAATAGGCCAGTCAGCCATC
Source organism: Zizania palustris (assembly GCA_019279435.1). Taxonomy (NCBI): domain Eukaryota; kingdom Viridiplantae; phylum Streptophyta; class Magnoliopsida; order Poales; family Poaceae; genus Zizania; species Zizania palustris. Next base: position 66,386,374 of record JAAALK010000289.1, on the reverse strand, counting down.
AACGGAGGAATTTGAAGACCGATGAACTCTTCGGCCAAGTCTCGCATACTGAGTCTTCGACTAACTTTTTCAAGCAAGTTCAGACGGGCTTCGAATTGGCCTTCGTCAGGACGCACCAAAGCTTCTTTTCGGAACTGGATTTCTTTAAGAGGTCCGGCCAGAGGATTGCTTGCCCCGACTTCGGCATAGAACCATTTCAGCACCCAATCAGTATACCATCTAGCATTGATGGCCTTAGCAGGGAATCGTAGAGCGTATTCATCTCGAAGCCTAAAATTGATGCTTCCGAAGGCAACCACTACTTTTTCACCTCCGGAGCCTATGAAGGTCTTCGGCTGACAAGTTGCTCTGTGCAATGCTGCGAAGATTTCAGCCCTCCCCTCACAACCTTCGGCTCTCAGAGCCCACTCGAAGATAGCTAATCTAGCTACAGCATTCGGAGACAGTTGGGGGAGGGTTACATGAAACAAGTCGAGGACTTCAGCCAAGAAATCTACAGCAGGGAGGCCCAAGCCTGCTTCGAAAAAAGCTTCGAACACTACGACTTCTCCGGGTCTTGGTGATGGGATTGCTTCTTTCCCTGGTTTTCGAATCATAACTCCCGCACCTATATTTCCTCCTACTGCCATTGCCAGGGAATCTCTTTTGCAGGTTGAAGATCCTAATTCAAAGGATTGGTCCAGATATTTGGTCGATGGAGGGCACAGACCTTGATCATCGGCGATTTGGGGATTTTTTCCCTTTGCCGCCATGGAAGTTGTCGCCTGCATCGAAGGCGTCGCCGTCACTATTGCCGCTGCCGCTGCCGCAGCCGCTTGTTGACGAGCCAAGGTCGAAGGAGGAGCAGAGCCTTTGGTCTTCGCCATCGCAATGACTGGATCGATCTGAGAAAGTGGGGACTAGGACTCTAGAACTCGAAAGCTAGGGCTCAAGAACTCAAAGGGCTCAAAAGGCTTTTGACTGGGAGCAAGCAGTGAAAAGGTAATCGAGTAAGTTCTGGAGTTCTTTATTTATAGTCTAACTTTCCGTTTGTTACCGTTTGGGCTCTGCCTTTTCGCATTCCCGCCTGTTATTTTCCTCCGAAAATAACGCTTCGTATAACTCCGTTAGAAACAGAAACTAACGGTTATATTTTCTAAGTCTAAAAAGCCTTTCGAACTTCCTGAGTCAGTTCTAAGATAGTTCGAAAAGTAATTACCTTATGACTGGTTCGAAGTTCATATCTTCATGTATTTCGGAGATAAAACAAAAATCAATAACCCCTATGATTGGTTATCTTTTCTTTCCGTATACTGCTCTCCTAACGTTACAGGTCGAACGGAGAAGCGTATTCGAGGGGCTACTGTTGGGGGAAAATATCTCATCTTCGGGGTTATTGCCAAAGCAGTATGAAGACAGCCAACCAGTTCGAAGATTGTCCGAAGGTCATCTTCGAAGGTGGCTTGGAACCTGGTTCGAAGCCCGAAGGCAGGCTTTAATTCGAAGTATGTCTTCGAACCAAAGCCCTTCAAGATCTTTTCTGCCAGCTAAGATGGAAGACTTATCTTCTATCCTATTAGATTAGTCTTTTACCATTTTAGCCCTATTAAGGAAACCAAATAGTTTCCTTAATGTCGGTTGTAATAGAGGGATAAAAAGGTCTTTTCCTTAATGTTTAGGCCTATAAATACCTCCCATTTCACCCTGTAATAGGGACCGATTACAAGTGAATCAATACACACTTTCGAACTATTCTAAGTTATTATCCTTTCGGAGGCTTAGAACAGTTTGCTTCGCAAACACTTCGTTTGTTAGTTTCTTTTCTACAGAAACCTGTTAGCGTAATCTTTTACGCCAACACCTGTGGATGAAGTATTTCCCCCAACATCAGCCATGTCAAATTTCTTGAGCGGGTACTTGGTGTACTTTGTCTAGTGGACGAAAGTACCTTGTTTGCTTTGCTTGATTTTCAAACCAAGGAAAAATGTGAGTTCGCCCATCATGGACATCTCGAACTCCCTGCTCATGGCATCTTCAAACTTGGCAACTAAAGCATGAGAGGAGCCACCAAAGATGATATCGTCAACGTAAATCTGGGCTAGGAGGAAATCTTTGCCATGCTTGAGAGTGAACATGGTTTTATGTACTGATTCCATCAAATATCCTCGCTCAAGCAGAAAAGACTTAAGTCTATCATACCATGCCCGAGGGGCCTGCTTGAGTCCATAAAGAGCCTTATGAAGTTTAAGGAGTTTATGTGGATATTTGGGGTTTTCAAATCCAGGGGGTTGTTTTACAAAAACATCTTCATCTATGAAGCCATTATGAAAAGCGCTTTTCACATCCATTTGGTAAAGTTTGAATCCTCGGGATGCAGCAAAAGCGAGAAAAATCCTAATATCCTCTAGACGTGCAACTGGTGCAAAAGTTTTAGTAAAATCAATCCCTTCCAATTGAGAATAACCCTGAGCTACAAGTCTAGCTTTGTTTCTAATGACAGACCCATTCTCCCCTTGTTTGTTTTGGAAAATCCATTTAGTTTCAATGAAATGAACATTAGGAGGGGGATCTACAAGTGTCCAGACTTGGTTTCTCTCAAAATTTTCAAGTTCTTCATGCATAGCATTGATCAAACTAGAATCAGAAAGTGCATGACTCACATCTAAGGGCTCCAAAGAAGCAACAAAAGTAGAATCAATGAAATGAGCATGAGAACGTGTTACCCTTTGATCAAGCTCACCAATGATCTGCTCGGGAGGATGCATCCTTTGAATGTGATGAGGATCCTCGTAGTGGGATGCAATCTCCCCCTCGACTTGTGTTGGTGAATGATCGAAGATGACCAATGTTGAGGTAGTAGCTTTGGGGCCTCTTGCCAATGTGGTCGAAGTAGGGTCAGCTTCAGGGGTCGATGCCGAGGGTAAAAGGGGATCATCCTCAAATTCTCTAGGATCTTCGTGTTAGAACAGACTCGATGATAGTGTTAGTTTCCAAATTGAAAACACGATAGGAATGACCATGGGTAGTGTAACAGAATAGAAACAGTGCAAAAACTCGGGTTAGAACAGAATGAAGTGTAACACAGAGAAATCAACACATGTAGTGCAAAACAGGGATACAAGTTCAAGCAATAGATGAAGAACAGAATGAAAATTTCATTGCATGAACAGGGAACACAAAAGACTCACAATATTGAGTACATGGATGTGGCGGCTAGCTCTGGGAGTTCTAAAAATGGTTGCTCAAAAAGTGTTACCTAGACCTAGCCAACCTTGTCTATTTATAGCCACTACTCAGCCATGCGAATAGACTACTTTACCCCTAGGGTTTACAGCGATTTTGTCTCTACCAGACAAGGGGGTACAGATGGTAGTCTACTTTTACAGGAGGCTTCTTTTATCAGCTTCGCAGAGGAGACAACATCAGCTTTTGGAGAGCAGACACGATCAACCTTTGCATAGTTGGAATCTTCTGAAGCCCCCTTCGCACATGAAGTGTGCAGTAGCTTCGGTGACAAGATTTGAACTAGATGGCCTTCGCTTCACTGAAGTCAGTCTTCGATACAGTGACGGTTTTGAGCCGAAGCCGTCAAAGATCTTGAGCCTTCGCACCATCACCTCCAGAGTGAACCACCATGGCTTCGCAGCTACTCCCAACTCGAACTTTGTTAGTCCATGTACCGAAGCCATGCATCGTCAAAGTACCTCAAATCAACCATGCTCTGAAGCCCCACCTTCGGAGTACCTTCACCACCTTCTGAAGTCCCTCCATCTAAGGCCTCCACATGAAGCATATCCACAATCACCCCTTTGCAGTGTCTTAGCCCCGAGCACAGTCTACAAAGATCCTTATCTGGACCATGCCTTCGATGCACCTTGACTTTCAAGACCTTTGACAAGTGTCCCTTCGAGTGCCTCCATCCGAAGCACACTTCGAACGCCTTGCCTCAAAGCTAAGGACTTTGTCCACCATACTCCGAAGTCACTCCTTTCAGAGCACCCTTCGAAGTGCCTCGCCTCCGAGGACTTTGCCTTGGGGTACCTTCAGCCGGAGCCACTCTCCGCACTTTCTTCCTTCGTCTGGCACACCTTGACCCGAGGACCAACCTCGACCCCACATAGCCTTCTTGACTGAGCTCCCCGCTCACCTTGCATCAAGCCTCCCGCTTGATCCAGGTTCACTCGCTGTGAACCGTCCATTGCCTCTGAAGTCACCTGCGTACCACCGACAAGCAAACAAGAGTTTCCAGTACCCCGGAGACCTCTCTGGTAAATAGCCTTCAGTACACACTCTGGTGTACCGCCCAAAGTACCAAGCCCTTTGGTACAAACATATCATCGTGTTCTGCTAGACCCCTCTAACAGACACACTCCGCTGCACAGTTGCAGCCAGCAACCACCGAACCCTATTGTTGGGGGAAAATACTTCATCCTCAAGGTCTCTACAGTAATAAGACAAAAGGCAATCTACTAAATCGAAGTTCCAGTATTAACTCCGGTTTAGTACATGATCAAGTTCGAAGAATCCATGCAGACTTCTGTTCGGAGTATAACTTCGAAGGTTGAATCTTCAGAGAGCTTATTTGCCAGCGAGGATGGAAGACTTATCTTCTTTTTGATTAGATTAGTCTTTTACCATTTTAACCCTATTAGGGGTACCAAATAGTTTCCAATATGTCGGTTGTAATTGAGGGGTAAAAAGTCTTTTCCTTAAGATTTTTACCTATAAATACCCCCCTTCTCACCCTGTAATAAGGATTGGATACTCAGTTATTCAATACACAACTTCGAACTGCTTTGAGCTATTATCCAATTCAGAGGCTTGAAATAGTTTACTTCACAAACACTTCATTTGTTAGTTTTTAATCTTCGAAAACTTGTTAGTGTAATCTTTTACGCCAATAGCTGGCGCCGTCCGTGGGGAACCTAGTCCAAAAAACTTCGTTCTCTACCAAGTTCTCAGAACCATGCCTCCTAAGCGGAGTTCAGGTGGTAGTCCTACTCGGAGGTCCCCTTGGACTTTCGGAGCAAGATCTTCGAATACAGTCGAGGTCAGAGGACCTTCAGTAATTCCTCCACCTCAGACCCCCAAAGGGAATTCCCTTCCTCGAGCATACGGAGTTCCTCCTCCAACTCCATCTATGCTTCGGCCAGACGGAGTCCCTCCTTCAACTCCGACTGTGCTTCGAACTGACATGTACAGTTCTCAAGACCCGGAAGATCCTTTTGGAATAAATGAAGATGGTCTTGGTGGCATGGTGACCCAGATGGCCAGTCTCCAAGCTGAAGTGGCAAGGTGGAGTCAAGAAGTCGTAGATAGGCTTCGTTCTCAGGCCACCCCGGTCATTCCCAAAGTGCCTCAAGACGACGATCTTCTTTATCCCGAAGCCCCAGAGAACGCTTCCTTCGATAGCGAGTCTCTGCTGCATCCCGAGTTACAGAAAGTGCGCTTTGACCCTAAGTTTAAAACTTCGAAGCTCTGTAAGTACTCCGGAGAAGAGGATCCGGGGGAGTTCTCCCATTAGTATGCTTTGGCAATTGAGTCCAGCGGAGGAGTTCGAGACACCATGGCCAAGTGTTTCCCCCTTGTTCTCGAAGGGGTGGCTTTGCGTTGGTTCTGGTCCTTGAAGCCGGGATCAATTAGAACCTGGGAGTAGTTAAGGAGGAAGTTTATAAGTAACTTTCAGGGTACCTTCGTACCCCCAATGTCTACAGGAAGTCTTTTCCAGGTGAAGAAGCTACCTGGAGAAACTTTAAGACAATTTTTTAAGCGCTTCGCTCATACGAAGTCGCAAATACGGGGACTGTCTACGTCGTCCGTGGTTGATGCAGCCCGAGCGGGAGTTACTCATGCGGGCCTCCTTGATAAACTTCATCGGAAACATATATCCTCTGTAGCACAGCTGATGGCTTATTTTGAAGAATATGCTAGGTCAGAAGAAGGGTGGCTCCGAAGAACAACTTCAACTCTGTCAATCCTGCAAGAAGTCAAGCTCGAAGTAAAGACTTCAACACCTTCGCAGGGGCCTAGCATTGAGGTCCAACATGACAGGTGTCGGGGGCAAAAGAATCCTCGCTCCAAAGTCCTGAACATTGCTCCTCCACAGAAATTTGCCCCTAGAAATCCACAAGCTTCAGGAAGCAAGACCAGCGGCTAGAGGCCGCCAGGGAAGCCGGCTGGCAAAGCCCAGGCCTTCTTCTGCTGCGTTCATGGTGAAAATTAGAGTCACGCTACTGATGCGTGCAAGTCTATACTCGCTTTAAGAGGCGAGTACCTCGAAAGGACTTCTAGTCGAGGCACTACTTACCGAGTCCCTTCCGAGGCACGTGCGGAGCCTGTGCAGGCCGTCGCACGCGTAGACAACTTCGACCCTGCAAGGCAACCTCCGGTGGTCAATATTATGCCACCTCCGAAGTAGGAAGATGGCCAAGATCAGGGCAAAAGGGTAGTCCTCCCTATTTCCGAAGGAGGGATCCTCGGCAGTATGTCGAAGAGATAGCGAAGAGAATATGTCCGGGAAGTAGGCCATATTGGAACTTCTTCGTTTGCAGCTACCATGCCCGAGTGGTCCCATGTGCCAATATCTTTCTCTGCAGATGATGTAGCTGGTATAAAGTTTCCACATGCAGATCCCTTGTTATTACTGCCGATATAGCAGGGACTGAAGTCCGGAGAGTGCTGATTGACGGAGGGAGTTCAACAGATATCATCTTTGTTCAAGCCTTCGATCAGCTCTGTATCTCCAGGAAACATCTCCTCCCAGCAGCTCGTCCTCTGCAAGGCTTCGCAGGACCTCCTCTTGATGCCCTCGGCCAGATAGGTCTGGAGGTTGCTTTCGGAGAGGGGCTCCTGGCAAGGACGGAGGAAGTAATCTTCGATGTAGTAGATGCCCCTTATGCGTACAATGTTATCTTCAGAAGGGGCATGTTAAATCAGTTCGGAGCTGTGGCGCATCGTAACTATTTATGTATGAAGATGCCCACGCAAGCGGGAGTACTCACTGTCTTTGGAGATCAACCCACTGCACGAAGAGCATAATATGGTCATGCCCCCCTCTCGACCCGAGACAGGTGAACAATGTACAAGGCAATCCGAAGGATATCTCTGCTCCAGGTGAACCTTCGAAGAAGTCCTTCCCAAGACCCAGCCCCGAAGGAGAAATTATAACGAAGGTTATTGTAAAAGATGACAAAGACTATTCTTTTCAGTTCGGCAAAGATTTGCCTCCAGAAATCGCTACTTCGTTAGAAAAGGTAGTTGAAGAAAATTTGGATGTCTTTGCTTGGTCTGATGAAGACATTCCAGGAGTCAGTCGAGATATCATTGAGCATAGCTTGCTTGTGAACCCGAGGTTTTCGACCTGTTCGACAGGGACTTCGGAAGTTATCCGTGGAGAGGGCCATCCTTTCTAAAGCAGAAGTGGAAAAATTGCTGAAGGCTGGGATCATCAGAGAAGTAGCTCATACTGAGTGGGTAGCTAACCCAGTCTTCGTCAGAAAGAAATCCTCCGGGAAGTGGCGCATGTGTATTGATTTTACATCCTTGAATAAAGCATGCCCACATAACCCCTATCCCATGCCCCGAATTGATCAATTAGTTGATTCCACTACTGGTTCGGAGTTATTAAGCTTCCTCGGCGCGTATTCTGGCTACCATCAAATCTGGATAAAGCGCGAAGATGAAATCAAGACAAGCTTTGTAACTCCTTCGAGAGTCTTCTGCTATGTAAGAATGCCTTTTGGCTTAAGAAATGCCGGGGCAACCTTTTCGAGGTTAATTGCTAAAGCTCTAGGTCATCAAATAGGCCGCAATGTAGAAGCCTATATGGATGATATTGTAATAAAGAGTGCTTTAAAGCACCAACATAGCCTAGACTTAGTAGAAACATTCGATAGCCTTCAGACATGTGGAGTCCGTCTCAACCCCAAAAAATGTATCTTCGGGGCTAAGGCTGGAAAGTTATTAGGGTATCTAGTTTTGAGTAGAGGGATTGAAGCTAGCCCTACTCAAATAATTGCATTGCAAAGGATGGCTCCGCCGAAAAATTTAAAGCAGGTGCAAAAGCTAACTGACCGTCTAGCAACACTTAGCATGTTTCTATCAAGGTCTGCGGAGTGAAGTTTGCCTATTTTCAAAGCATTGAAAGGGTCCGAAGATTTTGCATGGAGACCGGAGTGTCAAAAGAGTTTTTATGATATTAAAAATTATCTCAGCAACCTCGCTACACTCACTATGCCCGTTGCGGACGAAACCCTACTCCTCTACCTTGCAGCTACTGGCTCTGCTGTCAGTGCAGTCCTTGTCAAAGAAGTTGATTTCAATGGGAAGTTGTTGTAGAATCCAGTCTATTTTGTATCCGAAGCCTTATCTAGAGCAAAAACAAGATATTCTGAGCTTGAGAAGTTCAATTATGCTTTGATAATGGCTTCAAGGAAATTGCGGCATTATTTTCTAGCACATAATGTAGTTGTACCAGCTTAGTATACCTTGGGAGATATGCTCCGAAGCAAAGATTCTACGGGAAGAATTGGAAAATGGGCTGTTGAGCTAGCACCCTTCGGCATCTCCTTCGTAGCAAGGACAACAATCAAGTCACAAGTGGTGGCAGATTTTGTGGCAGAATGGACTCCATCTGCAGTATGGGCTCCAGAGAAATCAAATGAAGGAATTTGGACTATATACTCTGACGGAGCTTTCCAAGCAACTGGAGCAGGCATCGAAGTAGTAATAATTTTGCCTTCAGGGCAAAGAGCGATGTACTCCGCAAGGCTCAACTTTAAGTCCAGCAATAATATAGCGGAGTATAAAGGAATTTTGTTAGGACTTCAAAAGGCGCGTGCTTTGGGTGCTACAAGAGTTGTTATTAAAACAGATTCTCAAATTGTAGCAGGACACGTCGATAAAAGTTTTCAAGTTCATCACCCGCAACTTGTAAAATATTTGGAAGAGATTCGTAAGATCGAAGCAACATTCAAAGGGATTTCCATCCGAAGTATACCAAGAGCTAAAAATATGCAAGCTGATACCTTAGCGAAAGCTGTAGCTAGAGCTATGGACATTCTAGAAGGAGCCTTTTATGAAGAGCTTACTTCACCTTCGGTGCCACAAATCCCTTCCGCGGAGGTTCTTTGCATTCCAAGCACTGATTGGCGGAGCTCAATTATGGAATTGTTACAAGGTGAAGCAAATTTGCCTGAAGGGCCACAACTTTCGAGGTTGAAGTTAAGAGTTCGAAATTATCGTGTAATCAATGGTATTCTCTACAAGGCCGGAGTATGTTCCCCTCTACTCCGATGTATATATCAAGCCGAAAGTCAAGAGATGCTTCGAGAAATTGATGAAGGCCTTTGTGGTAGCCATCTAGCTCCTCGGGCTTTGGTAGGAAAAACACTTCGTCAGGGGCTTTATTGGCCTACAATAGTAGCTGATGCGGAGAGCTTAGTCCGCACCTGACAAGGTTGTCAATGGATGGGATGACGAAGTCATCGTCCGCCAACAACTCTTCAAGTCATTGCTCCAGTTTGGCCCATGGCCAGGTGGGGCATGGATCTCATTGGCCCCTTCCCAGTAGCAAAAAAGAAATCCGAAATTCGCAGTGGTAGCAATTGAGTATTTTTCCAAGTGGGTCGAAGCAGGACCCCTCACAGCTATCACTTCGAATAATGTGCAAAAGTTCTTCTAGAAGAATATTATATGCAGATTCGGAGTGCCTCGATAGCTCACGGTTGACAATGGGACACAATTTGATGCAGAGGCCGTCAGGAAGTTTTGTGAAGATCTTGACATACAAATATGCTTTGCTGTTGTGCGCCATCCTCAGTATAATGGAGCTGTCGAAAGGGCTAATGGTAATATTCTATCAGGCCTGAATCAAAGAATAGTAAGGTTAGCAAAGGGGCTGTGGACCGAAGAGCTCCCGAAGATTTTATGGTCCATTCGGACCACTCAAACAAGGTCCACATGTTTTACTCCTTTCAGATTATTATTCGGAGATGAAGCTATGACGCCGACAGAGCTTAAAGGAGGATCTCTTCATAGCACCGAGCCTGAAATAGAAGGAGAAAGGCAAGCTTCGCTTGATTTAACATAAGAGACAAGGCTTCGGGCTATGGCCAATTTGTCGAAATATCAACAGCAAACGAAGACTTGGTATGACCCAAAGGTTAAGCTTAATGAACTTAAGCCAGGTCACTTAGTTTTGCGAAGCATCATAGCACCAGGGAAATTAGGAAATAAGTGGGAAGGTCCATATATTATTCTGCGTTCAGGATGCCCTGGTTCTTTCAAGCTAGCTAATTTAGAAGGCGAAGAGTTAAAGCATGCCTGGCATGCGGAGCACTTAAAGCGATATTTCGCATAGGGGCTCCTTGTAATCATCTAAAAACACCGTCCGAATTAATAAAGTTCATGGTTCAAATAATGCCTACCTCTCAAACACTTCATACTTCTAGTGGATGCACTGTATGAATGAAGTTGGCTGTGAGGGAAGTGTCATTCATTTGAACCAATTTTGCGGACTTCGAACCACTGGTTCGAAGTTTCCGACGAGGTGGGAAAGTCACAGAAAAATGGATTCCAAGCCACCGGCTTGAAAGCATCCATAAAAAGAGTCCAAGGAGACCAAATGATACGGATTCCAGGCTCTGGCTTGAAAGCATCCGTAAAAAGAGTCCAAGGAGACCACTATGCGAATTCCGAACCACTGGTTTGATAGCATTCGCAAAAAGAGCCGAAGGAGGCCAAACAAAATAGACTTTGAGCTAATAGCTTAGAACGTCTGTAAAAAGAGTCCAAAGCGACCAATTGTTTTGGATGCTAAGGTATCCGAAAAAAGAGTCCGAAGTGACTACATTCAAACAAAAAAGTACTAAGTTACCAGTTTTCAGACTCCAAGTAGTCGAAGACATTTTTTGAGATTTTAATCAATCTCTAAGTTGTTAAGCGGCTCTGAGCCTCCAAAATTGTACTCCTAACTAAAGTTATTTTTGTTGTGCATAACCACCTTCGACGAATTTCGAAGGGGCTTACACCCAAAGAGGGGCTGGGAAGTAGGGAGACAATTTTGAAACTTTGATCTTTATCATTCGAACAGATTACATTACATCATGAAAAGTCTGTATCTATACCAAGAAGGAAACGAAGACCTCTTCGATCCCTAGAACTACCGCTAAAGTTAGAACGACTAGTTCCGGAGCCGGGAGTTTTATTTTTACAATTAACTCCTCTCCCTCCTTTCAAAGCTCAGAAATCTTTTTGTTCCTGCTAAAGTTCAGCCCAAGTTCGAAGTCGCTCGGGGCTTCTCTCCCAGCTTCGAAGTTGTTTAGGATTTTCCTTTGTTTGTTCTTCAACAGTATTCTCTTCTTCGGACCATTCAACGTCTTCAGAAGATGAAGTTTCCAAGTTAACTTCTTTTTCCTCTTCTTTAATGTAAGATAATATATCTTTGCATATTGCGGGCACAATCACACCAGAGCTTTCTCAAGGAATTGAAAATCGAGGTCATTTGTGAGGTCTTAAAATTTCAAAGGTAGCCCATAGCAGGCGAAGCTCTTTGTTAACCTCTAGCACTTCGAGATCATACATAAAAAGTCGAAAAGCCTAAAAACATTTCCAAATAAGTCTTTTCATTCATAAAAGATGAAAGCATAAATTTTTACATGTTCGGAGCCCTAAACAAAACTAGACCTTCGAGTCTGGCGGAGGCTGGCTGCTCGAAGCTTGCGACCGAGCTTGTTTCTGGTGAAGTCCTTCATCAATCCAAGCCTTGATCACTGATCGACCTTCGGCTCTCCAAGATGCTTGGAAGGCTTGCCAAGCTGCGGCCACGTCTTCGGAAGGGTTTAATAGCCGGTTGTCATCGAAGGTAATGGGAGCCGCCCCCGAGTCTGGTGCTACTGATAGCCCTAGATCTTCGTAGTAGCAAAGTATTCCGAGAGTGGATACTTGGCCGAAGATTTCTCCATACCGAATACCCACTGTCTTCATCATCTTCGCCGCTGCTTGGATCATCTTAAACCTTCGCAGCAGGGGGATGTCGCCAGTCGAAGGTAATGTCCAAGAAGTACCGAAGTATTCCAAGACACCCCAAAGGCTGTCCATGGTCTCTACAGCTACCTTCTCTGACTTCACCTTGTCTTCAGCCCAAATATCCCTTGACAAAGACAACTCGTCTATCAAAGAAGATAGCCTGGCTGCCTCTGTAACCAAGGAGTTCTTCTGACCGAGCAAGTTGTTGGCCTCTTCCATTGACTTCGCCTGCTCCTCCCAGAGCTTGACCAGCTCGGCCCCCATGGTCGCTTGCTCTGTTCGCATTCTCTCTACTTCAGCCCGATGCACGATTTGTTTGGCTTCGAGCTTTCAGTTAGCAGCTTCCAGACCAAGTTTGGCTTTCCTTTCCGCTGCTACCATCTCTTCCAAGTTGGAAGTTTGAATTTCGGAGCTGTCAAGACTCCCTTGGAGGGCAGTTATCTTCTCCTTAAGACGATTACATTCCCGCTAGTTAGAGACAACCGAACCTCGAGCTAAGACTATTTGCTGTGAAGGAAAAAGCAACGTGAGTAAACTATTTACAAGTTGAAACTAACTTCGTTATTGCAGATACTTCGTACCTGGTATGCGGCATGTTCCAAGGCTGCATCTAACTACGACCCCTCAGCTTCCCCAAGTATAGCCACCAAGTCAGTCTCCCCAACTTCGCGATTAGCCCGAGCCAAAGGCTCTAGCAGAGTCCGAAGCCCGGTCCTCCGCTCCAGGAAAGGAGCTAAGAGGGGGAGCATTGACAAGGCTCATTGATCGTCTTCACTAGGTGAAGGGCCAGAGCGCAGCGCCGCATCCCTGGAGGCATCGGTGGATTGGCCCCCTTCCATGGATTGGCCTCTGTCTGTGGATTTCGACGGGGTTAATCCAGAGTTCGGAGCAGGAAAAGGATCCATTTCCCTTTACCTTTTCTGGGCCCCATTTTTGTAACCTCCTCCGGTATTATATATTGCATAATTTTGCAGGACATGAAGAAAAAGGTGCTTTAATGAATCTTACCTTCGAAACCCTGTCGACGAACGAGTATGGGGCTACTTGGAGGATTGAACGCCCCCTCAAAATCTTCATCAGATTCGGAGTCAGGACCCGAAGGATTAGCTGTTGGAACCTCTCTCAGAACAGCAGTCACCACTTTGTCCGGAATTGAAGCTTGATCAGTTGCTACTTCGACTCCGCCTTCAGCAGTAGGGGCTTCCTAGATTGGTAGGACATTCGAAGTCCCGACCTATTCAAGGTTGTCTTGCACAGCCGGCACGCCGCTGCGGCACCAGTAGCTAGGACTTCGACATCCGCTTGCGCCTCTTCTTCTCTGGTAACAAGGTCTATAAAGACCCTTTGCATTTCTCTCTCCCCTTCATCCTCAGATGAATCTGAAGACGAAGTGGCAGACTTGGAAGGGGCCACGTTCTTTGGCTTACGGGCCAACTTCTTCATGGGAGTCTTAGCTGGCGCCAAAGTTCCAACCTCAGGCTTCCTTTTCTTCGGACCAGCATCGGAAGCAATCCAGTCTAGAAGAGAAGGGGCGATGGCTCTGAGTATGCTCCAAACCCGGTTGAACCGCTCCCAACTGCCTACCAGTTTCACCCTCCATTCTTTTTCAGTGGGGGTGGGAGCTCCGAGGACTTTTTCCGAAGCCCGTATGATTTGCTCCGGAGTCAATGAGGCTTGTGGACCTGAAAGATAAGTTTTTATCTATTATATCATTCTTTATGAAATTATCATACATGAAACATTTTGTAGTTTTCGAAGTTACCTGCAGAGCTCGAACTCGGAGAAATTTTTCGGAGTCCACCCTCCGGATCCTCTTCAAAGCTAACAGGCCAGTTGGCCATCAGAGGTGGAATCTGGAGCCCTATGAACTCCTCCGCTAAGTCCCGCATGCTCATGCGGCGACTTATCCTCTGCAGCAGATTGAGGCGAGCTTCGAGCTGGCCGAGGTCTGGATGCACTTCGGCTTCCCTTCGAAAATGTATGTCTTGCAGGGGCCCGGCCAAACTGCCATCTACTCCTACTTCGGCGTAGAACCACCGAAGAATCAAATCTGTGTACCACCTGGCGTTGATGGCCTTCCCCGAAAATCGCATTTGGTACTTGTCTCGGAGTCTGAAGTTAATGCTGCCGAAGGCAACTACGATCTTCTCTCCTCTAGAGCCTCGGTAAGTCTTCGGCTGGCAGGAGGCTTTGTGAAGTGCTGCAAATATTTCTGCTCTCCATTCACAGCCTTTGGCTCACAGCGCCCACTCAAAGATAGCGAGGCACGCTATCGCATTCGGAGAAAGCTAAGGAAGTGTGACGTGGAAAAGCTCTAGAACCTCCGATAAGAAGTTCACAGCTGGAAGCCCTAACTCCGCCTCGAAGAGAGCTTCGAAAACAACTACTTATCCAGGCCGCGGTGAAGGGATGGCCTCTTGCCCGGGCTCGTGGATTCTAACCCCCGGGCTAATCTTCCCTGCCACTGCTGCTGCAATCGTCTTCCTCTTGCAAGTTGATGGCCCCAGCATATAGGATTGATCTGCGTACTTGGAAGAAGCTGGGAGAAGGTCGTGGGGGCCGACTTGTAGGGGATTCCCCGTAGGTGCTGCCGCAGCTTCCGCCGCCATGGCTTGCTGCCTGGCCAGGGTCGAGGTTGCCCCGGGGGCCTTGAAGCTTGTCTTCGCCATCAAGCAGAACAGGAAGTTTGGAGTTAGAGTTCTGGAGGCTAAACAGTGGATTGCGCGAGAACGGTGAGAAAGGTATCCTGAATGTCTCTAGGTCCTCTATTTATAGCCCAGACTCATGATTTTTTATCGTTCAGACTTGGCGTTCTAACTTCTGGACCGTTACTATTTACGAAATTAAAGTAATGTTATAGCTTCTTCTGAAAAGAAAAAGATAACGGCTATTTCTTCTGAGTCTAATGGTCTTTTCGACTTCACAGAAATTGATTTCAGAACTATTCGAATAAAACCTTCTCTTAGAATCGATTCAAAGTTTTAAATTTTTGTATATTTCGAAGGTTGATAAATTTTATTAACCCTTATGCATGATTATTTTTCTTGCATATACTGCTCTCGTAACTTTACAGATCATTCGGAGAACTGTATTCAAGGGGCTACTGTTGGGGGAAAATACTTCATCCTCAGGGTCTCTATAGTAATAAGACAAAAGGCAATCTACTAAACCGAAGTTCCAGTATTAACTCCGGTTTAGTACATGATCAAGTTCGAAGAATCCATGCAGACTTCTGTTCGGAGTATAACTTTGAAGGTTGAATCTTCAGAGAGCTTATTTGCCAGCGAGGATGGAAGACTTATCTTCTTTCTGATTAGATTAGTCTTTTACCATTTTAACCCTATTGGGGGTATCGAATAGTTTCCACTATGTCGGTTGTAATTGAGGGGTAAAAAGGTCTTTTCCTTAAGATTTTTACCTATAAATGCCCCCTTCTCACCCTGTAATAAGGATCGGATACTCAATTATTCAATACACAACTTTGAACTACTCGAGCTATTATCCAATTCGGAGGCTTGAAATAGTTCACTTCACAAACACTTCGTTTGGTAGTTTTTAATCTCTGAAAACCTGTTAGTGTAATATTTTACGCCAACACCTATTATGCCCTCTTGTGGGCGGCAGTTGTACGTAGTCATCGCACAAGCTATCAACATGCTGGTTTTGGCTGCGCAATGGTCGATATTGTTCCCGGCCGTCGTCTTCTTTGTCTTGTAGAGGAGTTGTTGGTCTTGCTGGAGCCATAGTGGAGGTGTTGATCTGATTTTCTATCGATTGAGCAACCGCTTTGGCTCATCGCAACTCTCCAGTTTTGGGAAGGGAGATGAGAGCCCTCCCAATGGCCACCAGGTTGGCGGCTGGAGTCTTGAAGACTTTCTCTTCGTTGAACTCTAGGTTGAATTCTTCCCCAAGGTTTCGATGGGTCGCATTGTTTTATTTATCCGATCAGCTTCCATGAGGCACCTCTTCTCACTACTAGTGTTGGATAGCATCCCCTTAGCCATCATAATAAGATTGGACGAGAGCCACAAATCGTCCTCGAACCTGTTAGGTCATCTGACCTCCTTCCACTAGCACCGAATCATCCGCCATTTTTTGTTGGAGAAGATAACATATTGTTCAAGGCCCTCCGAATACCATAGTCGATCTATTAGTACATTAATTCACCTCGTTGAGGGACAGGTTAGGGCAAGACATCCCTTCGGATATCCGATGAACGTCAAACTCTCGAATACGAAGATGGACCCAACTAAGATGAGGAAATCCAAAATAAGTCCCATCAGATCCCAATGAAAGCAATACAACCCCTACTTGGTGCACCAACTATCACTGAGTCATTGGCCATTCCTCCCAAGGGATACCCGAGGTGGTGATTAGATGTGTGTAGGTGAAGCGCAGTGCCTTTGAACCTGATATTCGACTCTAGAACGCAAGAACCAAGGTTTATACAAGTTCAGGCCTCCTGAAGGATAATAGCACTTCATCCAGTGTTTTGGTGTTTACTATAATGGTGGGTTTTACAATATGATGCAATCAAGCTATGAAGTCTTAGACGTCGAAAGCAAAAAATTATGGTGGAGCTTGATGATGAGATAGATGATAGATGATGTTGGGGGAAATAATCCCGGTAGTAGTCAGGGCGAGATTAAAGGTCGTCATGCAGTATCAGAGCCTACAGCCACGAGGTCTGAACGATCAGGCGAGAAGCCGTGAAGCGGTCAACGGGACCACACCGGGCAAGCCCTGGGGCTGAAGGTAGTGATGGATATGCCCAAGAAAATTTCGTGGATCGGAAGTTCCAATAGTAAGTATCGGAAGTTCTGGTTATTTTTTGGTCTCGATAAAGAGAGCAAATGTTGCTTCAGAAGTTCCGATATGGTATCGGAAGTTCCAACGAGCCAGAAGTTCTGATTCAAAATTGGGGAATTTTGAACTGATCGGAAGTTCCGATATGGTATCAGAAGTTCCGAGGTGGGCGATAACATATTGGATCTGTTGCGTGTCGTACTGTATCAAGGGTCCAAAAGTACCTAGTCGGAAGTTCCGATACAAGATCAGAAGTTCTGACGTGGGCAAACAGATTGGATCTGTTACGGTTTTTAGGGTTTTGGAATAAGCACAACCCAGTGGCCCTCATCCCTATATAAGGAGAGGAGGAGGATGTCTTGGGCACAATAATAAGCATAGATTAGACCTAGCCACCCAAGAGTTCTCTCCTCCCTTTCTTGATCTCAAACATTGAGGTCAAGGATCCTCGTGTCTCACGTGCAGTGCTACCATGCTGCCGTGGGAGGTACTCCATCCCTATACGTATGGACTCCGTGGAGGCGTTTCTCCAATAGCGACGCTCATGAACGTCTACATGCGAACGACTACATCATCTTCATCGATCGGTTCGGCGAAGGACGACAAGGATGAAGCGAGGAGAGGCTAGATGCGTTGCTCCAACATCTTCTTCTGCTGTACCTAGCGCGTTGTGTGCTTGAAGGTACCGATCTATGATCTCACACGCGCATGAGCCTAGTGCCATAGGGAGGAAATTTTGAATTTGCCGGCTAGCGTAGCTCCCCTATCCCCCTACAGTGGTATTAGAGCCTACGTGCGTAGTGTTCAATTAGGATCCCTCATGTATGGAGATACATGGTGGAAAAACAGATTAGATATGTTTCTGTCCGCGGTTGATCGGAAGTTCCGATGTGATCGGAAGTTCCGATGGCGGATCGGAAGTTCTGATGTCGAATAATGATTCGATACAGAAGGTAATTGTTATGATGCGGGATTCCGATATTGATCGGAAGTTCCAATGCCAGTTCCAACCCACGTGATTTTGAAAAACCGAGCTTGCTGACCCGAGTTTTTCAGATCTAGAATCTAGTAAATTGTAGATTGCTCGCCTAACTTTGTTTTGCAGAGAATATCATGACTTTCATGGCCTTGGATAAATGTGATGTATGAGTTGCATGCAATGAATGTAAATTAAATATGGCCTGCGTGTCATGGTTATTTACAACCCAAGGCTGATGTAAAATTTATTGCGACTTGCTTGTAATTAGTATAGACTATGCGAGATGTACTAGTACTCTTCATGGAGGCCGAGAGCATGCACTCGATGACGGGAACAATTGAAATGGAGATAGCCATGTGTAGAAGGTCATGCTATGTAACAGTTAATATGATTGCCTGTGATGCTTTCTTATGTTCCTGTTATTCTATTCTTGTATGTTTCATGTGCATTAGGGACGTTACGATGCTAGAGTAGTTTTCCTCAGAAAATTAAGTGTTGATGCTCTTCCCAATATCTTCACCCACCAGGGTTCATGCTCATCGATAGTGGGTCTACCAAAGCAGGGTGCTATCTTTTATCTCGACCAGTTGGGGCGGAAGTCAGACTTCTGCACGTATAGTGTTGGTTCACTTGACGAGGCTATCAAAATGGTTTTGGGCCTTGGAGCATAGGAGTTGGAGTCGAGCATCGGATGCTTCTCCAACGACAAGAGTCACATACGATGTGATTAGCAAAGAGTTGCCTACCTATGTCAACTAGCTTCTAGCAGTGATGCCAAAGCTCACTACAAGATAGCGTGACTATGGATCTTGCGCCACTATTAGTCATGAGAGGGAAAGTGACTGGTTTAAATAGTGGAACATCTTTTATTGGATAGAAGATAAACATTACATAGTGCTAAACCTCGCATTTAATCTTTTGTAGACCATGGCACCTACTATGTCTACTGTTAAGAGCACTCCAGTTTTTAATTTGCGATCTATTCTTGAACGAGATAAATTGTCTAGAACGAACATTATGGATTTGCATCGAAACTTGAGAATTGTTCTCAAGCAAGAGAAAAAGGATTATGTTCTAGAGGAACCCCACCCTGATGAAACAGGAGAGGATGCTTCTGCAACAGATAAGCGTGCTTATGAGAAGCATGCTAGTGATTATGTGGATGTCAGCTGCCTGATGCTTGCCTGCATGTCCTCTCAGTTTCAGAAACAGTACAAGGAACGTGATGCTTATGATATGATCGCAAGACTTAAGGGTATGTTTCAGGACCAGACAATGGCAAAAAGATATAATGTGTCGAAATGCTTGTTTAGTAGCAGGCTAGCTGAAGGGATCCCATTGTGCCCTCACCTGATCAAGATGATTGGTTGCGTAGAGATTCTAGAGAGACTGGGCACTCCACTGGATCCATTCCTTGCTATTGATGTTATTCTCAGTCGCTCTCTCTGAGCTTTGAGTAGTTCATCATGAACTACAACATGAAATCTGCTGAGGAGAGTATCAGAAAGGCTCCAAACCATGTGATGGTTGTTTAGAATGAGGGCAAAAAGAGGAGGAAGAAGGCTAAGACTACAGATGTGATCTCTAGTGCGTAGTCTAAACCGATTGGAAAGTCCAGGTCTGGTCCTGCCAACTCTGATGTGTGCTGCCATTGCCACAAGCCTGGGCATTGGAAGCGCAACTTCAAGATATACCTGGAAGAGCAGAAAAACAAGAAGGGAAGTGGGACTTCCGCTTCAGGTATTAATGTTATCGAAATTAATCTTACTACTCGTACAAATGATTCGTGGGTATTTTGAGAAACCAAGGGTTGGTTTCAGAGTCTGTGATGAGTGATTGATAGATTTTACCCTCTGATTCGAAGGGGTCCCTCTGAAGGGGTTTGGAGGCTGGTTCTCCGAAGGGGACTTCGGAGGCTGTTTCACCGAAGGGTTCGGTGGGTCTGGTTGCTGCAGCTGTTGCAGCGGAGTGAGACTGTCGGAGGGGTCCGACAGTACACGATGATTGGCTGTACCGAAGGTCTCGATACTTTGGGCGGTACACCGTAGTGTGTGCCGAAGGTTGCTTACCAGGAGAGGTCTCCGGGGTACTGGATACACTTGTCTGTTTGTCTGTGGTGCGCAAGGGACTTCGGAGGCGACGGACGGTTCGTAGCAAGTGAACCTGGGTCCAGCGGGAGGCTTGATGCCAGGGGAGCAGGGAGCTCCGTCACGAAGGCTGCGAAGGGGTAGAGGTCGGACCTCGGGTCGAGGTGCGCCAGGAGAAGGCAGTAAGTGCGGAGTGTGACTCCGGGTGAAGGTACTCCGAGACGAAGTCCTCGGAGGCGAGGCACTTTGAAGGGTACTCCGAATGGAGTGACTTCGGAGTATGGTGGATCAAGTCCTCAGCAGAGGCAAGGTGTTCGAAGTGTGCTCCGGAGTGAGACACTCAAAGGTATACCCGACGAAGGTCTTAGAAGTCGAGGTGCATCGAAGGCATGGTCCGGGTGAGGCTCGTCGAGGAGTGTGCTCGGGGAGAGAAACTGCGACAAAGTGCTCATGGAATGCTTCATGCGGAGGCCTTGGACGAAGGAGGGACTTCAAAGGGTAGTACTCCGAAGGTGGGGCTTCGGAGTGAAGCAGGCTCCGAAGCGAGGCTAGCTCCGGAGTGAGGATGACTTGAGGTACTTCGGCCATGCATGGCTTCGGTACACGGACTGACGGAGTTTGAGCTGGGAGAAGCTGCGAAGCCGTGGTGGTCCACTCCGAAGGTGTTGTGCGAACGCCCAAGGGCTTTGACGGCTTCGGCTCAAAACCATCACTGTATCGAAGGCTGACTTTGGTGAAGCGAAGGCCGTTAGGCTTAAGGCTTCTCACCGAAGCTACCGCACCCCTCGCGTGCGAAGGGGGGCTTCAGAAGGGTCCAAGACTGTAAAGGCTGACAGTGTCTGCTCTACAAAAAGCTGACGATGTCCCCTCTGCAAAGCCAACAAAAGAAACCTCCAAATAAAGTAGACTACCTTTTGTACCCCTCTGTTCTGATGAGACAAAACCAATGTAAACCCTAGGGGTAAAGTAGTCAATTCACATGGGTGAATAATGCCTATAAATAGTGGAGCCTGGGTAGGTCACATTTACCACTTTGAGCATTCATTGCAGAACTCCTGTGCTAGCCACCACACTCTGTATTCATCCTGTGAGTTCAATTTTTGTGTTCCCTGTTCAAGCATCGAAGTCTTGATTCTGTGTTCATTTTCTGCTTGAGCTTGTTTGCATACCTCGCTGCATGCTTCGATCTCTTGTGTGTCACTTCGATTGACTAGAGGTAGTGCATTGAAGCCTGTTTGGGCAAAGTGTGTTTTTGAGCGAAGTGTGTTTTTCAGTGTGTGTTCGCTCTGTGTAAACTGGAGGCTAGACCTCGCTGATTACTAGCGAAGCACTGATCGAAGCCCGTTTTCTTCCCGTGTCGAAGCCCTTAGCGAAGTCTATTTTGTGTGCGTTTTGACCTTCGAAGTACGAAGCCCAGCACCAGTTGCCGTCGCTAAGTATTTGGTCCAAGTCCTCAGAGGGAAGTCCGCTCTTGCGAAGGGTGAGGTGCGAAGCCTGCACGAAGGCACCCTGTGTGCGAAGGCTGCACTGACTTAGCAGAAGCTGAATTTTTGGTTTGCGTGTGGAGCGAAGTCTTCTTGGCTTCGAACTTTTGCTCCTTGCGAAGCCTGTGTTCGGAGCCATCAAATACCTCCGAACCTGAACTTCGAAGGGTGTGTTCGAAGCCTATTCCGCAGAAGACAGATTTAAAACAGAATGCTATTTTTAGTCTGAAATTTTAAAAGCTCCCATTCACCCCCCCTCTGGTCGCCGTTTCCGGTCCAACAATTGGTATCAGAGCGGGTTAACATCACCAGTTGACCTTAACTGGTTTTGTGATCTGTTGGTGACATGGACAGAGTTAGTAAAATTCCTCTGTTCGATGGGACTGATTTTTCATACTGGAAGGTGCGCATGGAGGCTTACTTGCTAAGCCAAGGAAATGCAATTTGGGAGATTGTGGACTCACAATACTCCATCCCTGAAACTCGCACCTCTCAAACAGAGAAGGATCAGTATAATGCCAACTCCAAGGCTAGAAATATACTGTTCATTGGTTTGAGCCAGAGTGAGTTTGATAGGGTACAGCACCTTAGGACAGCTAGGGAAATTTGGACCACTCTTACTATTTTTCATGAGGGCTCTACACAGATTAAGGCCAGGTGCCAAAGCACATACAATCAACAGTATCAGCTATTTGTGCAGGCACCTGGTGAATCTATAGATGCCATGTTTTCTCACTTTGATGCAATAGTGAGTAACTTGCGGTCCAACGGGACGCTTGCTTACAATGATCATGATAGGGCTATCAAGCTTCTCTATGCTCTTGATCGTAGCATATGGGAAGTGAAGATATCCAGCATTGAGGAGTCCGTAGGTTGTGACACATTGACCTGTGATGAGCTCTTCAGCAAGCTGAAGTCCACAGAGATTGCTAAGGCATCTCTTGCAGTGCAAATGAACTCTTTGCCACAGCCATTGGCATTGGTTTCTAGCACTAGCCGTGGCACCACTGCAGAACCAAGCACATCTGGCACTTGTGTTCTTGCAGATGGTTTTGCTTTGTCCTCCCTGGTCTCCGTCACTAAGGAGCAGGTGGACACTCTGGATGATGATGAGCTTGCTCTCATTGCCAGAAGGTTCACCCGTTTTCATCATGAGAGACAAGATCAGAGGAGAAGTGGTTTTTGTGGTTGTTTTGAGTGTGGCGACACTTCTCACATCAAGGCCAATTGCCCTAAACTCAAGAAGAGAGATGAGAGTGAGCACCCTAAATACCACAAAAAGGAGAGGAAGCCTTTTGTGAAGGGCAAGCGCGGCAAGGTGGCTAAGAGAGTAGCCAAAGCTGCTTCCAAAGAATTTGTTGCTGCTCTCAGTGACATCGACACTTCCTCAACTAAGGAGTCGAGCTCTGGGGAGGAGGAGTCTCCAAGGAAGGAGGAGAAGAAGGACAAGAAGGGACGAGATTTCACCGGCCTTTGCTTCATGGCCGACAGCGATCACAGCGGCGATGAGCTTGACTCATCTGAGGTACCTCTATCCTATGACCAGCTTTCAATTAAATTAGATGAGCTGAATGAAGTAGTTCTTGGTCAGGATAGATTACTTGTGCAAGCCGCTAGAGATAGAAAAGACCTTAGACTTAGGCTAGAATCTGTTTCTACTGATTATGCCATGCTTAAGTCTAGAGTTAATGATGCTGAATGTGAATCTTGTACTGTTGTCATGGGTGAGCTTGCTCAGTTGCGTTCTATACATGCTCAAACTCTATCTGAGCTTGAGACTGCACAGAAGCAGCTTTTGGTGGTTGATTCTAGACCTCATGATGTAATTGAATGCATGAACTGTTCGTTATTATGTGAGAGCATCAATTTACATGATAAGCATGTTCATGACTTAGAGGCTAGATTGGAGAGGGCCGGTAGTTCTAAGGATGTGCAACCTGTGTGTGACACTTGCATAACCCTTAAGGACCAGCTAAGCACTGTTAGAGAGCGAGCTGAGAACCTTATGACTGAGAATGAGTACCTTCTTTCTGTGGTTAACAAATGCACTGAGGGAAAGGGTAGGATGGACTTGCTCTTGGCCAAAACCAAGATGTGTGCTGACAGAGCAGGGATAGCTCTAGGTTTGGGTTTTGAGAGGATTCCTTCAGACAGTAAGAACAAAACTGTTTTTACCTCACCCACTACCTTAGAGAAAGAGAGAGCTCTGTTAGACACTCCATCTGCCAAAAAGCCTACCCGGACACCAAAGAAAACCACTCCTCCTGCCAAGAAAATCCCTCCCAAGAAAACCACTCAACAGAAGCCCAAGGAGCCTGTGAGAGTTGCTCCTATGACCCATGAAAGTGCCCCTAGGAGAGTTTTTCATTGTTCCTACTGTCAGCGGGCGGGTCATTTGGTTGGGTTCTATTTTCGTCGCATCAAGGATGAGCGACGCTCTCAGGCGATGAGTTACCAGGACATGCATTACCCATCTTTAGGTATGCATGAGTCTGAGTTTTACTATCGTCCAGTTTTTGAGGCTCCTCGTGCTTCTCGGAGAGGTTTTGCTCCTCGAGGTGTTCACCATGTTCCATATGGTGGTAGACCCCGGGCGAGTAGCTTTGTACCTCATCAGAGTAGGAGACCTCGTCATGTTGTTAGATCATAGCATGTAGGTAGACCTCACACTTTGCATCATTCTGATTATCCTGTGCGTAGACAGTCTACTTTTACTGTGCCTACTACTCGTATCACTCAGTGCTGGATGCCTCGTCATATCTTCACTCACCCCAGCACTGAGCGATCGAGATCTTCATATCATGTGTAGGCGACAGACCGAGGCTTGGAGGGCACGTGGATCATGGACTCCGGTTGTTCGCGCCATATGACCGGAGATGCAGCATGGTTCTCCAGCCTCACCACAACCAAGCAAAGGGAACATATCACCTTCGGGAACAATCGAAGGAGTAGAGTGAAAGGTAAAGGTGTGGTAAGAATTAACTCGAATTTCACTCTCAAAGATGTTGCTTTGGTTGAGAATTTGGGATACAATTTTCTTTCTGTATCTCAATTGCTTGATGAGGGCTTCGAAGTGCGATTCCATCGCGATACTTCGCAAGTACTCAATTCTGATGGTGTTGTGGTTTGTAAGATCTTTAGAGTTGGGAGAGTTTTTGGAGCTAATTTTTCTGAGTCATCTGGTTCTTCTCATTGTCTTGTTGCACATTCTACTTCTGAGCTTTGGAAGTGGCATAGGAGACTTGGGCATATGAGCTTTGAGTTGCTCGCTCGTCTGAGTGCCCTAGGTCTGATCCGAGGATTGCCCAAGCTCAAGTTTGAGAAGAATTTAGTTTGCGCTCCTTGTCGACATGGAAAAATGATTGCCGCTTCGCACTCGCCAGTCACCACAGTGATGACTGAACAACCCGGAGAACTTCTCCACATGGACACGGTAGGTCCTTCTCGGGTTAGTTCTTTAGGCGGCAAGTGGTATGTGTTAGTTAGAGTCGACGATTTCTCTCGCTACTCTTGGGTCTTCTTTCTTGCCAGCAAGGATGAAGTGTTCTCTCACTTTCGGAGCTTTGCTTTGAGACTTTTCACTGAACTCCCTGGTGCATTGAAATTCATTCGAAGTAATAATGGCACTGAGTTCAAGAACAATCTCTTTGTTTACTTTTGCATGGAGCATGGCATAGAACATCAATTCTCTGCTCCGTGGGTTCCTCAACAGAACGGTGCCGTTGAGAGGAAGAACCGCACTTTGGTTCAGATGGCTAGGATGATGCTTGATGAGCATAGGACTCCTAGAAAATTCTGGGCTGAGGCCATGAACACGGCATGTTACATCTCAAACCGAATATTCTTGCGCTCAATTTTGAACTTGACATCTTAGGAGCTACGTTTTGGGAGACAACCCAAGGTTACTCATCTTCGAGTTTTTGGCTGTCGTTGCTTTATCCTAAAACGTGGAAATTTGGACAAATTTGAGTCGCGCTCTTCTGACGGGATCTTTTTGGGTTACACTACACATGGTCATTCTTATCGTGTTTATAATTTGGAGACTAACACTGTCATCGAGTAATGTGATGTGCCTTTTGATGAATCAACCCTCTCTGTTAGTTTTGCTCTTGAACAAGCAAATGAACACGATATGGAACAGACTATCTTCGAAGAAGAAGATCCCGAAGATTTCGAGGATGAAACCCTACTACCCTCGACATCAACCCCTGAAGCCAACCCCGCTTCGACCACTTCGGCACAAGGTCCCGAAGCAACTACCTCGATGTCGGTCATCTTGGACCACTTCAACGCACAAGTTGAGGGGGAGACTGCATCCCGCCGTGAGGCTCCACACCATGTTCAAAGGATGCATCCTCCCGAGCACACCATTGGTGAGCTTGATCAAAGGGTAACATGTTCTCATGCTCATTTCATTGATTCCGCTTTTGTTGCTTCTTTCGAGCCCTTAGATG
Organism: Zizania palustris; assembly: GCA_019279435.1. Classification (NCBI taxonomy): domain Eukaryota; kingdom Viridiplantae; phylum Streptophyta; class Magnoliopsida; order Poales; family Poaceae; genus Zizania; species Zizania palustris. The sequence continues at coordinate 66,360,558 of JAAALK010000289.1, read as the reverse complement.
TTAGTCATGCACTTTCTGATTCTAGTTGGATCAATGCCATGCATGAAGAACTTGAAAATTTTGAGAGAAACCAAGTCTGGACTTTAGTTGATCCTCCTCCAAATGTTCATTTCATTGGAACAAAATGGATTATCAAAAACAAACAAGGGGAGGATGGGACTATAGTTAGAAACAAGGCTAGACTTGTAGCTCAGGGTTATTCTCAATTAGAAGGGATTGATTTTACTGAAACTTTTGCACCTGTTGCTCGTCTTGAGGCCATTAGGATTTTGCTTGCCTTTGCGACATCTCGGGGATTCAAACTCTATCAAATGGATGTCAAAAGTGCTTTTCTTAATGGTTTCATAGGCGAAGATATTTATGTAAAACAACCCCTTGGTTTTGAAAACCCCACATACCCACATAAAGTCCTTAAACTTCATAAGGCTCTTTATGGACTCAAGTAGGCCCCTCGGGCATGGTATGATAGACTTAAGTCTTTTCTGCTTGAGCGGGGATATTTGATGGGATCTGTTGATAAAACCCTGTTCACTCTCAAGCATGGCAAAGATTTCCTCCTAGTTCAGATTTATGTGGATGATATCATCTTTGGTGGCTCTTCTCATGCTTTTGTTGCCGAGTTTGCATATGCTATGAGCAAGGAGTTCGAGATGTCCAAGATGGGCGAACTCACATTTTTCCTTGGTTTGCAAATCAAGCAAAGCAAACAAGGTACTTTCGTCCACCAAACGAAGTACACCAAGGACCTGCTCAAGAAGTTCGACATGGCTGATGCGAAGCCACTCGCCACTCCAATAGCTACATCTGTAGCATTGGATCCTGACGAAGATGGAGAAGCCGTAGATCAGAAGGAGTTCCGAAGCATGATCGGCTCCCTCCTCTACTTGACTGCTACAAGGCCAGACATACACTTCGTAGTGTGTCTATGCGCTCGTTTTCAAGCTTCACCACGAGCTTCGCACCGCCAAGCGGTAAAGCGCATTCTCAGGTATCTCAAACATACCCTCGAATTCGGCATTTGGTATTCATCGTCTTCCTCTTTGTGTCTTCGAGGTTATTTCAATGCCGATTTTGCTGGGTGTAGGATTGATAGGAAAAGTACCTTTGGTACTTGTCATTTTCTGGGTACTTCTCTGGTTTGCTGGTCTTCCCGCAAACAGTCTAGTGTTGCACAATCGACGGCTGAGGCCGAATATGTTGCTGCAGCTAGCTGTTGCTCTCAGATTTTGTGGATGGTTTCCACTTTGCGGGATTTCGGGTTAGATTATAAGAGTGTTCCACTTTTCTGTGATAACACTAGTGCTATTTGTATTGCAAACAACCCGGTTCAGCACTCCAGAACCAAACACATTGATGTGCGATATCATTTTCTCAGAGATCATAATGAGAAGGGTTATATTGAACTTCAATATGTTGATACCCAACACCAGCTAGCCGATATTTTCACAAAACCCCTCGATGCTTCACGATTTGCCTACTTGCGTGGGGAACTTGGTATTTGTCACCCTTACGGCATTTTGTGAGGGGAAGCAGATTTTAATTATCTTGCATATGCTCATAATGTGTGAAATTACATGTACATCTTTTGCACTTATATGCCTGATTATAATTCATGAATCATGTCAGCTCAGCTCTATTTAACATATCTGAAACACTATGTGCATGATTTTTCTTTCCAAATTCAAATCATGCTCACTGCTTAGTCTTGAATCTAGAATGTTTAGGCCGGACTGCTTTAGCTATCTTTTATCTGCTTGATAGCAAGACACCTTTTCTTTGGATGCTAAACAATGCAACTTGAAAAAGTGTATTCATGGATATTCATCAAGTGTTACACAAATTGATTCACTTAATCAAAATTCCAAAATATCCATGATTTGCTTGCTTCAAAGAAAAAAGATCTAGGTGGGTTTGTTTATCGCACTACTCTATTCTAGACTGCTTACCATTGCACATTGGTCTGAACTGGAAAAGTGTAGTGTATGCCAAAATCATTGCTTTAAGCTTCTGATGGCTTTCATGCCTAGGCTTGGCCTGATTGGAAAGCATAAGGTGGACAAACAAATAACCCCTAACATTATGAAAAGAACAACAAAATTTACTGATCATCAAGTTTGCTTTCAATGCTCCATTTTGAACTGGACTTGTCTGTCTCGAGTAGAAATTGACTAGCTTTGTGCAGTCCCTGCTTTTACTTGTCTAGTTACCTTGATTGAGTGGTGATGCTTTTATTTCAAATGATAAAATCACATGCTGTCATCATGTTTTTTAGAGACTGTTAAATTGAGCTGAGCACATGACAATTGTTATTAATATTGGCATATTTTTGCTTTATATGTCTTTGCAATTCTGCCCATTTCGAAGCTATGCATCTTTTACAAGCTCCTTGATGCTTGCATTGCCAAAGGTGGAGAAATTGTTGAGTTCTCTGCTGCAAAAATTAACTCAGGGGGAGGAAAATTCTTTTTGCCGAAGGGGCTTTTTACTCTATTGTAAAAGGGGGAGGAAAATTCTTTTGTCAAGTGACATGATTTGGCTCGTTTCTGAGTTTTTATGGTCACTTGTGTGCTTAAATTCTTCAAATTTTCTTGAAATTGAATTTGGTTGTCAATGCACTCATCAAGGGGGAGATTGAGAAACCAAGGGTTGGTTTCGGAGTCTGTGATGAGTGATTGACAGATTTTACCCTCTGATTCGAAGGGGTCCCTCTGAAGGGGTTCGGAGGCTGGTTCTCCGAAGGGGACTTCGGAGGCTGTTTCACCGAAGGGTTCAGTGGGTCTGATTGCTGCAGCTGTTGCAGCAGAGTGAAAATGTTGGAGGGGTCCGACAGTACACGATGATTGGCTGTACCGAAGGTCTCGGTACTTTGGGTGGTACACCGAAGTGTGTGCCGAAGGTTGCTTACCAGGAGAGGTCTCCGGGGTACTGGATACACTTGTCTGTTTGTCTGTGGTGCGCAGGGGACTTCGGAGGCGATGGACGGTTCGTAGCAAGTGAACCTAGGTCCAACGGGAGGCTTGATGCCAGGGGAGCAGGGAGCTCCGTCACAAAGGCTGCGAAGGGGTCGAGGTCGGACCTCGGGTCGAGGTGCGCTAGGAGAAGGAAGTAAGTGCGGAGTGTGACTCCGGGTGAAGGTACTCCGAGACGAAGTCCTCAGAGGCGAGGCACTTTGAAGGGTACTCCGAATGGAGTGACTTCGGAGTATGGTGGATCAAGTCCTCAGCAGAGGCAAGGTGTTCGAAGTGTGCATCGAAGGCATGGTCCGGGTGAGGCTCGTCGAGGAGTGTGCTCGGGGAGAGACACTGTGACAAAGTGCTCATGGAATGCTTCATGCGGAGGCCTTGGACGAAGGAGGGACTTCGAAGGGTAGTACTCCGAAGGTGGGGCTTCGGAGTGAAGCAGGCTCCGGAGCGAGGCTGGCTCCAAAGTGAGCATGACTTGAGGTACTTCGGCCATGCATGGCTTCGGTACACGGACTGACGGAGTTCGAGCTGGGAGAAGCTGCGAAGCCATGGTGGTCCACTCCAATGTGTTGGTGCGAAGGCCCAAGGGCTTTGATGGCTTCGGCTCAAAACCGTCACTGTATCGAAGGCTGACTTCGGTGAAGTGAAGGCCGTCAGGCTTAAGGCTTCTCACCGAAGCTACCGCACCCCTCGCGTGCGAAGGGGGGCTTCAGAAGGGTCCAAGACTGTAAAGGCTGACAGTGTCTGCTCTGCAAAAAGCTGACGATGTCCCCTCTGCAAAGCTGACAAAAGAAGCCTCCAAATAAAGTAGACTACCTTTTGTACCCCCTGTTTTGATGAGACAAAACCAATGTAAACCCTAGGGGTAAAGTAGTCAATTCACATGGGTGAATAGTGCCTATAAATAGTGGAGGCTGGGTAGGTCACATTTAACACTTTGAGCATTCATTGCAGAACTCCTGTGCTAGCCACCACACTCTGTATTCATCATGTGAGTTCAATTTTTGTGTTACCTGTTCAAGCATTGAATTCTTGATTCTGTGTTCATTTTCCGCTTGAGCTTGTTTGCATACCTCGCTACATGCTTCGATCTCTTGTGTGTCACTTCAATTGACTAGAGGTAGTGCATCGAAGCCTGTTTGGGCAAAGTTTGTTTTTCAATGTGTGTTCGCTCTGTGTAAACTGGAGGCTAGACCTCGCTGATTACTAGCGAAGCACTGATCGAAACCCATTTTCTTCCCGTGTCGAAGCCCTTAGCGAAGTCTGTTTTGTGTGCATTTTGACCTTCGAAGTACGAAGCCCAGCACCAGTTGCCGTCGCTAAGTATTTGGTCCATGTCCTCAGAGGGAAGTCCGCTCTTGCGAAGGGTGAGGTGTGAAGCCTGCACGAAGGCACCCTGTGTGCGAAGGCTGCACTGACTTAGCTGAAGCTGAATTTTTGGGTTGCGTGTGGAGCGAAGTCTTCTTGGCTTCAAACTTTTGCTCCTTGCGAAGCCTATGTTCAGAGCCATCAAATACCTCCGAACCTGAACTTCGAAGGGTGTGTTCGAAGCCTGTTCCGCAGAAGACAGATTTAAAACAGAAGGCTATTTTTAGTCTGAAATTTTAAAAGCTCCCATTCACCCCTCCTCTGGTCGCCGTTTCCGGTCCAACATATTTGATACCGGATCAATGATTCATACTTGCAAATCATTGAAGGGGCTAAGTAGAGTAAGAAAGTGTGCAAGTAGTGAGCTAGATATCCGCGTCGAGAATGGTGAAAAGGTTGCAGCGTTGGCCGTCAGCATCTATTCACTATCGCTACCATCAGGATTAGTTTTGGAGTTAAATAATTGTTATTTTATTCCCGCCTTAGGCAGAAACATTATCTCTTCTTCATGTTTAGAGTAAGATGGTTTTGAATTCGTAATAAAGAATAAGAGTTGTTCAATATTTTCGAATGACATGCTCTATGGTGTTTGTCCATTAGTGAATGGATTGTATATTCTGAGTCTTGACGATGCACACGTTTATAACATTAGTACTAAGAAACAATGACTCAATGATTTGAATCCCACCTACGTCTGGCATTGTCGTTTGGGTCATATAAATGAGAAGCGTGTACAGAAGCTCCATAGTGATGGACTTCTGGATTCATTTGATTTTGAATCATATGACACATGCGAGTCTTGTTTGCTTGGCAAAATGACAAAGACGCCTTTCACTGGACAGAGTGAGAGGACGAGAGAGCTTTTGGCCATAGTATATACTGATGTGTGTGGTCCAATGAGTCACACGGATAGGAAAGGATTTCAGTACTTTAATACTTTTACCAATGACTTTAGTAGGTATGGCTATGTCTACTTGATGAGGCATATGTGGGAATCCTTCAAAAAGTTTAAGGAGTTCCAAAATGAGGTACAAAATCATACGGGCAAGACAATTAAATTTCTACGATCGAATCGTGGGGTGAATATTTGAGCCATGAGTTTAGTGATCATCTGAAGCAGTGTGGAATTGTTCTATAGATGACTCCACTCGGCACGCCTCAGTGGAATGGGGTGTCCGAGCGGAGAAACTGCACTTTGTTAGACATGGTGTGGTCCATGATGAGTCACACTGATCTTCCATTATCCTTTTGGGGTGATGCTCTAGAAACTGCAGCTTTCACGATTAATAGAGTTCCATCTAAGTCAGTAGAGAAGATGCCATATGAGATGTGGTCTAGGAGGCATCCCAGTTTGTCTTTTCTAAAGATTTGGGGATGTTAGGCGTATGTCAAATGTATGATGTCTGACAAGCTCAGTCCTAAGTCTGACAAGCCCAGTCCTAAGTCTGACAAGTGCTTCTTTGTGGGGTATCCTAGTGAAACCAAAGGATACTATTTCTATAATAGAGAGGAGGGCAAAGTGTTTGTCGCTCGAAATGGTGTGTTCCTTGAGAAATAGTTTCTCTCAAAAGGAGTTAGTGGGAGGACTGTGCATCTCGAAGAGGTTCGAGAGCCACTGAAAGTGTTCTAGATCCAATTGAGCCAGAGCAGGAAGCGCAAGGTGTTGTAGACCCTGTTATGGATACGCCAGCCCCACAAAGGTCTGAGAGAGTAGTCCATGCACCAGAGAGATACATGTTCTTGACCACTAGGCATCACGACGTGTTGTTGTTGGACAACGACGAGCCCAAGACCTATGCGGAAGCAGTGATAGGACAAGACTATGAGAAATGGCTTGGATCCATTGGATTCGAGTTGGAGTCCATGAGTGTCAATCAAGTTTGGAACTTGGTTGATCCACCCGATTGTGTAAAAACTATTGAGTGTAAATGGATCTTCAAGAAAAAGATAGACGTTGATGGAAATGTTCACATCTATAAGGCACGATTGGTGATGAAAGGCTTCAAACAAATTCAAGGTGTTGATTATGATGAAATGTTTTCGCCCGTCGCTATGCTTAAGTCTATTCGGATCATCTTAGCTATTGCCACATTTTATGATTATGAGATATGGCAAATGGATGTCAATACGACTTTCTTGAATGGAAATCAAAGTGAGGATGTGTACATGACACAGCCTGAAGGTCTCGACGGTCCGGGGAATGCTGGGAAAGTTTGTAAGTTGTTAAAGTCCATTTATGGATTGAAGCAAGTTTCTCGGAGTTGGAATCTTTGTTTTGATGAGGTAGTCAAAGGGTTTAGCTTCATCAAGAGCGAAGAAGAGCCTCGTGTTTACAAAAAGGCTAGTGGGAGCTCACTTGTGTTTTTGGTTCTATATGTGGATGACATATTGTTGATTGGAAATGACATTCCTTTGTTGAATTCTATCAAGACTTCACTGAAAAATAGTTTTTCGATGAAAGATCTTGGAGAGGCAGCATACATTTTGGTCATAAAGATCTATAGAGATAGATCAAAACGGTTAATTGGATTAAGCCAAAGTATGTACATTGACAAGGTTTTGAAACGGTTCAAAATGCAGAACTCCAAGAAGGGTTTTCTGCCAATGTCACATGGTATTTCTGTTAGTAAGACTCAGTGTGCTGTCACACCTGATGAGTTAGAGAAGATGAGTGCGATCTCGTATGCCTATGCAATTGGATCCATTATATATGCCATGTTGTGTACATGCCTAGATGTGTCATATGCTCTAAGTGCGATGAGCAAGTACCAATCAAACCCGGGTGAAAGTCACTGAGTTGTAGTAAAAAGTATCCTCAAGTACTTAAGAAGGACTAAGGAAATGTTCCTGGTTTACGGTGGTGAAGAGGAGCTCGTTGTAAGTGGTTACACGGATGCTAGCTTTCAGACTGATAAAGATGATTCTCGATCGCAATCTGGTTTCGTGTTCTGCCTCAATGGAGGTGCAGTGAGTTGGAAGAGTTCCAAGCAAGAAACGGTGGCCGATTCTACAACAGAAGTTGAGTATATCACTGCTTCAGAAGCGGCGAAGGAGGTCGTTTGGATCAGGAAGTTTGTTTCTGAGCTGGGTGTTATTCCTAGTGTGTCCAGTCCAGTGGACCACTATTGTGATAATAGTGGTGCCATTGCGCAAGCTAAGGAGCCTAGATCGCACCAGAAATCCAAACATATACTTCAGCGATATCACCTGACCCGCTAGATCATTGAGAGAGGTTATGTGAAGATTTGCAAGGTGCACACGGATTTGAACATGGCGGATCCGTTGACCAAGCCTCTTCCACAGCCCAAGCATGAGGCGCATATGAGCTCCAAGGGTATTAGATACTTGCGTGAGTGAGTCATGTGTTTGTAGAAGATGCTAGTAGAGTCTATGTTAATGTATGAGGATAATTGTTATCCTGTTCTTTGAATAAAGATTGTTTGCATTTAATTAATAAGTACGACTTGTTATGTGAAACTATTTGCTTTATGACGATGTTGTTCAAAAGGGTCCCTAATCTTGTCATCATGTGGGACAGTGATGCTACATGGATTAGTACATCTAACTGATTGGTGATTGTTTTTCACAGATCATAGACATAAAGATGTGTTGACACAAAATTGTGCCCCCACACTTGGGTCAGTTCGATGATCCAAAAGTGTGTAGATACTTAGGGACAAGCCTTAGTGTAACACGACACTGACATCGCATTCCGACTACCCTTAATAGTGGCAAGCGGGGTGGAGTCGCTATGTAATCAGATCACACGGAAATAATCCAATTAGCCGAAAAGAAATATATTAGATAAAATAAACCAGCAGGCTGAACGAAGCCTAACTGATTCGAAGTGTGCTGTGCGAAGGGGTTCACTGAAAGGGGCCTTCGGTGTCTGGTGCGAAGAGTCTCGCCGAAGGTAGTCTTCGGCGTTCGGATTGATCTAGCCGATGGTAGGCTCCGAACAGATGTTCACATGAAATCACCTCGGAACAGCGGGGTTCGGTGCGAAGTCTCTAACACGGCAAAATATCCCAAACGCAACGCACTAGCATGACTTCATCTGGTGCAAGGTACAAATGTGGCGAAGCCTGACGTGATGAAGTCTGCTATGGAGTGTGCTGGCACATGGGACTTGGTCAGACTGACAATAGCGTGATGGCCCTGCATGGGTAGTCGAAGCAGTATTTCCACCGAAGGGTGTTTTGATGGCCTCCAGAATCAGCTTCCTGGCTCCGGACACCTCCAGCAAAGGGGCTCCGAGGGTGAAAACCTGCAAACAGAATAGGGATCAACTGTCAATTCGGCTTGGAGACCAAATCTGCTAAGTGTTGAAGTTGAGAAGCGAAGGTAGCAATGTGTTACGTAGATTAACGGATACTTCACAAGCGAAGTAACAAGGCGATAGAAATCTGTTACGTAGATTAACGAGTAATTCATAGGTGAAGTAACAAGGATTACCACTGTTTCGACGTGGCCGACGGATGGCTTCCAGGCAAACCCACGAAGGTTGCAGAAAGGTAAATAAAAGGTAAAGGTACGGTTCAAAGCTAGGGCTTTGTGATTGGTTTGTGTTGGGGGGTTAATGAACCGGCCTCACCCCTATATTTATAGGGGCTAGTCTTCTTACCTATAAGATTAATCTAGTAAGATTTAGACTAATCAAACATAGGGATAAAATTAGCCAGAATCTGACTCAACTTTATCTCTGAAAATAAGCCCGAAGTGGGCCTTCGGTAGGGTCTGCCGAAGCCTGCTCCTCGGACCGAACCTTCGGTGAGGTAGGCCTCCGAAGGCCTTCGGGCCGAAGGTAGAAGGCCACTGGAAGGCTTTCGAAGCCCAAGGCTCAACAGGCCTTCGGCCCTGTAGGGCTTCAGCCTGATCCAAGGCTTGTGTATTTTTGGCCCAAATTACCAAAATTGATATCTTGATAATCTTGACCATTTAATGCCATTTTTTGCTATCAACCCATGCCCCCTGCCTTTTAGTTAAGTAAGTGAACTAAAACCACAATGAGCTAAGGATGATACCTCCCATATCATCTTTTTGACACTATCAAGCGCTTTGCCACACACTTGGGAAGTACTTTTTCAAGTACCTGCCATTCAAGGCTCTTCAAAACCGCTCTCCTTGTAGAGATTCTAATACATATGCATTACCTAGAGCAATTTCAGCTACCTTAAAAGGACTTTCCCAACTAGGCGACCATTTACCAAATTTGGGGCTCTTCGTGCCTTAAGGCAAAATTGTCTTCCAAACCAAGTCTCCAACTTAAAACGATTTTGATTTAACTTTCTTATTATAGGCTCTATCTACTCTTCTTTTGTCTTTCTCTATAGCTTCTAAAGCCCTTAACTTCTTATCGATCACTTCTTCTAAATTGTCTTTCAAAAGAGTTTCATATTCATTGACCGATAAGCTACCTTGCTTTAGAACTCTTAAAGAGCCCAGATCCACTTCTATGGGTAGAACGACCTCTTGCCCATAGACTAACTTATATAGACTAACTTTGGTAGCACCGTTCTTTGCAACTCTACAAGCCCATAATGCCTCGAAAATCACTTCATGCCACCTCTTAGGGAACTCTTCGATTTTCCTCTTAATGAGCTTAATCATGGTTTTATTACTATACTTGGCCTGACCATTGGTCTGAGCATAATATGGTGAAGAGTTTATTAACTTAATACCATAAAATTCGGCAAAGTCTCTCACTTCTTTAGCAACAAATGAAGTACCCTGGTCTGTAGTGAGAGTTTGGGGAATACCGAATCTATGTATAATGTGCTTCAAGATAAAATCAGTTACCTCATTGTGAGTCATATTCTTGAGCGGCACGACTTCAGTCCATTTGGTGAAATAGTCTACTGCCATCAACACGAACCGATGCCCTTTTCAAGGAGGATAAATTTGGCCGATGAAGTCTAAACACCAACCTCGGAATGGCCATGTCTTGATAATAGGGTTAAGTGATGAAACAGGAGCTAGCTGAATATTACCAAACTTCTGACACGCTTTACACCCTCTATAATATCTAAAACAATCCTCAGTCATAGTCGGCCAGTAGAAACCTGCTCTTTTGAGCATCCAACTCATTTTCTGGGCCGACTGATGAGTGCGACAAAGCCCTTCATGGACTTATCACGTATCTACTTTGAATTCTTCATCATTTAAACACTTTAAAAGTACTCCATCAATAGTTTGGCGATATAATACATCATCTAGCAACACAAATTTAAACGCTTATCGCCGAACTTTCCAATCATCCTCACGGACATCCGGAGGGTTTGCTAACTTATTTCCTAGAGTGATGTCTAAGTTGCTAACTTCAGAGTACCCCTAGGCCTTTCCTGTTCCTGCCGAAGGCTGACTGGATTGGCCGTGCGGAGCCGATCATACCAAAGCCTCCCGCCGGAGGGGTCTGGTTCCTAAAGACTTCGACTATCCGGAAGGATTCGGCGCATGAGCTCCGGCGTGCAAGACCGTTCGTTGGATGAAGTACTCCGGCACGAGGACTCCGGCACACTACACCTTTGGCGATCGGAGGGGTCTGATCCGGAGGGTCCAGCAGGCCTCACACTAGCCCAAAGTATCTGGCTTCGGTAGTGAGTTCAAGCATTGGCCTTTTTTGTATGGAAAATTTTCCTCTTCTGACTTGGTAGCCAGATGCTTGCTGAGCCAAATCATTTGCAATCGAGTTGGCTTCTCTTGATATGTGAGAAATTACAAAGTCGTCAAAAGTAGCAACTATGTCTAAACATTTATCCAAGTAACTATTTAGTAAGCCATTAAAACATTGAGCACTTTTAGCTACTTGTTGTAATACTAATAGAGAATCACCATATACATGGACATTCTTAGAACCTATGGATTCTAGAAATTCAAGCCCTAGCAATAAAGCTTCATATTTAGCTTGGTTATTAGTAGAAGGAAATTCTAAACGGGCCGATATTTGGAAGCGCATGCCGCTATGTGATATGAAAACTACCCCGATACCTTGGCCATTCTTGCAAGCTGAACCATCAAAATAAAGTTTCCATGGCACTACCTCAATTAGAGCAATATTGTTACCCCAATTTACATCTATGCGGTGATCAACTATAAAATTAGCGACAATTTGGCCTTTCATAGCTCTTAGAAGTTTATAAGCCAAATCGTACCCAATCAAAGCGTAAGCCCACTTTCCGATTCTTCCACTTAGAATCGGCTTTTGCAACATGTATTTTATGACATCGGTTTGGCAAGCGACAATACATGTGGTAGGGAGAAGATAGTGACGTAATTTGGTACATGCGTAATAAAGTGATAAACATAAACGCTCCAAAAATACGTACCTGGTTTCGGCGTCCAGCAGGCGGTGACTCAAGAATGTGATGATGTACTCTTTCCCCTCCACCTCCTGAGTTAGCACGACTCCTATCACACTATCTTCTGCAGCGATGTATAGACTAAAGGGAATTCCGGTCTTTGGTTCTCTCACCACAGGCGGTGATGACAAGCATTCTTTAATCTTTTCAAATGCGTTTTGCTGACTTGCCCCCCAAGTGAACTCGGCTTCATTCTTTAGCCGGAGTATGGGGACAAAGGCATTGATTTCGCCAGACAAGTTAGATATAAAGCGACGCAAATAATTAATCTTGCCTAGTAACTTCTGCACGTCTTTCTTGCATGTCGGTGCTGCAAAGTTTCTAATCTTTTAAAGCCTCATAGGATCAATTTCTATACCTCTTTCATTAATCATGAATCCTAAGAACTTGCCTGCCGACAGGCCAAAAGCACATTTGAGCGGGTTCATTTTCAAGCCATATTGCCGCATCCTATCAAAAGCAACATTCAAATCGGCCAAGTGATTATCCATAGCGTCCGATTTGACCACAACATCATCTATGTATACTTCTAACATAACTCCTAACAAGTCATGAAAGATCAAGTTCATAGCACGTTGATATGTAGCGCCAGCATTCTTTAAACCAAAGGTCATAACGACCCACTCAAACAAGCCGGCAAAACTAGGGCATCGAAAGGCTGTCTTGTAGACGTCCTCTTTGGCCATAAAAATTTGATTATAACCCACGTTACCATTAAGAAAACTTAGTACCTTATGTCCTGAAGCATCGTTGATCAACATGTTAGCTATTGGCATGGGATACTCATCTTTCGGAGTGGCCTTGTTCAGATCCCTGAAATCAATACAAACTCATATTTTTCTGCTCTCTTTCTTTTCTACAGGCACAATGTTAGCGACCCATTCAGCATACCTGCATGGCCTAATAAACTCAGCCTTGAGTAATCGTTCTATCTCCTCTTTAACTCGATCATAGATGGCCGAATTAAAGTGACGAGGAGGCTGTTTATAAGGCGTAAACCCGGTTTTAATAGGTAGTCGATGCTCCATGAGCTCGTGGCTTAATCCGAGCATCTTGCTATACTCCCACGCGAAACAATCAACGTATGACCGAAGCAACTTTATTACTTCGGCCTTCTCATCAGCCTGTAAATGTTGGTTTACAAAAGTCGGCCTTGGAATGCTACCATTGCCTATGTCAACTTCTTCTAAGGGGTCGACCGACGCAAAACCTTGTCCCAATTTTTCTACTTCGCTAAAGTCTTTGTTGGACCGGAAACAACGACCAGAGGGGGGGTGAATGGGAGCTTTTAAACTTTCAGGCTAAAAATAGCCTTGTGTTTTAATTCTGTCTTCTGCGGAACAAGCTCCGAACACGCCCTTCAAAGTTCTGGTTCGGAGGTATTTCATAGCTCTGAAACCAGGCTTCGTAAGGAGCAAAAGTTCAAAGTCAAGAAAACTTCACTCCACCCACAACACCAAAAACTCAACTCTTTTAAGTCAGTGCAGGCTCTGCACACTTGGTGCCTTCGAGCAGACTTCGCACTTCACCCTTCGCAAGAAATGACTTCCCTCTGAGGACTTTGACCAAATACTCTGCACTAGCAACTGGTACTAGGCTTCGTATTTCGGAGGTTTGAACGCACATTGAACACACTACGCAGAGGACTCCGATACGGAAGAAAACAGGCTTCGAGTTAAGCCATGAATAGTGCTTCGCTAGTAATCAAAGAGGACTAGCCTCCAGTTTACACAGAGCGAACGAGCACTGAAAAACACACTACACACACTGATCTTTAGCACACTTCTCCAAAAACCACCTCAGTCAACAAACCCAAACCAGGAAGAAGTGGAGCACAGAAAAATCAAAACAATCAGTGTAGAAAAAGTATACAAGTTCAAGCAGAAAATGAACACAGAATCAAAGTTTCATTTCTTGAACAGGGAACACAAAGTGAACTCATAGACTGAATACAAGAGATGGCGGCTAGCACATGAGTTCTAAAATGGCTGCTCAAAGTGTTACTATTGCCTATCTAGCCTCCACTATTTATAGGCCCTATTCAGCCCTGTGAATAGACTACTTTACCCCTAGGGTTTACACTGATTTTGTCTCATCAGAACAGGGGGTACATATGGTTGTCTACTTTATTTGGAGGCTTCTTTTGTTATCTTCGCAAAGGAGACAGCATCAGCTTTTGCAGAGCAGACACGATCAACCTTTGTAGTTTTGGATTCTTCTAAAGCCCCCCTTCGCACGCGAGGGGTGTGGTAGATTCGGCGAGAAGCCTTGAGCCTGACGACCTTCGCTTCACCGAAGTCAACCTTCGATACAGTGACGGTTTTGAGCCGAAGCCGTCAAAGCTCTTGAACCTTCGCACCATCACCTCTGTAGTGGACCACCACGGCTTCGCAGCTACTCCCAGCTCGAACTCCGTCAGTCCGTGTACCGAAGCCATGTATGGCTGAAGTACCTCAAGTCAACCACACTCTGAAGCCCCACCTTCAGAGTACCACCCTTCGAAGTCCCTCCTTCGTCCAAGGCCTCTGCATGAAGCATTCCATGAGCACTTCATCGCAGTGTCAATCCCCAAGCACACTCCTTGACGAACCTCACCCGGACCATGCCTTCGATGCACCTCGACTTCTGAGACCTCTGTTGGGTGTACCTTCGAGTGCCTCCCTCCGGAGCACACTTTGAATCCCTTTCCTCATTGTTGACGACTTTGTCCGCCATACTCCGAAGTCACTCCATTCGGAGTACACTCCGAAGTGCCTCACCTTCGAGGACTTTGTCTCGGGGTACCTTCAGTCGGAGCCACGCTCCGCACTTTCTGCCTTCGCCTGGTACACCTTGACTCGAGGACCGACCTTGACCACTCGCAGCCTTCGTGACCGAGCTCCCCACTCGCCTAGCATTAAGCCTCCCGCTTGACCCAGGTTCACTTGCTTGCGAACTGTCCGTCACCTCCAAAGTCACTTGCGCATCACATACAAACAGACAAGTGTATCCATTACCCTAGAGACCTCTCCGGGTAAACAACCTTTGGCACACACTACGGTGTACCACCCAAAGTAACAAACCCTTCGATACACCCAGATCATCGTGTACTGTCGGACTCCTCCGACAGTCACACTCCACTACAATAGCTGCAACAAACGGACCCACCGAACCCTTCGGTGAAGCAACCTCTGAACCTCTTCGGAGGTATCCCTTCGAATCCAGAGGATAAAATATGTCAATCACTCATCACATACTCCGAAACCAACCCTTGGTTTCTCAATCTCCCCCTTGATGAGTGCATTGACAACAAAATTCAAGTTCAAGAAAATTTGAAAAAATTCAGCACACAAGTGACCATAAAAACTCCAAAACAAGCCAAATCATGTCACTTGACAAAAGAATTTTCCTCCCCCTTTTTCAAAAGAGTAAAAACCCCTTTGGCATCTTACCTTTGCTCAATAAAATCTCCCCCTGAGTTATTTTCCCCCTTACTACAGAGAACTCAAAAATTTCTCCCCCTTTGGCAATGCAAGCATCAAGGAGCATTTAATAGATGCAAAGCTTCGAAATGGGTAGAATTGCGAAGACATATAAAGCAAAAATATGCCAAACTTAACAACAGTTATCATGTACTCAGCTAAATTTAACATGATCTGAAAACATGATGACAGCATGTGATTTCATCATTTTGAAATAAAAGCATCACCACTCAATCAAGGTAACTAGACAAATAAAAGCAAGGACTGTGCAAAGCTAGTCCATTTCTAGTCGAGACTGACAAGTACAGTTCAAGTGGAGTATTGAAAGCAAACATGATTGACAATGAATTTATACTTGCTGTTCTTTTCATAATGCTAGGGGTTATTTGTTCTTCTACCTTATACTTTCTAATCAAGCCAAGCCTAGGCAAGAAAGCCATCAGAAGCTTAAGGCAATGATTTTGGCATACACTAAATTATCCCAGTTCAGACCAAAGTGCAATGGTAAGCAGTCTAGAATAAAGTAGTGCGACAAACAAACCCACCTAGATCTTTTCACTCTTAGCATTCAAATCATGGATTTTGGATGTTTGATAAGTGAACAAATTGTTTAGCACTTGAAGAATATCCATGAGTAAGTAATATGATTTTTTTCAAGTTGTAATTGTTGCATCCAGAGAAAAGGATTCTTGCTACCAAGTAGATAAAGAATAGCTAAAAGCTGTCCTGCCTAAACACGCTAGATTCAAGACTAAGCAGTGAGCATGATTTAATTTTGGAAAGGAAAATCATGCACAAAATGAATCAGACATATTAAATAGAGCTGAGCTGTCATGATTACATGAATTAAAACAAGGCATATTAGTGCAAAACATGTAAATGCAATTTCACACACAATGAGCATATGCATATCAGTGAAAATGTGCTCCCCTCACATAATGCCGTAAGGGTGACAAACACAAAGTTCCCCACACAAGTAGGCGAAACGAGAAGCATCGAGGGGTTTTGTGAAAATATCAGCTAGCTGGTGTTGGCTATCAACATATTGAAGTCCAATATCACCCTTCTCATTATGATCTCTGAGAAAATGATACCATACATCAATGTGTTTGATTCTGGAATGCTGAACCGGGTTGTTTGCAATACAAATAGCACTAGTGTTGTCACAGAAAAGTGGAACACTCTTATAATCTAACCCAAAATCCCGCAAAGTGGAAACCATCCACAAAATCTGAGAGCAACAGCTAGCTGCAGCAACATATTCGGCCTTAGCCGTTGATTGTGCAACACTAGACTGTTTGCGGGAAGACCAACAAACTAGTGAAGTACCCAGAAAATGACAAGTACTGGAGGTACTCTTCCTATCAATCCCATACCCAGCAAAATATGCATCGGAATAACCTCAAAGACACAAAGAGGAAGAAGCAGAATACCAAATGCCAAACTCGATGGTATGCTTGAGATACATGAGAATGCGCTTTACCGCTTGGCGGTGCGAAGCACGTGGCGAAGCCTAAAAACGAGCGCATAGACACACCACGAAGTGTATGTCTGGCCTCGTAGCCGTCAAGTAGAGGAGGGAGCCGATCATGCTTAGGAACTCCTTCTGATCTATGGCCTCTCCATCCTCGTCAGGATCCAATGCTACAGATGTAGCCATTGGAGTAGCGAGGGGCTTCACATCAGACATATCAAACTTCTTGAGAAGGTCCTTGGTGTACTTCATCTGGTGGACGAATGTACCTTGTTTACTTTACTTGATTTGCAAACCAATGAAAAATGTGAGTTCTCCCATCATGGACATTTCGAACCCCCTGCTCATGGTATCTGCAAACTCGGACACCAAAGCATGAGAAGAGCCACCAAAGATGATATCATCCACATAAATCTGAACTAGTAGGAAATCTTTGCCATGCTTGAGAGTGAATAGGGTTTTATCAACAGATCCCATCAAATACCCCCGCTCAAGCAGATAAGACTTAAGTCTATTATACCAAGCCCGAGGGGCCTGCTTGAGTCCATAAAGAGCCTTTTGAACTTTAAGGACTTTATGTGGGTATTTGGGGTTTTCAAAACCAGAGGGTTGTTTTACATAAACATCTTCGCCTATGAAGCCATTAAGGAAAGCACTTTTTACATCCATTTGATAAAGTTTGAAACCACGGGATGCCGCAAAAGCATGTAAAATCCTAATGGCCTCAAGACGAGCAATAAGTGCAAAAGTCTCTCTAAAATCAATCCCGAGCTACAAGTATAGCCTTATTTCTAACTACAGCCCCATCCTCCCCTTGTTTGTTTTTGAAAATCCATTTTGTTCCAATGAAATGAACATTTGGTGGAGGATCAACTAAAGTCCATACTTGGTTTCTCTCAAAATTTTCAAGTTCTTCATGCATGGCATTGATCCAACTAGAATCAGAAAGTGCATGACTAACATCTAAGGGCTCGAAAGAAGCAACAAAAGCGGAATCAATAAAATGAGCATGAGAATGTGTTACCCTTTGATCAAGCTCACCAATGATCTGCTTAGGAGGATGCATCCTTTGAATATGATGTGTAGCCTCACGGCGGGATGCTGTCTCCCCCTCAACTTGTGCGTTGGAGTTGTCCAAGATGACCGATGTTGAGGTAGTTGCTTCGGGGCCTTGTGCCAAAGTGGTCAAAGTGGGGTCAGCATTGGGGGTCGATGCCGAGGGTAGTAGGGGTTCATCCTCAAAATCTTCGGGATCTTCATCTTCAAAGATGGTCTGCACCATGTCGTGTTCATTTGCCTGTTCAAAAGTAGAACTAACACAGGGGGTTGATTTATCAAAAGTCACATCACATGACTCGATGACAGTGTTAGTTTCTAAATTGAGAACACGATAAGAATGACCATGAATAGTGTATCCCAAAAAGATCCTGTCAGAAGAGCGCGACTCAAATTTGTCCAAATTTCCACGTTTTAGGATAAAGAAACGACAGCCAAAAACTCGAAGATGAGTAACTTTGGGTTGTCTCCCAAAACACAGCTCATAAGATGTCAAGTTCAAAATTGAGCGCAACAAGATTCAGTTTGAGATGTAACATGCAGTGTTCATGGCCTCAGCACAAAATTTTCTAGGAGTCCTGTGCTCATCGAGCATCATCCTAGCCATCTCAACCAAAGTGCAGTTCTTTCTCTCAACAACACCATTGTGTTGAGGAACCCGTGGAGCAGAGAATTGATGTTCTATGCCATGCTCCATGCAAAAGTCAACAACGAGACTGTTCTTGAACTCAGTGTCATTATCACTTCGAATGAATTTCAATGTACCAGGGAGTTCAGTGAAAAGTCTCAAAGCCAAGCTCTGAAAGTGTGAAAACACTTCATCCTTGCTGGCAAGAAAGAAGACCCAAGAGTAACGAGAGAAATCGTCGACAATGACTTGCACATACCACTTGCCGCCTAAAGAACTAACCCGAGAAGGACCTACAGTGTCCATGTGGAGAAGTTCTCTGGGTTGTTCAGTCATCACCGTGGTGATTGGTGAGTGCGAAGCGGCAATCATCCGTGTCTTGGAAACTCAACGCCTGAGAACGCCGCTCATCCTTGATGCGACAAAAACATAACCCAACCAAATGACCCGCCCGCTGACAATAGGAACAATGAAACACTCTCCTAGGGGCACTCACATGGGTCATAGGAGCAATCCTCACATGCTCCTTGGGCTTCTACTGAGTGGTTTTCTTGGGAGGAATTTTCTTGGCAGGAAGAGTGGTTTTCTTTAGAGTTCGGGTAGGCTTTTTGGCTGATGGAGTGTCTAACAGGGCTCTTTCTTTCACTAAGGTAGTGGGTGAGGTAATAAACAGTTTTGTTCTCACCGTCTGAAGGAATCCTCTCAAAACCCAATCCCAGAGCTAACCCTGCCCTGTCAGCACACATCTTGGTCTTGGCCAAGAGCAAGTCCATCCTACCCTTTCCCTCAGTGCATTTGTTAACCACAAAAAGAAGGTATTCATTTTCAGTCATGAGGTTTTTAGCGTGCTCTCTAACAGTGCCTAGCTGGTCCTTAAGGGTTATGCAAGTTTCACACACAGGTTGTACATCCTTAGTACTACCGGCCCTATCCAATCTAGCCTCTAAGTCCTGAACATGCTTATCACATAAATCAATGCTCTCACGTAATAAGGGGCAGTTCATGCATTCATTTATATCATGAGGACTAGAATCAACCATCAAAAGCTGCTTTTGTGTAGTCTCAAGCTCAGATAGAGTTTGAGCATGCACAAAACGCAACTGAGCAAGCTAACCCATGACAACAGTGCAAGATTCACATTCACCATCATTAACCCTATACTTAAGCATGGCATAATCAGTAGAAACAGATTCTAGCCTAAGTCTAAGGTCTTTTCTATCTCTAGTGGCTTGCACAAGTAACCTATCCTGACCAATAACTACTTCATTTAGTTCATCTAATTTAATTGAAAGCTAGTCATAGGATAGTGGTACCTCAGATAAGTCAAGCTCATCGCCGATGTGATCGCTGTCGGCCATGAAGCAAAGGCTGGTGAAATCTAGTCCCTTCTTGTCCTTCTTCTCCTCCTTCCTTGGGGACTCCTCCTCCTCATCAGAGCTTGACTCCTCAGTTGAGGAAGTGTCGATGTCATTGAGAGCAGCAACAAAATCTCTGGATGCGGCTTTGGCTACCCTCTTAGCCACCTTGCCGCGCTTGCCCTTCACAAAGGGTTTCCTCTCCTTTTTGTGGTATTTGGGGTGCTCACTCTCATCTCTCTTCTTGAGTTTAAGATAGTTGGCCTTGATGTGAGAAATGTCGCCACACTCAAAACAACCACTAAAGCCACTTCTCCTCTGATCCCGTCTCTCATGGTGAAAATGGGTGAACCTTCTGGCAATGAGAGCAAGCTCTTCATCATCTATAGTATCCACCTGCTCCTTAGTGACGGAGACTAGGGAGGACAAGGCAAAACCTCCAACAAGAACACAAGTACCAGCTGTGCTTGGTTCTGCAGGGGTGCCACGGCTAATGCTAGAAACTAGTGCCAATGGCTGTGGCAAAGAGTTTCTGTGCACTACAAGAGATGCCTTGGCAATCTCTATGGACTTCAGCTCGCAGAAGAGCTCATCATAGGTCAATGTGTCATAACCTGTGGACTCCTCAATGCTGGATATCTTCACTTCCCATATGCTACGATCAAGAGCATAGAGAAGCTTGATAGCCCTGTCATGGTCATTGTAAGCAAGTGTCCCGTTGGACCGCAAGTTACTCACTATCGCATCAAAGCGAGAAAACATGGCATGTATAGATTCACTGGGCGCCTGCATAAAGAGCGGATACTGTTGATTGTACGTGCTTTGGTGCCTAGGCTTAATATGTGTAGAGCCCTCATGAAAAATAGTGAGTGTAGTCCAGATCTCCCTAGCTGTCCTTAGGTGTTGAACCCTATCAAACTCACTCCAACTCAAACCAATGAACATTATATTTCTAGCCTTGGAGTTAGCATTATAATGATCCTTTTCTGTTTGAGAGGTGTGGGTTTTAGGGATGGAGTATTGTGAGTCCACAATCTCCCAAATTGCATTTACTTGGCTTAGCAAGTAAGCCTCCATGCGCACCTTCTAGTATGCAAAATCCGTCTCATCGAACCGAGGTATTTTACTAACTTTGTCCATGTTGCCAACAGATCACAAAACCGGTTAAGGTCAACTGGTGATCTTAACCTGCTCTGATACCAATTGTTGGACTGGAAATAGCGACCAGAGGGGGTGAATGGGAGCTTTTAAAATTTCAGGCTAAAAAATAGCCTTCTGTTTTAATTCTGTCTTCTGCGGAATAGGCTCCGAACACACCCTTCGAAGTTCTGGTTCAGAGGTATTTCACAGCTCCGAAACTAGGCTTCGCAAGGAGCAAAAGTTCGAAGTCAAGAAGACTTCGCTCCACCCACAACACCAAAAACTCAACTCTGCTAAGTCTGTGTAGGCTCCGCACACTTGGTGCCTTCGAGCAGACTTCGCACTTCACCCTTCGCAAGAGATGACTTCTCTCTAAGGACTTCGACCAAATACTCTGCACTAGCTACTGGTACTAGGCTTCGTATTTCGGAGGTCTGAATGCACACTGAACACACTGTGTAGAGGACTCCGATAGAGAAGAAAACAGGCTTCGAGTTAAGCCATGAACAATGCTTCGCTAGTAATCAGAGAGGACTAGCCTCCAGTTTACACAGAGCGAACGAGCACTGAAAAACACACTACGCGTGCACTGATCTTTAGCACACTTCTCCAAAAACCACCTCAGTCGACAAACCCAAACCAGGAAGAAGTGGAGCACAGCAAAATCAAAACAATCAGTGTAGAAAAAGTATACAAGTTCAAGCAGAAAATGAACACAGAATCAAAGATTCATTTCTTGAACAGGGAACACAAAGTGAACTCACAGACTAAATACAAGAGATGGCGGCTAGCACAGGAGTTCTAAAATGGCTGCTCAAAGTGTTACTGTTGCCTAGCTAGCCTCCACTATTTATAGGCCTTATTCAGCCATGTGAATAGACTACTTTACCCCTAGGTTTTACACTGATTTTGTCTCATCGGAACAGGGGGTACAGATGGTAGTATACTTTATTTGGAGGCTTCTTTTGTCAGCTTTGCAGCGGAGACAACATCAGCTTTTGCAGATCAGACACGATCAACCTTTGTAGTTTTGGGTTCTTTTGAAGCCCCTCTGTTGGGGGAAATAGTCCTGATGACAGTTGGGAGCATAAAGAGCAGAAGTACGGTCTGGGGGGAAGGCCACGTTCGGTGAGGGCCCGACACCCTGTTCCGGAGGCGTCCGGGTGCCCCAAAGCAGGGAGGCCTAGGGACCTCCAGAAGCCCCGAAGCAGATGGAAGGGGCCCTCGGGCAGATGCCCAGTGGGATGCCGGGGCCAAGCCTATGAAAGGTGCGAAGGCTCCAGGGTGTGAGAGAAGACCAGGAGACGACCCGGCCAAGGTAGTCCGGGGACAGGATCACGATCGCTTGCGCGGTGTTGGGCGATCGCTGCAATGCCCAGCACGGTTGATACGTTGTCAGGGCTACACTTTCTGTCTGTACTATGAGGCTGCTACTCTTGTTTGTATTACAGGCCTATGTCAGGTAGTGTAATAGTTAAGGGGTTTTGGAAGTATTAGATCCCTTTTGGCCGGGTTGCTCTATAAATACTCCTACCCCCTAGTTGTAATAAACACACGATCCAGTAATACAATCTGAGCTCTACACTTCATTACTCCCATTCCAAAAACCTGTTGGTTCGATCCGTTGTCCCAATAGTTGGCGCCGTCCGTGGGGATCCTTGTCCGAAAAGCTAGCATCCTCTACATTCATTCCACAGAGATATGTTGGGTCGGAAGAGCATGAGCACGGCTCCCCTACGGAGGTCAGCCTGCACCGCTGGAGTCGAGCCTTCTCCAGTCATCGCTCCGGACCCTCCAGCCATCGCTCCCGCCGAAGCACCGAGCGCAGAACCAAGCCAGGCTCCCGGGGGAATGCCGGAGGTTCGGAACCCTGCTGGTTATGCAGAGCCAACCTCTGCGAACCCCTCAGGGCCCCAGGAGGGACCTTTTGGGTTGCACCCCCCAGGCAGGCCCCCGGTGGTGGCCCTCCGGACTGACTACGTCCGCTCGCAAGACCCGGAGACTGCCTCCGGGGGTAGCGGGAGCCAAGCTGATGCCCTGGTGGCCGAGAATGCAAGATTGAAGGTGGAGTTGGCTCAATGGCACTAGGAGGCGTCGCTCCGCCCTCCAAAGCCCTCCAAGGCGCTGGGGCCTACAGCCGTGACCTTGAGCGACGACGAGGACCAAGGGGAGGATGAGAACACGTCGTACGACGAAGAGTCTCCCCTGCACCCTGACCTGCAGAGGGTGCGGTTCAACTCCAAGTTTCGTGCCGCGAAGCTCCCTAAGTATTCCGGGGATTCCGACCCTTGGGAGTTCTCCTGCTCATATGCTCTAGCAATAGAAGCGTGCGGGGGAAGCCGCGACACCATGGCCAAGTGCTTCCCTCTAGCGCTCGAAGGAATTGCTCTCTAGTGGTTCTAGTCGCTACGGCCCGGGACCATCCGGTCATGGGACCAACTGAAGAAGAAGTTCATTAACAATTTCCAGGGGACCTTCGTGGCCCTGATGTCAACTAGGAGCCTCTTCCAGGTGAAGCAGCAGCCCAGAGAGACGCTGCGGCAGTACTCTCAGAGCTTCGCACACACCAAGGCTCAAATCAAGGGACTATCAGCCTCCTCGGTCATTGATGCCGCCCGAGAGGGCGTCACCCACCCGGGTCTCCTCGATAAGTTTCATTGGAATTCGATATCCTTGATAGCACATCTCATGACGTATTTCGAGGAATACGCCCGGTCCGAGGAAGGTCAGCTGCGTCGATAGGCGATGATCGCTCTCGTCCGGGCTTCGAGTGCCAAGATGTACGAGGCGCCTCCCGATTCCAACCGTGGGGACCACCCCATTCCGAACCTTCGTCACCAGGATTCCCGGTGAAGTCGGAAGCACCTTCGGGGGGAAGTCCTCAGTATTACCTCAAGGGGCCCCGCCAAGCACCCGCACAACGCTGGTGGACATCCCTCCGGAGCTAGGGTCCCAGCGAGAGCACTTCCGGGGGGCAACCCTCTACTGCAGCATCCACGGTGAGAACCGGAGCCACGACACCGACTCCTGCTGAACCATTCTCGCCCTCCGGAACTACTACATAGAGCGAAGATCCGGCCACGGCTGCGACAAAGGAGCTCCCATCTCTCGCCCCGACGCTGTTCAAGTAGTCGGACGCCGGGACGAGCCAGAAGCTTTGGGCCTAGCTCCGGAGCTCGGCAGGTTCCAAACCCCCAAGCTCGAAGATGGAGTGGACCGAGGGAAGCGGGTGGTCTTTCCCATCTCTGGAGGAGGAGCTCTAGGATCTATGTCCAAGCGGCAGCGAAGGGAATATGTCCGGGAGGTTGGGCATATCGACACTTCAAGCTTCACCGCACTTCCCGAATGGTCCCATGTCCCAATCTCCTTCATCGTCGAAGATGCCACCGGCGTCAAGTTCCCACACGATGATCCCCTTGTCATTTCGGCTGACATCGCGGGTGTCGAGGTGCGTCGCATCTTGGTCGATGGTGGGAGTTCTGCTGACATCATTTTTTCGCAGGCTTTCGACCAGTTGTGCCTTTCCCGGAAGCATCTGTTGCCGGCCTCTCGGCCGCTCCAGGGCTTCGCAGGGCAACCACTCGACGCTCTTGGCTAGATCTGGCTGGAGGTGACCTTCGGAGAATCCCCCCTTTATCGCAGCGAGGAGATCATCTTCGACGTCGTCAGCGCTCCATACGCCTACAACGCCATCTTCAGAAGGGGGATGATCAACCGCTTCGGGGCCATCGCACATTATAATTACTTGTGCCTCAAGATGCCGACTCCAAGAGGGGTGCTCTCGATTCTGGGAGACCAGGCTGTGGCCCGCCGGGTCGAATATGGCCACTCGGCCCCGCTGGAGACAAGGCAAGTCCTGAGCATCTGCGGAAGCTCAGGAGAAGCCGGACTGACGGACGTCGGAGATGCCCCTCCGAAGGGGCCCCCAGCCAAGCCACTCCCGGAAGGGGAGATCGTCACGAAGATCCTGGTCCAGAGCGGGAAGGAGTGCCCAATCCGGTTCGGAGGAGGCCTTGAACCGAAGGTGTCGGAGCAGCTCAAAGAAGTCATCCGCAACAACCTGGACATTTTCGCATGGTCCGACGAAGACATACCAGGCGTCGACCGCTCGATCATCAAGCACTCTCTAGCAGTCGACCCAAAAGTTCGCTGATTTGTTTTGTTTAATATATTTCTTTCGGTTAATTGGATTATTTCTATGTGATCTGATTACCTGGTGACTCCCCCCTTACCACGGTTAAGGGTAGCCGAAACATGACGTCGGTGTTGTGTTACGCTTAGAATTGTCCCTAAGTATCCGCACACTTCTGGATCGTCGAACTTACCCAAGTGCGGGGGCACGTTTTCGTGTCAACACCACCCAAAAGTTCTCTCCTCCCTTTCTTGATCTCAAATGTTTAGGTCAAGGATCCCCGTCTCTCACGTGAGGTGCTAGCACGCTACCGTGGGAGGTACTCCATCCCTGTACGTGTGGACTCCGTGGAGGAGTTGCTCCAATAGCGATGCTCGTGAACGTCTACATGCAAACGACTACATCGTCTTCATCGATCGGATCGGCGAAATACGGCAAGGACGAAGCGAGGAGAGGCTAGACGCGCTGCTCCAATATCTTCTTCCGCTGCACCTAGCACGCTGTGTGCTAGAAGGTACCAATCTATGATATCACATGCACATGAGCCTAGGACCATAGGGCAGAAATTTTGAATTTGCTGGCTAGCGTAGCTCCCCTACCCCCTACAGGTAGGCTTTGCAGGAGCTCTAGCTCTTGGGCCCGGATCGAGGTCTAGCGCCGACGGTCTGCTCGGACTTCGATATAAGAGCCTACCCAAGCCAACCCTCTCCCTACGGCGACCGAGGCCGCCTCATACTAGGCTCCAAATACAATGCTAAGGGCAGGAGATCTCTCTAACTCGGCGAACCCATCCACGGACGACCAGGCCTCCGCCCGGGAGGAGCTCGCTGGCCTCCGTCCATCTGATGACCGCCCTACTAAGGCCCTCCGGACCGACTTCATCCGCTCGTAGGATCCGAAGACACTCCTGAGGAAGCGGGAGCCACGCCGACACACTAGCCACCAAAAATGCTTGGCTAAGGGCTGAGCTTACGCGATGGCGGCAAGAAGTACCGATCCATCCCCTAGAGCCCGCAAGGGCACCCGAAGTCGAAGTCGTCGCACTGAGTGATGACGAAGACCAAGGGGATCAAAGGAAGGAGTAGATTGCATCCTTCGACAAAGAGTCTCCGCTACACCCTGACTTGCAGAGGGTGCGGTTCAACTCGAAGTTCCGCGCATCAAAACTTCCAAAATACTCCAGGGAATTTGACCCCGGTGAGTTTTCTCGGTCCTACGCTCTGGCAATAGAAGCATGTGGAGGTGGCCGAGACACGATGGCAAAGTGCTTTCCCCTCTTCCTCAAAGGAATTTCCCTCCAGTGGTTCTGGTCGCTAAGGCCAGGATCCATCAGATCATGGGACCAGCTGAAGAAGAAGTTCGGTAACAACTTCCAAGGGACTTTCGTGGCCCCCATGTTCACCGGAAGCCTCTTCCAAGTGAATCAACAACCTGACGAGATGTTGTGCCAGTATTTGCAGTGCTTCGTCCACACCAACGCCCAAATCAAGGTGTTGGCAGCCTCCTCCATCATCAATGCGGCCCGCGAGGGCGTCACCAACCTCGGTCTCCTCGACAAGCTTCACCGAAAGCCAATTTCGTCGGTGGCCCAACTGATGACGTACTTCGAGGAGTATGTCAGGTCTAAGGAAAGGAAGCTTCGTAGGCAGGCGATGATCGCTCCTGTCCAAACTCCGGAGGCCAAAGTCTAGGAAGCAAGAAACCACAACCCTCTAGGCGCCGTCACCGTGACTCACGATGGGGACAGAAGCATTACAGGGAGGAGGTGCTCAGCATCAATGCCCCAGCCCCCAAGCCCTCAAAGTTCCAGCGCACCCCAGGTGGGAGGCGCTCCGTTAGTTCGAAGCCACCTGCGAAGACCCCGGCCGGGAACGCAGTCTTCCACTATAGTGTTCATGGGGAAAATCAGAGCCACGACACCGATTCTTGCAGAACCATCCTCGCCCTCTAGAACGACTACCTCGAGCGGAGCTCCGGGCAGGGGTCTTCCAACAAGGCGCCATCCGCTGCCCATGGCAAACCTGTTCAAGTGGTGGGGAGGATCGACGAGCAAGGGTCTCCGAGGAACTTCCTGGAGTGAAACAAGTTTTCATCCCCGAAGCTTGAGGAAGGTTCGGATCAGGGGAAGCGCTTAGTGCTACCCATCTTCGAAGGGGAGTCTTGGGTGGTATGTCAAAGAGGCAAGGGCGAGAATACGTTCAGGAAGTAGGGCACATCAGGACCTTAGCCTCGGCCGCAATGCCCGAATGGTCACATGTGCCCATCTCCTTCACCGCCAGCGATGCAGGTGGCATCAAATTTTCACACGCCGACCCCCTCGTCATCACCGCCGACATCGCCGGCGTCGAGGTCAGTCGAGTGCTTGTCGATGGGGGAAGTTCCGCTGACATCATTTTTGTGCAGGCCTTCGACCAGCTCTACATCTCTAGGAAGCACCTACTCCCAGCCACTAGGCCGCTCTAAGGGTTCGCGGGCCCACCACTCAACGCCCTTGGCTAGATGAGTGATTGACAAGGATGAGCGTTTTAGAGATCGAGCGATGGAGTGTTGGTTTGAGTGCATCAAGGGGTTCGATGTAGAATTGATAAGTGGTTGCTGAGGTTTTAGTGGTGCGTCTCATTCTTGTTTTGGCTTGTATTGGATGTGCAGGGTGGATATGTTGACCGACTTTTGATGGCGGGTGATCAAGGGTCAAGCGGGGAGCTCGATGCTGGAGGATCAGGGAGGCCGGGAGAAGTTGGAGAAGATCTCAAGAGTGCACGAAGAGACCGAGCAAGACTTGGATGGACGGTTGATTGTGACGCAATGATGACTGGGTCTGCGAGAGGGAGGCCAGGACAAGCATTCAGGAGGCTTGAGGGGATCGAGAGCGGAAGTGTCTTGATGGTGCTCGGAGTCGCAAAGCGGTGTCACGAGTCAAAGGTGTTGGAACGACGGATCGAAGCAGCAGGTTTTCTTGGTGAGAATGAGGGTAGTGTATTCAATGCTCCTTGAGCCTGTCCCTTACTACTACAGTTGAGGGGTATTTATAAGGCGCCCCATCCAGAGGGTCAAGCGTCTCTGGACCGCCAACGGCCTTACGGTCGACCGCCGGTCGACAGTACAGACAAAACGGACTATACACAGTACAGACAAGAAGATTCGACTCTGACAGCGTATCAACCATGTCGGACGCTGCCTGCGCCGCCCGACATGGCTCAGAGGATCGCGATCCTGTCCCCCCATATATTTGTCCAGTCCTTTACCTGCCAACGCTCCCTTCGGGTTCGCTACTGCGGTCCGAGGGAGGGCCTCCGGCAATTCCCTCCCGTAAGGCGGCCTCCGGCGACCTTCTACCGGAAGATGACCTCCGGCCTTCCTCTCCCAGAGGGTGGCCTCCGTTATCCTTCTCCCGGAGGGTGGCCTCCGGTATCTCTCTCCCGGAGGGTGGCCTCCGGTATCTCTCTCCCGGAGGGTGGCCTCAGGTATTCTTCTCCCGGAGGGTGGCCTCCGGTATCCTTGTCTCCGGACCCTCTGGTAGTGGGCCCCCTTCAGCCGTCGGGATTATCTCCCCCAACAGTAGCCCCTCGCTTCTTTCCTCTCGAGAGCCCTGCGTTAAGAGAGGGTGGAAGCGCACATGATAATTCTGATAACTTTCACAAGGACGTAACTTACATTGGGATGCCGGGTCTGGCTGTAGCGCGGCCCCCTTCGACGGACGCGGAGGAGCTCCGAAGCAGGGAGGCATGACCGGGCCCGGAGGTTGAGGACCGCTTCGAATCCTCTTTTCGACGGGTGGAGAAGAGTGTGACCGGGCTCGCCGAGTGCGTGTGCACCTTTGACCGGGGGCCTCTGGCCCCGAAGAGGCGGCCAGACGCCGCCAGAAGCGGTTAATGCGCGTGCAAACAGCATCGGGGAGGCGAACCGCCAGGGAGCCGCCATGCCCCGATGCGCCGGTTTGGCCTTAAATGCGGTGCCATGCAACCGCCGTGTTCACACGCTGATCGAACCGGAAGAGGAACCGACGGTCTTGCGTTTAGATATAACCCACCGCGCGGCCTGCTCTCCCTTCTTCACTTTGCTACGCCCACTCTAGCCACTCCAGCCAACATTCGTCCCGCTTCCTGAGCTCTAAGTCTCCTCTCGCCTCCTTGAGCAATGGTGAGGAGCGCCGTCCCAGCAATGGCGATGGACCCGCGCTTCTTGCAGCGCCAGATGGCACGCGCGAGCTCCGCCTCGCCTTAGAGCGGTTTCGGGAGCAGACCCTGGAGCTCGGCCCGTCTACGTGCATAGAGGCGTCGATCGAGCAAGCCACCAGGGCCCGCCTTGGTCTTGAGACGCCGGTGAGGAAGCCGGGCTGAGAGACGGCCCCGCAGCTGCGAGAAGGCGAGGTCGTCGTCTTTGAAGCTTTCTTCGACGCGGGGCTGGGGTTCCCCGCTTCGGAGCTCCTTGCCGGGGTGCTGGACGCGTTCCACCTGGAGCTCCCGCAACTATCTCCCAACGCTGTGGCCCGCCTCGCCATCTTCGAGTGGGCCATGCGCGCCGAAGGCTGCGAAGGAAGGGCGGAGGTCTTCGCGGATATGCACGAGGCTCTCTGCCAGCCGAAGAAGAAGGGAGGCCAGATACTGGCCTTCGGAAGCATCAACTTCCAGCTCCGAAGGAAGTACGCGGATTCCTTCCCGGCGAAGGCCACCAACGAAAGGTGGTACTCGAAGTGGGTGAACCGGTGGTTCTACGTCCGCATGGGGCTTAGCTCTGGCCTCGCCGGGATCCCGCACCACATTTGGTTCCGGAGGGAAGCGCGCATCGAGACCAATGCTGGCTCAATCTCCGCGAGGATCCAGCTTCTCCAGATCGTTGCCTGCCGAATGAGCATGCACGACTTGGCGGAGGAGTTCGTGGCCCTCGAGATCCCTCCGCTAAAGGAGGAATGGCCGGCGTCGCTCCGGAGCAGCCGGGACGAGTCGATGCCAACGGAGCTCTCCCGCCAGCTTGGTAAGTGTTCACTCCCATCAACTTCATTCACGTCTTTTGTGTTCGAAGGGTGCTCCGGTCCTGGTAATCAAATGTAGGGTCGCTCGTCGCCCGGACCCTCGAGGAGGTGGCCCACATGACGGAGAGGATTCTCAGAGTCCCTACCACAGCCGAACGCACCTGGTGGCTGGAGTTGGTGGGTTCCTGGGAGCGCTCCAACAGAGTGTGGGGGGCGCTCGAGCTCTCACCTCCGCCTCTTCCGGAGGGTGAGGTCCTCCGGGATGTTTCAAAGAGGAAGGTATGCGACCCCGATGGTGGCCTTTCTCCTCGCCGCCCCCCAAGAAGAAGAAGATAGTGAAGGGTCCGAGGCAGCTTTCTCTGGGATGCTCCTCCGCCTCCCACTCTGAGTGGGGAGGTTCCAGCGACGGGGCCCAGTCGGAGTCAGGGGACCCTTCGAATGTTCCGCCCCCGACCCCGTCGGTCCGGCTGAGCGCTGGAAGGACCGAAGATGCTCCCCCTCGCTCGGGCCCGACGGAGCCCGTGCCGGGGGCTGGGCAGGAGGCGCCCATTATCGGAGCGACGCCGCATCCCGAGACCGCTCCCTCGCGCGAACCAGCTTCGGAGGGGGGCTCCGCCGGCTCCCACGGGAGCAGGGCGATGGACAGCCTGGACCGCGGGGGGTTGGCTGACCCGCTCGGCGCCGTCGAGAAGAGCGCTGACATAGAGGCCGAGCTCGCCGCGGTGGCGGTGAGCTCCCCGGTGAACTCCATCGACATCCTCTTCTACCGCCCGAGCCCGTCGAGGCCCGTCCAGCTTCCGGAGGACCTTGCCGACGCTGCGGACGAAGGTACGATAGCTTACCCATTCTTTCCCTAGGTGTTGGGGCCTTCTCGACCTTAGCTCTCGCTCGCCGGTGCAGGCACTTTGGTCCGGGACGTCGAACGAGTCGCCCCGCTTCCCGACGACGCTCCGTATGCGAGGTCCGGAGCCCCTGTCGGTACGAGGAGGGCCCCAGGCCAACAGGGCGGGACGGAGTCCGGAACCTCTAAAAGGGCCTCTCCGGAGGCCGTCAAAGACGTAGAGGTCCGGCCTCAGCCCCCTTCCGATCCTCGAGGCGCGCGCGCCACCGTGCCCCTCCTGCGCCCCTTCCTAGCGGATGGTGAGGACTTCGCGTCGAGGGTGGCCCCGGTCCATGATTATTACTTACGGCTGCGCGAGGCCCCGGTGATAAACGAACTGGGGCTATCAGACGGCCTAGACCTCAGCAGGGCCATAGAGACTGCAGCGGGCTAGGTACCTTCTTGGAGTGCATCCGATGAGCCCCTAGCTCTTCTTCTGATCATCTTCCTCGCGCGCAGGTGGTTGCATTGGCGCAGGGGCAGCTGATTGCCCTGCTCTCCGAACGCTAACGCCGCGAGGCGGATGTCGCTGAATTCGCGGCCCGAGCGGATACCGTGGAGAGGCTGGCTCGCGAACGGTCATCGGAGGTCGACGCCCTCCGGCTCCAGGCAGCGAGGGTCGAAGCGCTCGAGGCCCAAGTGGCGGAGATGGACGCCCTCAAGACCCGTGTCGCGGAGTTGGAGGGGCTTCGGGCTCGGGCCGAGCGAGCCGACGAGCTGGAGGCGGAAATCGACGACCTCCAAACCCAAGCTGCCGAAGCAGAGGGGCTTCGGTCCCGGACCACAGAAGCGGAGCGGCTCGAGGGGGAGGTTTCCGTGCTCCGGACCCAAGTCTCAGAGGCGACAGCTAACGCCGAAGCCCTCAAGGCCCGGGTGGCCCAGATGGAGCGGGTTGAGGTGGACCTCACCGCCCAGAACGGGGAGGTGACCGAGGCGCTTGCCGAGGCAGGGAAGACGGTGGCTGACGCCGTGGAGTCCCTCCAAAAGGTGCTGGCGCGTTACGGCACTAGATGCGGCACATTTGACATCGCCCGAGAGCCCCTGGTCCGTCGGGTGAAGTTTATCCAGTCTGCCGTTCGGCAAATACACCTTACCATGGCGCAGTACGGCGAGGTGTCCGCTCGGGTGGCCGCTTATGGGATTCTTCGGCATCTCGAAGCGTCCGGGCTTCCTCTTCCTTCGTCTTCGAGCCTACATCCGGTCACCTTCGTGGGGGATCACCTCCGGACGCCGAGCCCTGCGCTGAATCAGTCCTGGAGGGTGCTCAAAGCAGTCTGGCAAACTGAGGGTCCCGAAGCGATCAAGGCTTGGCTGGAGGAGGTGCTCCGCACACGTGGCCCTCCGGCTCCCTCGAAGCCTTCGGTCTCGGCCTGTCAGCCGGCCCCGAAGGTGTAGCTTCTTCAAAATCTCTCGTCGTCTTAGCCTGTAATAGCTTAGGGAACTTAATCATATATTAATAAAGAGTATTTTCTGGGGCTCACTCAGGGTGTCCGTGATTGCGACTGTGATGTCGAGGTGGTTGAATTTGACGACGCCCTTCGACACCGTTGGGCTATCTTTGAGGTTCTGAGAGCGAACTAGCCTGTGCGCTTCGTTCTTCCCCGTAGTAGTGACGGGCGCGCGGACCCCGACGTCCTCCGAGGGGTGCTGAACATTGTCAAGGAAGAAGAAAGAGGGCCCCGCTCCCTGTCTTCGTCTCCCGAACCGGTTGACTGGTCTGATACGGAAGCCGGCTTGGACGAAGCGCCCCCCGGGGGGGTGCGATCTGCGCAGCTGGGCCCAGCTTCAAGAAGACCAGAGGGCCTTTCGCGCCTAGAATAAGGAGGAGTGAAGTAAGAGGAAGGAGAGGTCCGCGCGAGCCGCGCCCGTGCCTCCGACCGAAGCGCGCCTTGGCTCGGGTGGCCCCTCCGACCGAGGGGGCCTTCGGTTCTTGCTTGGCTTGGATGAGAACTTCTCTTGATTCTTCTCTTCTGTCTTTGATTTGTAACAAACATTGTACGTCCTCCATATTTCCAATATGTGCGGTTGAAGTCTTTTGCCTTGCTCCTTCCCTTCCCCCCTCCTTAGCGGGTAGTCGGTTTGCTGGCTGGGCGCTAACCAGCTAGGAGGAAGGCGCGGTGAATGCTTCTCACATATGGGGGCGGCGTACTTCGGACGGGGGTTAGGAATCCAAGTGCGAGGGTGCATCGAGCCGGAGCTCGGAACCCAATAGCGAGGGTGCGTCGAGCCGGAGCTCGGAACCCGAGGGCGAGGGTGCCTCGAGCCGGAGCTCGGAACCCGAGGGCGAGGGTGTGTCGAGCCGGAGCTCGGAACCCGAGGGCGAGGGTGCGTCGAGCCGGAGCTCGGAACCCGAGAGCGAGGGTGCGTCGAGCCGGAGCTCGGGACCCAAGAGCAAGGGTGCGTCGAGCCGGAGCTCGGAACCCAATAGCGAGGGTGCGTCGAGCCGAAGCTCGGAACCCGATTGCTTCGGTGGAGCAAAACTCTTAGAGTCGTTGCGCGTTTCGTTCTGGGCGAAAACACTTGTCTGGTGATTTTATTATGCAATTTGGATACAAGGGCAGGCGCTATCGGCCGCTAACGGAATACACTAACGAGACTATGGAAAGTAACGCTTCAGGTGCTCCGCGTGCCAAGTATGCTTGAGCTCCTCGCCTTCTAGGGTGGCGAGCCGGTAGGAGCCTGGTCGCCCGGATCTTGTTATAATGTACGGTCCTTCCTATTTGTTGCCCAGCTTGGTGGGAGTGACCACCACGCGAAGGACGAGGTGCCCTGGTTGGAACTCGTTGCGCTTGACCTTGGGGTCGTACCATGCCTTGGTCTCCTTCTGATACTGGGAGAGGTTGGCGACGGCTCGGAGCCGCATCTCTTCGGCCAGGTCGAGGGAGACGGTGCGCTCGTCATTGGCCTCGGGCGTTGTGACGCGCAGCGAACCGGCTCGGAGCTCCGTTGGGGTCATTGCTTCGTCGCCGAACAAGAGGCGGAATGGAGTGAAGCCGGTAGCCCGGGAAGTGGTTGTCCGGATGGACCACAAGATCTTTGGCAGCTCGTCGGGCCACAACCCTTTGGCTAAGCCAACGATGCGTTTATTGAGGCCTGATAGGATGTGCCCATTAGCTCGCTCCACGGCCCCGTTAGACTGGGGATGCCACACAGCGGCGAAGCAGAGCTGGACTGCCAACTCGTCGCAGAATGCCCGGAAGGCCCCAGCATCGAACTGCGTCCCGTTGTCCAATGTGAGCTGCCTGGGTACTCCGAAACGGAACACGATGGTCTGCCAGAAGAATTTCTGGACGCTTCGGGATGTGATGGAGGTCAGTGGCTCCGCCTCGACCCACTTTGAAAAATACTCGACGGCGACAACAGCAAAGCGCAAGTTGCCTTTCGCTCTGGGGAGTGGTCCAATGAGGTCCATGCCCCATCGGGCCAGAGGCCACACAGAAGGGATGGGTGGCAGGCTCGCTGGGGGTCGGTGACTGCGCCGCCCCATCCACTGACAACCTTGGCAAGTGCGGACGAGTTCTCCGGCGTCGGCAACGATAGTGGGCCAGTATACGCCTTGCCGGAGAGCTTTGCCCGCGAGGGCCAGTGGTGCCAGGTGGCTTCCGCACAGCCCCTCGTGGATTTCTCGGAGCATGGCCACTCCGTCCGAGTGCGAGATGCAGCGGAGTAACGGGGAACATACTCCGGACTTGTATAGAATGCCTTTTGGCTTAAGAAATGCCAGGGCAACCTTTTCGAAGTTAATTGCTAAAGCTCTAGGTCATCAAATAGGCCGCAATGTAGAAGCCTATATGGATGATATTGTAATAAAGAGTGCTTTAAAGCACCAACATAGCCTAGACTTAGTAGAAACGTTCGATAGCCTTCGGACATGTGGAGTCCGTCTCAACCCCGAAAAATGTATCTTCGGGGCTAAGGCTGGAAAGTTATTAGGGTATCTAGTTTTGAGTAGAGGGATTGAAGCTAGCCCTACTAAAATAATTGCATTACAAAGGATGGCTCCGCCGAAAAATTTAAAGCAGGTGCAAAAGCTAACTGACCGTCTAGCAACACTTAGCATGTTTCTAGCAAGGTCTGCGGAGTGAAGTTTGCCTATTTTCAAAGCATTGAAAGGGTCCGAAGATTTTGCATGGACACCGGAGTGTCAAAAGAGTTTTGATGATATTAAAAATTATCTCAGCAACCTCGCTACACTCACTATGCCCGTTGCGGACGAAACCCTACTCCTCTACCTTGCAGCTACTGGCTCTGCTGTCAGTGCAGTCCTTGTCAAAGAAGTTGATTTCAATGGGAAGTTGTTGTAGAATCTAGTCTATTTTGTATCTGAAGCCTTATCTAGAGCAAAAACAAGATATTCTGAGCTTGAGAAGTTCAGTTATGCTTTGATAATGGCTTCGAGGAAATTGCGGCATTATTTTCTAGCACATAATGTAGTTGTACCAACTTCGTATACCTTGGGAGAAATGCTCCGAAGCAAAGATTCTACGGGAAGAATTGGAAAATGGGCTGTTGAGCTAGCACCCTTCGGCATCTCCTTCGTAGCAAGGACAACAATCAAGTCACAAGTGGTGGCATATTTTGTGGCAGAATGGACTCCATCTGCAGTATGGGCTCCAGAGAAATCAAATGAAGGAATTTGGACTATATACTCTGACAGAGCTTTCCAAGCATCTAGAGCAGGCATCGAAGTAGTAATAATTTTGCCTTCAGGGCAAAGAGTGATGTACTCCGCAAGGCTCAACTTTAAGTCCAGCAATAATATAGCGGAGTATAAAGGAATTTTGTTAGGACTTCAAAAGGCGCGTGCTTTGGGTGCTACAAGAGTTGTTATTAAAACAGATTCTCAAATTGTAGCAGGACACGTCGATAAAAGTTTTCAAGTTCATCACCCGCAACTTGCAAAATATTTGGAAGAGATTCGTAAGATCGAAGCAACATTCAAAGGTATTTCCATCCGAAGTATACCAAGAGCTGAAAATATGCAAGCTGATACCTTAGCGAAAGCTGTAGCTGGAGCTATGGACATTCTAGAAGGAGCCTTTTATGAAGAGCTTACTTCGCCTTCGGTGCCACAAATCCCTTCCGCGGAGGTTCTTTGCATTCCATGCACTGATTGGCGGAGCTCAATTATGGAATTGTTACAAGGTGAAGCAAATTTGCCTGAAGGGCCACAACTTTCGAGGTTGAAGTTAAGAGTTCGAAATTATCGTGTAATCAATGGTATTCTCTACAAGGCCGGAGTATGTTCCCCTCTACTCCGATGTATATATCAAGCCGAAAGTCAAGAGATGCTCCGAGAAATTCATGAAGGCCTTTGTGGTAGCCATCTAGATCCTCGGGCTTTGGTAGGGAAAACACTTCGCCAGGGGCTTTATTGGCCTACAATAGTAGCTGATGCGGAGAGCTTAGTCCGCACATGCCAAGGTTGTCAATGGATGGGATGACGAAGTCATCGTCCGCCAACAACTCTTCAAGTCATTGCTCCAGTTTGGCCCATGGCCAGGTGGGGCATGGATCTCATTGGCCCCTTCCCAGTAGCAAAAAAGAAATCTGAAATTCGCAGTGGTAGCAATTGAGTATTTTTCCAAGTGGGTCGAAGCAGGACCCCTCACAGCTATCACTTCGAATAATGTGCAAAAGTTCTTCTAGAAGAATATTATATGCAGATTCGGAGTGCCTCGACAGCTCACGGTTGACAATGGGACACAATTTGATGCAGAGGCCTTCAGGAAGTTTTGTGAAGATCTTGACATACAAATATGCTTTGCTGTTGTGCGCCATCCTCAGTATAACAGAGCTGTCGAAAGGGCTAATGGTAATATTCTATCAGGCCTGAATCAAAGAATAGTAAGGTTAGCAAAGGGGCTGTGGACCGAAGAGCTCCCGAAGATTTTATGGTCCATTCGGACCACTCAAACAAGGTCCACATGTTTTACTCCTTTCAGATTATTATTCGGAGATGAAGCTATGATGCCGACAGAGCTTAAAGGAGGATCTCTTCATAGCACCGAGCCTGAAATAGAAGGAGAAAGGCAAGCTTCGCTTGATTTAACATAAGAGACAAGGCTTCGGGCTATGGCCAATTTGTCGAAATATCAACAGCAAATGAAGACTTGGTATGACCCAAAGGTTAAGCTTAATGAACTTAAGCCAGGTCACTTAGTTTTGTGAAGCATCATAGCACTAGGGAAATTAGGAAATAAGTGGGAAGGTCCATATATTATTCTGCGTTCAGGATGCCCTGGTTCTTTCAAGCTAGCTAATTTAGAAGGCGAAGAGTTAAAGCATGCCTGGCATGCGGAGCACTTAAAGCACTACTAGAAAACCCCCCTGTAGCTACGCCATAGTAGTAACGCCATGTAAAAGCATCTCTACATCCACATATAAAGATGCTTGTTGACACGATTTTGAAAGCATGTCAGATTGTTATGATAATAGACACGCTTATACTGTTACGAATCATACGAAGACATTTTTTGACACGCTATTGAAGTCATCTCAAAATGACACGACGTTAGACACGATTTAAAGCGTCATTATCACACAGAGATGTTGTAAAGTGTATCAAACATTTGTTTATATCTAGGTATAGATGCTTTCTAACTTGATTAGAAAAGCGTATTGAATTGATACAAAGTTTAACATGCTGTCATTCCACGAATAGCATGTAGATTAGTCGTAAATAGTATCAAATAACCATCAATAGAAAATGACATGGACATAAACACGCTTTGAAGTGTCATTATCCTCTTGACACATTTTAGAGCATATCAAACAATTGTTTGTAATCGCGCCTCACTCTTTAGTCCCACCTCACTAGTTTGAAGCAGTGTGAGTGGTGGGCTGCCTATAAAACTAGGGCGAGGGGCACACCTTAGCAGCACAAATCTAATGTGTTTTGCATTAGTATTATGTCAAGAAATAAAATTATGTTTGAAGTTTGATACACATATTAAGTGATGATTTATTTTATGGTTATTTTCTATAGATAACCATGTTGATTTCGGATATCCGAATAAGATTTTTTCAGATTCGGATGGAAACTATCCGATTCATTTTCATCCCTAGCCACATCACGTGCCACATCATCTGCCACGTCACGTTCCACGCTCTACAAATTCGTCTCTATACTTATTACTGCGCAATAAGGCGTCCTTATAAAACACATCTATATTATTAGACATGATTTGTATATTTATCTATAAATTATATCTACATTTATTAACGTGAATGAAATGTCACAATACTACGTAACTACACCACTACAGACATTTTATACATGTGTCTACTAAATTGTATCTAACTTTATAGATATGCAAATAACGTGTTTATAGACTGTCTCTTTCTTTCATAGCAACGCATAAATAATTCATCTCTACAAGGTCTGACGCGGTACGTACGAAGACGCTTCTAACACACTTTAAGAATGCGTGTCTATATTGACATAGAGATGAAATAAAGCATGTCTACACCCTAATTCTGGCGTAGCTACAGGGGGAGTTTTCTAGTAGTGAAGCGATATTTCGCATAGGGGCTCCTTGTAATCATCTAAAAACACCGTCTAAATTAATAAAGTTCATGGTTCAGATAATGCCTACCTCTCAAACACTTCATACTTCTAGTGGACGCACTGTATGAATGAAGTTGGCTGTGAGGGAAGTGTCATTCATTTGAACCAATTTTGCGGACTTCGAACCACTGGTTCGAAGTTTCCGACGAGGTGGGAAAGTCACAGAAAAATGGATTCCAAGCCACCGGCTTGAAAGCATCCATAAAAAGAGTCCAAGGAGACCAAATGATATGGATTCCAGGCTCTGGCTTGAAAGCATCCGTAAAAAGAGTCCAAGGAGACCACTATGCGAATTCCGAACCACTGGTTTGATAGCATTCGCAAAAAGAGCCGAAGGAGGCCAAACGAAATAGACTTTGAGCTAATAGCTTAGAACGTCTGTAAAAAGAGTCCAAAGCGACCAATTGTTTTGGATGCTAAGGTATCCGAAAAAAGAGTCCGAAGTGACTACATTCAAACAAAAAAGTACTAAGTTACTAGTTTTCAGACTCCAAGTAGTCGAAAACATTTTTTGAGATTTTAATCAATCTCTAAGTTGTTAAGCGGCTCTGAGCCTCCAAAATTGTACTCCTAACTAAAGTTATTTTTGTTGTGCATAACCACCTTCGACGAATTTCGAAGGGGCTTACACCCAAAGAGGGGCTGGGAAGTAGGGAGACAATTTGAAACTTTGATCTTTATCATTCGAACAGATTACATTACATCATGAAAAGTCTGTATCTATACCAAGAAGGAAACGAAGACCTCTTCGATTCCTAGAACTACCGCTAAAGTTAGAACGACTAGTTCCGGAGCCGGGAGTTTTATTTTTACATTTAACTCCTCTCCCTCCTTTCAAAGCTCAGAAATCTTTTTGTTCCTGCTAAAGTTCAGCCCAAGTTCGAAGTCGCTCGGGGCTTCTTGATGAGGACATCACTTCACATGATACACACATGGAGCCTCCACCTACAATTCAATTATAAGGACCAATCACACGCGCCCGTGCCCGTCACTTGAACCATGAGGTTAATTCTTTCCTTAGCAACTATGTTAATATTTGTTTGGATGGGATGCTACTGAAAACTAGTGATATTTTGTTGCTTAGGAACATGGGAGATGGAATAGAAGAGTTGGAGTTGAAGACGGAGTTGCATGGATGTTTTGAAGTCAAGATTTCGCTGGTTCGGACTACATCGACCACCATGCACCAAAATGGGCATAACTTCCTCATACGAAGTCCGATTGGCGCGTTCGTTGACTTTTTGGAAAGCTGAGGAGAAGACGGATCGTTTGCCGTTGGTTTCACCTCATTTGGAGTCTCGAGTCGTTCTGTGTGATTGAAACCGTCCTGCGTGACAGAACTGGGCCGTGTTGGGCCATAGTCTGAGTCTGTTGGCCTTCTACTGAGTCTGTTCGCCTTCCACAGGCTGCCCACGCCCTATATAACTCACTCTAGCCGCCTTTAGGGTTAGGTTTTGCTTTGTTTGCATCTACACTGTTGTGTTTAGATCCCACCTCTTGCACCGGACCGATTGGCTGCTGCATTGGCGTTTGTGAAACTACACCTTATCATCGTTTGTCTGTGATTTGGCATTCGACTTGTATCCTTCCTGTTCTTGCTTGTGTTCTTGGGTTCGCTTGCAGGAATTAGCCTTCGTGGCGAGGTCAATCGCGTTCTGCGTGGTTGATAACCAACGGAGACAGTGGTGTAACGATTGCAAAGTTTTGATCCGCCGGACCAGAGCCTTGGATCGCCAACGTCGAGATTCTCCACCAACCCAAGCTATCCTTTACCTAGCGGAAGATCGGGACCAATCCCCCATCACTTCTCTCCCAGCTTCGAAGTTGTTTAGGATTTTCCTTTGTTTGTTCTTCAACAGTATTCTCTCTTCGGACCATTCAACGTCTTCAGAAGATGAAGTTTCCAAGTTAACTTCTTTTTCCTCTTCTTTAATGTAAGATAATATATCTTTGCATATTGCGGGCGCAATCACACCAGAGCTTTCTCAAGGAATTGAAAATCGAGGTCGTCTGTGAGGTCTTAAAATTTCAAAGGTAGCCCATAGCAGGCGAAGCTCTTCGTTAACCTCTAGCACTTCGAGATCATACATAAAAAGTCGGAAAGCCTAAAAACATTTCCAAATAAGTCTTTTCATTCATAAAAGATGAAAGCATAAATTTT
The DNA here is from genome assembly GCA_019279435.1 of Zizania palustris. Classification (NCBI taxonomy): domain Eukaryota; kingdom Viridiplantae; phylum Streptophyta; class Magnoliopsida; order Poales; family Poaceae; genus Zizania; species Zizania palustris. The sequence goes on along the minus strand of JAAALK010000289.1, from coordinate 66,320,040 downwards.
TACATGTTCGGAGCCCTAAACAAAACTAGACCTTCGAGTCTGGCGGAGGCTGGCTGCTCGAAGCTTGCGACCGAGCTTGTTTCTGGCGAAGTCCTTCATCAATCCAAGCCTTGATCGCTGATTGACCTTCGGCTCTCCAAGATGCTTGGAAGGCTTGCCAAGCTGCGGCCACATCTTCGGAAGGGTTTAATAGCCGGTTGTCATCGAAGGTAATGGGAGCCGCCCCCGAGTCTGGTGCTACTGATAGCCCTAGATCTTCGTAGTAGCAAAGTATTCCGAGAGTGGATACTTGGCCGAAGATTTCTCCATACCGAATACCCACTGTCTTCATCATCTTCGCCGCTGCTTGGATCATCTTAAACCTTCGCAGCAGGGGGATGTCGCCAGTCGAAGGTAATGTCCAAGAAGTACCGAAGTATTCCAAGACACCCCAAAGGCTGTCCATGGTCTCTACAGCTACCTTCTCTGACTTCACCTTGTCTTCAGCCCAAATATCCCTTGACAAAGACAACTCATCTATCAAAGAAGATAGCCTGGCTGCCTCTGTAACCAAGGAGTTCTTCTGACCGAGCAAGTTGTTGGCCTCTTCCATTGACTTCGCCTGCTCCTCCCAGAGCTTGACCAGCTCGGCCCCCATGGTCGCTTGCTCTGTTCGCATTCTCTCTACTTCAGCCCGATGCACGATTTGTTTGGCTTCGAGCTTTCAGTTAGCAGCTTCCAGACCAAGTCTGGCTTTCCTTTCCGCTGCTACCATCTCGTCCAAGTTGGAAGTTCGAATTTCGGAGCTGTCAAGACTCCCTTGGAGGGCAGTTATCTTCTCCTTAAGACGATTACATTCCCGCTACTTAGAGACAACTGAACCTCGAGCCAAGACTATTTGCTGTGAAGGAAAAAGCAACGTGAGTAAACTATTTACAAGTTGAAACTAACTTCGTTATTGCAGATACTTCGTACCTGGTATGCGGCATGTTCCAAGGCTCATTGATCGTCTTCACTAGGTGAAGGGCTGGAGCGCAGCGCCGCATCCCTGGAGGCATCGGTGGATTGGCCCCCTTCTGCGGATTGGCCTTTGTCTGTGGATTCCGACGGGGTTAATCCAGAGTTCAGAGCAGGAAAAGGATCCATTTCCCTTTACCTTTTCTGGGCCCCATTTTTGTAACCTCCTCCGGTATTATATATTGCATAATTTTGCAGGACATGAAGAAAAAGGTGCTTTAATGAAGCTTACCTTCGAAACCCTGTCGACGAACGAGTATGGGGCTACTTGGAGGATTGAATGCCCCCTCAAAATCTTCATCAGATTCGGAGTCAGGACCCGAAGGATTAGCTGTTGGAACCTCTCTCAGAACAGCAGTCACCACTTCATCCGGAATTGAAGCTTGATCAGTTGCTACTTCGACTCCGCCTTCAGCAGTAGGGGCTTCCTAGATTGGTAGGACATTCGAAGTCCCGACCTATTCAAGGTTGTCTTGCACAGCCAGCACGCCGCTGTGGCACCAGTAGCTAGGACTTCGACATCCGCTTGCGCCTCTTCTTCTCTGGTAGCAAGGTCTATAAAGACCCTTTGCATTTCTCTCTCCCCTTCATCCTCAGATGAATCTGAAGTCGAAGTGGCAGACTTGGAAGGGGCCACGTTCTTTGGCTTACGGGCCAACTTCTTCATGGGAGTCTTAGCTGGCGCCAAAGTTCCAACCTCAGGCTTCCTTTTCTTCGGACCAACATCGGAAGCAATCCAGTCTAGAAGAGAAGGGGCGATGGCTCTGAGTATGCTCCAAACCCGGTTGAACCGCTCCCAACTGCCTACCAGTTTCACCCTCCATTCTTTTTCAGCGGGGGTGGGAGCTCCGAGGACTTTTTCCGAAGCCCGTATGATTTGCTCCGGAGTCAATGAGGCTTGTGGACCTGAAAGATAAGTTTTTATCTATTATATCATTCTTTATGAAATTATCATACATGAAACATTTTGTAGTTTTCGAAGTTACCTGCAGAGCTCGAACTCGGAGAAATTTTTCGGAGTCCACCCTCCGGATCCTCTTCAAAGCTAACAGGCCAGTTGGCCATCAGAGGTGGAATCTGGAGCCCTATGAACTCCTCCGCTAAGTCCCGCATGCTCATGCGGCGACTTATCCTCTGCAGCAGATTGAGGCGAGCTTCGAGTTGGCCGAGGTCTGGATGCACTTCGGCTTCCCTTCGAAAATGTATGTGTTGGGGGAAAATATCTCATCTTCGGGGTTATTGCCGAAGCAGCATAAAGGCAGTCAACCAGTTCGAAGATTGTCAGAAGACCATCTTCGAAGATGCCCAGAACCTCATTCGAAGCCCGAAGACAAGCACTAGTTCGAAGTATGTCTTCGAACCAAAGCCCTTCAGGATCTTTTCTGCCAGCTAAGATGGAAGATTTATCTTCTATCCTATTAGATTAGTCTTTTACCATTTTAGCCCTATTAAGGAAACCGAATAGTTTCCTTAATGTCGGTTGTAATAGAGGGGTAAATAGGTCTTTTCCTTAATGTTTAGGCCTATAAATACCCCCCATTTCACCCTGTAATAGGGACCGAATAAAAGTGATTCAATACACACTTTCGAACTATTCTAAGCTATTATCCTTTCGGAGGCTTAGAACAGTTTGCTTCACAAACACTTCGTTTGTTAGTTTCTTTTCTACAGAAACCTGTTAGCGTAATCTTTTACGCCAACAGTTGGCGCCGTCCGTGGGGAACCTAGTCCAAAAAAACTTCGCTCTCTACCAACTTCTTACATCATGCCTCCTAAGCGGAGCGCACCTCGCAATCCCACTCGGAGGTCCTCTCGGATCTCCGGAGAGATACCCTTCGACACAGTTGAAGTCGGAGGGTCTTCGACTATCCCTCCACCTCAAACTCCGCAAGGGGCTTCTATCCCTCGAGGATACGAAACCTCTCCGCCAACCCCGTCCATACTCCGACCGCCCGGAGCCACTCCGCCACCCTCCATTCCGATTCGAACTGATCATACCAGTTCTCAAGACCCGGAAGGTCCTTCCGGAGGAGATGAAGATAGCCTTGGAGACATGGCCACTCAAATGGCCAACCTTCAAGCTGAGGTAGCGAGGTGGCGACAAGAGGCTGCGAACAGGCTTCACTCTCAAGCCACCCCAGCTATCCCCGAAGTGCCCGAAGACGACGATCTTGGTTATCCCGAAGCCCCGGAGAACGCCTCTTATGACAATGAATCTCCATTGCATCCTAAGCTGCAGAAGGTTCGCTTCGATCCGAAGTTTAAAACCTCGAAGCTCTGCAAGTATGCTGGAGACGAAGATCCCAGTGAGTTCGCGCGTTCTTATGCCCTAGCGATCGAAGCTAGCGGCGGAGATAGAGAAACTATGGCGAAGTGCTTCCCGTTAGCTCTTCAAGGAGTGGCGTTGAGATGGTTCTGGTCTTTAAAGCCAGGATCAATCAATTCGTGGTCACAGTTGAAGAGGAAGTTTATAAGTAACTTTCAGGGCACCTTCGTGCCTCCCATGTCAACAGGAAGCCTTTTCCAAGTGAAACAGCTCCCCGGAGAAACATTGAGGCAGTACTTCAAGCGCTTCGCTCACACGAAGTCGCAAATTCAGGGGCTGTCCACATCCTCGGTGGTTGATGCGGCTCTGGAAGGCGTCAGTCATAAAGGCCTTCTAGATAAACTACATCGGAAGAGCATCACCACAGTATCACAGCTGATGTCATACTTCGAGGAGTATGCAAGGTCAGAAGAGGGCTGGCTTCGGAGGGCTGTTGCTACTTCAACGGTATTGCAAGAAGTTAAAACAGAGGTGAAGACTTCGGCACAGCCGCAAGAACCAGTCTTCGAAGTGCAACATGATCGAAGAAGAGGGCAAAAGCACCCTCGCTCTGAAGTCTTGAACATTGCACCCCCACAGAAGTTTGCACCAAGAGCTCCACAGTCTGCGGGGAACAAGTCCAGCGGCTGGAGGCCGCCAGGAAAAACGGCTGGCAAGGGCCAGACCCTTTTTTGCTGTATTCATGGAGAGAATCGAAGCCATGCAACTGACACTTGCAAGGCTATCCTTACCCTAAGGGGAGAATACTTGGAAAGAACTTCGAGTCGAGGCAGTACCGACCGAAGTCCAGCAGCAGCGCGCCCAGACCTAGTCCAAGCTGTGGCGCAGATAGAAAACTTTGATGCTGCAAGGCACCCTCCGGTGGCCAATGTTATGCCACCTCCGAAGCAAGAGGAAGGGCAAGATAGAGGAAAGAGAGTAGTTCTCCCTATCTCCGGAGGAGGTACCCTCGGAAGCATGTCCAAGAGACAGCGAAGAGAGTACGTTCGAGAAGTAGGCCATATTGGGACTTCGTCATCTGCAGCTGCAATGCCGGAGTGGTCTCATGTTCCAATATCTTTCTCTGCGGAGGATGCAGCTGGTATTAAGTTCCCGCATGCAGATCCATTGGTTATCACTGCTGATATTGCAGGAACTGAAGTCCGAAGGGTGCTAATTGACGGAGGTAGTTCGGCAGATATCATTTTTGTGCAAGCCTTCGATCAGTTATGCATTTCCCGGAAGCATTTTCTCCCAGCGGCTCGTCCTCTGCAAGGATTCGCAGGACCTCCGCTTGATGCACTTGGCCAGATAGGCTTGGAAGTAACCTTCGGAGAAGGTTTACTAGCCCGAACTGAAGAAGTTATCTTTGATGTGGTAGATGCCCCGTATGCTTATAATGTCATCTTCGGACGGGGCATGTTGAATCAGTTCGGAGCTGTGGCGCATCACAACTACTTGTGCATGAAGATGCCCACACAAGCAGGAGTCCTGACAATCTTCGGAGATCAAGCCATGGCTCGGAGGGCAGAATATGGTCACGGTCCTCCTCTCGATCCGAGGCAAGTAAACAGTGTCCAAGATAATGAAGAAATTTTTTCAGCCTCCTCCGAAGCTTCGAAGAAGTCATTTCCAAGACCAAGTCCCGAAGGAGAGATTGCAACAAAGATCATTGTCAAAGATGGTAAAGAATACACCTTTCAATTTGGTAAAGATTTACCTCCTGAAGTTGCAACTTCCTTGGAAAAGGTCGTAGAAGAAAATTTGGATGTCTTCGCTTGGTCTGACGAAGATATCACCGGAGTCGATCGGGATATTATTGAGCACAGTTTGCTTGTAAACCCGAAGGCCCGGCCTGTTCGACAAGGGCTCCGGAAGATGTCCGCAGAGAGAGCTGCTCTAGCTAAGGACGAAGTTGAAAAACTGTTGAAGGCTGGGATTATCAGAGAAGTGGCCCATACAGAATGGTTAGCCAACCCAGTCTTCGTCAGGAAGAAGTCTTCCGGGAAGTGGCGCATGTGCATTGATTTCACATCTCTGAATAAAGCGTGCCCACGTGACCCCTACCCCATGCCCCGAATTGATCAACTAGTTGACTCCACTGCAGGTTCGGAGTTACTAAGCTTCCTTGACGCGTATTCTGGTTATCATCAAATATGGTTGAAGCGCGAAGATGAAATCAAGACGAGCTTTGTAACTCCTTCGGGAGTCTTCTGCTATGTAAGAATGCCCTTCGGCCTAAGAAATGCCGGGGCTACTTTTTCAAGATTAGTTGCTAAGGCTCTAGGTCATCAACTAGGCCGCAATGTGGAGGCCTATATGGATGATATTGTAATAAAGAGTGCTTTAAAGCACCAACATAGCCTAGACTTAGCAGAAACATTCAATAGCCTTCGGGCATGTGGGATCCGTCTTAACCCCGAAAAATGTATATTCGGAGCTAAGGCTAGAAAGTTGTTAGGGTACTTAGTTTCAAGCAGAGGAATTGAAGCTAGCCCTACTCAAATAACTGCGCTGCAGAAGATGGCCCCTCCGGAGAATTTAAAGCAAGTGCAAAAGCTGACTGGACGTTTGGCCGCACTTAGCAGGTTTTTATCAAGGTCTGCGGAGAGGAGCCTGCCAATTTTTAAAGCTTTGAAAGGGTCCGAAGATTTTGCATGGACACCGGAGTGTCAGAAAAGCTTCGAAGATATTAAAGATTATCTCAGCAATCTTGCTACACTCACGGTGCCTATTGCGGACGAAACCCTACTTCTATATCTTGCAGCTACAGGTTCAGCTATCAGCGCAGTCCTTGTCAGAGAAGCAGATATCAATGGGAAGTTGGTCCAAAATCCTGTCTATTTTGTATCCGAAGCATTGTCAGGAGTGAAGACAAGATACTCCGAACTTGAGAAGTTCGTTTATGCTCTGATAATGGCTTCGAGGAAGCTAAGACATTATTTTTTGGCTCACAATGTAATTGTACCAACTTCGTATCCTTTAGGAGATATGCTCCGAAGCAAAGACTCCACTGGAAGGATTGGAAAGTGGGCAGTCGAGCTAGCACCCTTCGGCATATCTTTCCTAGCAAGGACAGCTATTAAATCCCAAGTCCTAGCAGACTTCGTAGCAGAGTGGACTCCACCTGCGAAATTAACTCCGGAGAAATCAGATGACGGAGTTTGGATTATTTACTCCGATGGGGCTTTCCAAGCATCCGGAGCAGGCATTGGGGCAGTATTGATTTCACCGTCAGGGCAAAGAGCAATGTACTCCGCAAGACTCAACTTTAAGTCTACCAATAATATAGCGGAGTACGAAGGGATTTTATTGGGACTCCGGAAAGCACGTGCTCTAGGGGCTACAAGGATAATTATAAAAACAGATTCTCAGATAGTAGCAGGGCACGTAGACAAAAGTTTTCAAGTCCGACATCCACAGCTTGCAAAGTATTTAGAAGAAATCCGCAAGATCGAAGCACACTTCAAGGGTATTTCCATTCGGAGTATACCAAGATCTGAAAACGTGCAAGCGGACATTTTAGCGAAGGCTGCAGCCGGAGCTGTGGATGTGCCTGACGAAGCTTTCTATGAGGAGCTCAATGTACCTTCGGTGCCACAAATTGCTTCTGCGGAGATTCTTTGCATTCCTAGTGCAGATTGGAAAGATTCGATCATAGAACTTTTGCAAGGAGGAACAAATTTGCCCGAAGAGCCCCAATTGTCAAGATTAAAGCTCAGAGCAAGAAACTATCAGTTAGTCAACGGTATATTATACAAGGCCGGAGTATGTTCCCCTCTACTCCGATGTATATCTCAAGCCGAAGGCCAAGAAATTCTTCGAGAAATTCGCGAAGGCCTTTGTGGAAGCCATTTAGCCCCTAGAGCTCTGGCAGGAAAAACACTTCGCCAGGGGCTTTATTGGCCCACAATAACAGCTGATGCGGAGAGCTTGGTCCGCACTTGTCAAGGATGCCAGTGGATGGGTCGACGGAGTCATCGCCCACCAACAGCTCTTCAAGTCATTGCTCCGGTATGGCCTATGGCCAGATGGGGTATGGATCTAATTGGTCCCTTTCCGTTAGCAAAGGGAAATCTAAAGTTCGCAGTGGTAGCTATTGAATATTTTTCTAAGTGGGTAGAAGCAGAGCCCTTAACAGCTATCACTTCGAACAATGTGCAAAAATTCTTCTGGAAGAACATTATTTGCCGGTTCGGAGTGCCTAGATATCTCACAGTTGATAATGGAACACAGTTCGACGCAGAACCCTTCAGGAAGTTTTGCGAAGACCTAGGCATTCAACTATGTTTTGCTGCAGTGAGACATCCTCAGTCAAATGGAGCCGTAGAGCGAGCCAATGGAAATATTTTATCAGGGCTAAATCGAAGAATAGTAGGATTATCAAAGGGACTGTGGACCGAAGAGCTTCCGAAGATTCTGTGGTCCATTCGGACTACACAAACAAGGTCCACAGGTTTTACTCCGTTCTGACTACTATTCGGAGATGAAGCTATGACTCCAACGGAGCTCAAAGGGGGATCATTTCGCAGCACCGAACCAGACATCGAAGAAGAAAGACAAGCTTCGTTAGATTTGTCAGAAGAAACAAGACTTCGAGCTGTAGCTAATTTATCAAAGTATCACCAGCAGACGAAGACTTGGTATGACCCGAAGGTTAAGCTCAGCAAGTTAAGGCCGGGTCATCTTGTTCTACGAAGCATTATAGCACCAGGGAAGTTAGGCAATAAATGGGAAGGTCCATATCTAATTGTCCGCTCCGGACGCCCTGGTTCTTTTAAATTAGCTAATTTAGAAGGTGAAGAGTTAGCACATACTTGCCATGCGGAGCACCTAAAGCGATACTTCGCATAAGGGCTCCTTGTAATTCGCTTGTAATCACCTCTAAATTAATAAAGCATACACCCTGATAGTTGCCTTCCCCTTGTTGACTCCTAGATTCCCGAGCGGACGCGCTGGAACGGAAGTCGATCGAGAGGGAAGTGTCATTAAGCTGGGCTGTATTTCCGGACTTCGTACCCATAAAGTCGAAGCCTCCGGTGTGGTGGCTGAAATCCATCCGGAGCCCAAGTCTCGGCTTGTAGGCATCCGTAAAAGAGCCAATACCACATTCTACGGAGTCCAAGCCATTGGCTGGTAGACTTCCGTAAAAAGAGCCGAAGGTGGCCAAAATCTGCGGAGTCCAAGCTGCAGCTTGCAGACATCCGTAAAAAGAGCCGAAGGTGGCCAAATTCTGCGAAGTCCAAGCCATTGGCTGGTAGACTTCTACAAAAATAGCCGAAGGTGGCTACAATTCTACGGAGTCCAAGCCATTGGCTGGTAGACATCCGTAAAAAGAGCCGAAGGTGGCTACAATTCCTGCGAAGTCCAAGCCATTGGCTGGTAGACTTCTGCAAAAATAGCCGAAGGTGGCTAAAAGCAAAACAACATTTGAGCCATGAGCTTCGAATGTCTGTTCATATAAATCCAAAGTGACAAAATTTTTAAGACACTAAAGTGTCCTGAAAGTTATCTCAATTGATTTCTTTCATAAAACAAAGGTACCAAGTTACCATTCTTCTGACTACAAAAAGTCGAAGGCATTTCATAAGATTTCAAAAGATCTTTAAATGACAGAGGGGCTCCGAACCCCCAAAAAATTGTACTCCGAAGTTTTTTTCTTTGCGCATAACCATCTTTGAATACAGTTCGAAGTTGCTTATACCCAAAGAGGGGCTAGTAAATATGGAGACAATTTTAAATCGGCATTCATTATTGAAACAAATGTATTTACAGATTACATTATGAAAAATTGGTATCTATACCAAGAAGGAATCGGAGACCTCTTCGGTCCCGAGAGCTAGGGGTGGAACGACTAGTTCCAACATCGGAAGTTCTAAGAACTTTACGTTTAACTCTCTTCCTCCCCTTCGAAGCTCTAAAATCCTTCTGCTCTTGTTGAAGCTCGGCCCAAGTTCGAAGCCGCTCGGGGCTTCTTTCCCAGCTTCTAAGATCTTCAGATCTTTTATTTTGGGCTTCACCTTCGTCTTCGGACCAATTAGTGTCTTCAGAAGACGAGGTGTTTGCGTCAATCTCTTTATTTTCCTCTTTAATATAAGACAATACGTCTTTGATTACTTCGGGCGCAATAACGCCGGAGTCATCCCGAGGAATAAGAAATCGAGGACGCTTATAACTCTTTAGAAGTTCGAAGGTGTTCCACAGTGAGCGAAGTTCGCTGTTAAGCTCTAACACTTCGATATCTTCCATAAGAGGCAAAGCCTAAAAATATGACAAAACAAGACTTTCATTGATAAATGTTTACAAGCATCAGCTTTACATAATCAAAAAATCCTAAGTAATTCCTAAACCTGCGGGTTCGAAGGAGGTTGACTGCTCGAAGCTTGGCTCCGAACTTGCTTCTGGCGTTGGCCTTCATCAATCCAAGCCTTGATCGCAGATCGACCTTCGGCTCTCCATGAAGTTTGAAAGGCTCGCCAGGCGGCAGCCACGCCTTCGGAAGGAGTCAAAAGTCTCGCGTCGTCGAAAATGATGGAACCCTATGCGCTCGTAGTAATTATTCGGCCTAAATCCTCATAGTAACGAAGTAATCCAAGGGCATACACTTGTCCGGAGAGTTCTCCATAACGTATGCCTGCCGTCTTCATTTGCTTCGCTGCTCCTTGGATCCTCTTTAACCGGCGCAGCAGAGTCACATTGTCATCCGAAGGTAGTGATCCAGTAGTACCGAAGTACTCCAAGACACCTAACATCTGCTCGATGACCTCCAAAGCCACCTTCTCAGACTTAAGCCTTTCTTCAATAAGCACATCCTTGGCCGAAGTTGTTTCTGCTAAAACTCCGGAGATTCTAGCATTCTCCGTAGTCAAGGTATTCTTTTGAGTCCGGAGTTGGCCAGCCTCTTCCTGAAGTCTTACAAGTTCGGACCCCTTAGCAGCATCCTCCGTCCGTAGTCTTTCAATCTCCGCTCGAAGCACAATTCTTTCTGCTTCGAGCTCTTTCTTCGCAGCCTCCAAGCTTTGCCTAGCCCTTCGCTCCGCTAGTATTACATTATCCATTTGAGCTACTCGACCTTCGGAGAAGTTAAAATTTCTTTGAAGAGCTTCGTTCTCTTCCCGAAGTTGAGCAATTTCATTTTCGCTCGATAAAGCCGCAGCGCGGGCTAAGACTGCTTGCTAAGAAAAAAAAGAAAAACTGAAATAATAAATTATTCATATATAATTTGCTATTTGGTTCGAAGATGCTTATACCTGATAAGCTGCTCTTTCCACAGCAAGGTTAAGCTCCGAACCCTTCGCTCTGCTTAAAAGGGCCACCAGTTCTGTTTCCCCGACTTTGCGACTGGCTTGACCCAAAGGTTTAACCAAAGTCCCAAGTCCGGTTTTCTCCTCCAAAAATGGAGTTATGAGAGGAAGCATTACTGAAGCCTTCTGATCAGTTCTGCTTAGCGAAGGTCCGGAGAGTTCTTCCGAGGCCCTTGGAACTTCTGAAGATGGCCCCCCCCTCAGTCGATTCACTTTCATCTGTTGACTCAGATGAAGTCGATCCTTGAGTAGGGAGAGGCTCTATGTGTCTTTTACCTCTTCCAGGCCCTTGTAAAGTAACCTCCGGCTGCGGCTCCGAAGTTGTCGAAGGCCTTTGAATTGTATCTTCGTGAAGTACTTCGACAACAGGAGGCTCTGAAAAAACAAAAATATTATACATTGTATAATTTTGCAGAAATTGATAAAAATTATGCAAAATTTACCTTCGACATTCTCTGGGAGATCGAGCACCAGACTGATCGGAGGATCAAAAGTGTAGTCCTCATCCGAATCAGCCGTTAAATCTTGGACTGCAGGAGCATCGTCCTGGGGAGTCCTCGTTACTTCTTCGGGAATCGAAGCCATAGTGACTTCGACCCCACCTTCATTCACAGGAACTTCGTCCTGAGTTACATCTTTTTGAACTACCGAAGTCTTTGGTTGATCAACATTATCTCCGGACTCCGGTACGTTCGCAGGTACTTCGGCTTGTGTGACCCTTTGAGTTTCACTCTCTTCCATCAGGTCCACAAGCAATCTCCCCGTTTCTTCTTGGGAGTCGGAAACCGAAGCTCTTGAGCTCGAAGGTGCTGGATCTGAAGGCGCGAGGTTCTTTGGCTTTCGAGCCACCTTCTTCACTGGAGTTTTTGCTGAACTCGAAGTTCCAGCCTCGGCTTTCCTTTTTTGGGGCCCTTTCTCCAAAGGCACCCAATCCATCAGAGGGGGCGGAGATAGCTCCAGCATTCCCCATACTCTGTTAAATCTCTCCCAACTCCCGACTAATTTAACTCGCCATTCTTTTTCGGACAGAGTTGGGGCACCAAGAATCTTCTCCGAAGCCCTTACAATTTGCTCTGAAGTAATAGGGGCTGAAGAAGCTAAAAAATAACTCAAGTTAGTCTTTCTTCGAAGTAATTATGTACAATGCATGTTGGATTCGAAGTTACCTGCAGGGCTCGAAGTATAATTGATCTTGCGAAGACCACCTTCTGAGTCATCCTCGAAGACGATAGGCCAGTTGGCCATCAACGGAGGAATTTGAAGTCCGATGAATTCTTTGGCCAAGTCTCGCATACTTAACCTTCGGCTGATTTTCTGAAGTAAGTTGAGGCGAGCTTCGAGCTGGCCTTCGTCAGGTTGCACTAAGGCCTCCTTCCGGAATTGGATTTCTTTGAGAGGTCCAGCCAGAGGACTGCTCGCTCCAACTTCGGCATAAAACCACCTCAGGACCCAGTCGGTGTACCATCTAGCATTGATGGCCTTAGCAGGGAATTGCAGGGCATATTCGTCTCGAAGCCTAAAATTAATGCTTCCGAAGGCAACCACCACTTTCTCACCTCCGGAGCCTGTGAATGTCTTCGGCTGACAAGTCGCTCTATGAAGTGCAGCGAAGATTTCAGCCCTCCCCTCACAACCTTCGGCTCTCAGCGCCCACTCGAAGATAGCTAATCTAGCTACAGCATTCGGAGATAGTTGAGGGAGGGTTACATGAAACAGGTCAAGTACTTCGGCCAAGAAATCTACAGCAGGGAGGCCCAAGCCTGCTTCGAAAAAAGCTTCGAACACTACAACCTCTCCGGGTCTCGGTGATGGAATCGATTCTTTACCCGGCTTCCGAATCATCACTCCATTGCTAATCTTTCCCCCTGCTGTGATTGCCAAAGACTCTTTCTTGCAGGTAGAAGGCCCTAACTCAAAAGATTGGTCCAAGTATTTGGTCGACGGTGGGCACAGACCTTGGTCATCGGCGATTTGGGGATTTCTTCCCCCTGCCGCCATGGATGTTGCCGCCTGCATCGAGGGTGCTGCCGCCAATGTCGCCGCTGCTGCCGCTGCGGCTGCCTGTTGCCGAGCCAAAGCCGAAGGAGGCGCAGATCCCTTGGTCTTCACCATTACGATCGCTCGATTACTTTGAAGAAATGGAGGCTAGGGCTCAAGAATTCAAAGGCTAGGGCTCAAGAACTCAAGGGGCTCACAAAGCTTCTGACTGAGAGAAAGCGGTGAAAAGGTAATCGGGTAAGTTTTGGGCTCTTTATTTATAGCCTAAACGTTCCGCTTGTTACCGTTTGGGCTCTGCCCTTTCGCATTCTCGCCCGTTATTTTCCTTCGGAAATAACGCATCATATAACTTCCGTTAGAAACAGGAACTAACGGCTATTTTTTCTAAGTCTAAAAAGACTTTCGAACTTCCTGAGTCAGTTCTAAGATAGTTCGAAAAGTAGTTACCTTACGACTGATTCGAAGTTCATATCTTCATGCATTTCGGAGATAAAATAAAAACCAATAACCCCTATGATTGGTTATCTTTTCTTTCCGTATACTGCTCTCCTAATGTTACAGGTCAAACGGAGAAGCGTATTCGAGGGGCTACTGTTGGGGGAAAATATCTCATCTTCGGGGTTATTGCCGAAGCAGCATAAAGGCAGTCAACCAGTTCGAAGATTGTCAGAAGACCATCTTCGAAGATGCCCAGAACCTCATTCGAAGCCCGAAGACAAGCACTAGTTCGAAGTATGTCTTCGAACCAAAGCCCTTCAGGATCTTTTCTGCCAGCTAAGATGGAAGATTTATCTTCTATCCTGTTAGATTAGTCTTTTACCATTTTAGCCCTATTAAGGAAACCGAATAGTTTCCTTAATGTCGGTTGTAATAGAGGGGTAAATAGGTCTTTTCCTTAATGTTTAGGCCTATAAATACCCCCCATTTCACCCTGTAATAGGGACCGAATACAAGTGATTCAATACACACTTTCGAACTATTCTAAGCTATTATCCTTTCGGAGGCTTAGAACAGTTTGCTTCACAAACACTTCGTTTGTTAGTTTCTTTTCTACAGAAACCTGTTAGCGTAATCTTTTACGCCAACAGTATGTCTTGCAGGGGCCTGGCCAAACTGCCATCTACTCCTACTTCGGCGTAGAACCACCGAAGAATCAAATCTGTGTACCACCTGGCGTTGATGGCCTTCCCCGGAAATCGCATTTGGTACTTGTCTCGGAGTCTGAAGTTAATGCTGCCGAAGGCAACTACGATCTTCTCTCCTCTAGAGCCTCGGTAAGTCTTCGGCTGGCAGGAGGCTTTGTGAAGTGCTGCAAATATTTCTGCTCTCCATTCGCAGCCTTTGGCTCACAGCGCCCACTCAAAGATAGCGAGGCGCGCTATCGCATTCGGAGAAAGATGAGGAAGTGTGACGTGGAAAAGCTCTAGAACCTCCGATAAGAAGTTCACAGCTAGAAGCCCTAACTCTGCCTCGAAGAAAGCTTCGAAAACAACTACTTATCCAGGCCGCGGTGAAGGGATGGCCTCTTGCCCGGGCTCGTGGATTCTAACCCCCGGGCTAATCTTCCCTGCCACTGCTGCTGCAATCGTCTTCCTCTTGCAAGTTGATGGCCCCAGCATATAGGATTGATCTGCGTACTTGGAAGAAGCTGGGAGAAGGTCGTGGGGGCCGACTTGTAGGGGATTCCCCGTAGGTGCTGCCGCAGCTGCCGCCACCATGGCTTGCTGCCTGGCCAGGGTCGAGGTTGCCCTGGGGGCCTTGAAGCTTGTCTTCGCCATCAAGCAGAACATGAAGTTTGGAGTTAGAGTTCTGGAGGCTAAACAGTGGATTGCGCGATAACGGTGAGAAAGGTATCCTGAATGTCTCTAGGTCCTCTATTTATAGCCCGAACTCCTGATTTTTTACTGTTCAGACTTGGCGTTCTAACTTCTGGACCGTTACTATTTACAAAATTAAAGTAATGTTATAGCTTCTTCTGAAAAGAAAAAGATAACGGTTATTTCTTCTGAGTCTAATGGTCTTTTCGACTTCACAGAAATTGATTTCAGAACTGTTCGAATAAAACCTTCTCTTAGAATCGATTCAAAGTTTTAAATTTTTGTATATTTCGAAGGTTGATAATTTTTATTAACCCTTATGCATGATTATTTTTCTTGCATATACTGCTCTCCTAACTTTACAGATCATTCGGAGAAGTGTATTCAAGGGGCTACTGTTGGGGGAAAATACTTCATCCTCAGGGTCTCTACAGTAATAAGACAAAAGGCAATCTACTAAACTGAAGTTCCAGTATTAACTCCGGTTTAGTACATGATCAAGTTCGAAGAATCCATGCAGACTTCTGTTCGGAGTATAACTTTGAAGGTTGAATCTTCAGAGAGCTTATTTGCCAGCGAGGATGGAAGACTTATCTTCTTTCTGATTAGATTAGTCTTTTACCATTTTAACCCTATTAGGGGTATCGAATAGTTTCCACTATGTCGGTTGTAATTGAGGGGTAAAAAGGTCTTTTCCTTAAGATTTTTACCTATAAATACCCCCTTCTCACCCTGTAATAAGGATCGGATACTCAATTATTCAATATGCAACTTTGAACTACTCGAGCTATTATCCAATTCGGAGGCTTGAAATAGTTCACTTCACAAACACTTCGTTTGGTAGTTTTTAATCTCCGAAAACCTGTTAGTGTAATATTTTACGCCAACACCTATTATGCCCTCTTGTGGGCGGCAGTTGTACGTAGTCATCGCACAAGCTATCAACATGCGGGTTTTGGCTGCGCAATGGTCGATATTGTTCCCGGCCGTCGTCTTCTTTGTCTTATAGAGGAGTTGTTGGTCTTGCTGGAGCCATAGTGGAGGTGTTGATCTGATTTTCTATCGATTGAGCAACCGCTTTGGCTCATCGCAACTCTCCAGTTTTGGGAAGGGAGATGAGAGCCCTCCCAATGGCCACCAGGTTGGCGGCTGGAGTCTTGAAGACTTTCTCTTCGTTGAACTCTAGGTTGAATTCTTCCCCAAGGTTTCGATGGGTCGCATTGTTTTTATTTATCCGATCAGCTTCCATGAGGCACCTCTTCTCACTACTAGTGTTGGATAGCATCCCCTTAGCCATCATAATAAGATTGGCCGAGAGCCACCAATCGTCCTCGAACCTGTTAGGTCATCTGACCTCCTTCCACTAGCACCGAATCATCCGCCATTTTTTGTTGGAGAAGATAACATATTGTTCAAGGCCCTCCGAATACCATAGTCGATCTATTAGTACATTAATTCACCTCGTTGAGGGACAGGTTAGGGCAAGACATCCCTTCGGATATCCGATGAACGTCAAACTCTCGAATACGAAGATGGACCCAACTAAGATGAGGAAATCCAAAATAAGTCCCATCAGATCCCAATGAAAGCAATACAACCCCTACTTGGTGCACCAACTATCACTGAGTCATTGGCCATTCCTCCCAAGGGATACCCGAGGTGGTGATTAGATGTGTGTAGGTGAAGCGCAGTGCCTTTGAACCCGATATTCGACTCTAGAACGCAAGAACCAAGGTTTATACAAGTTCAGGCCTCCTGAAGGATAATAGCACTTCATCCAGTGTTTTGGTGTTTACTATAATGGTGGGTTTTACAATATGATGCAATCAAGCTATGAAGTCTTAGACGTCGAAAGCAAAAAATTATGGTGGAGCTTGATGATGAGATAGATGATAGATGATGTTGGGGGAAATAATCCCGGTAGTAGTCAGGGCGAGATTAAAGGTCGTCATGCAGTATCAGAGCCTACAGCCACGAGGTCTGAACGATCAGGCGAGAAGCCGTGAAGCGGTCAACGGGACCACACCGGGCAAGCCCTGGGGCTGAAGGTAGTGATGGATATGCCCAAGAAAATTTCGTGGATCGGAAGTTCCAATAGTAAGTATCGGAAGTTCTGGTTATTTTTTGGTCTCGATAAAGAGAGCAAATGTTGCTTCAGAAGTTCCGATATGGTATCGGAAGTTCCAACGAGCCAGAAGTTCTGATTCAAAATTGGGGAATTTTGAACTGATCGGAAGTTCCGATATGGTATCAGAAGTTCCGAGGTGGGCGATAACATATTGGATCTGTTGCGTGTCGTACTGTATCAAGGGTCCAAAAGTACCTAGTCGGAAGTTCCGATACAAGATCAGAAGTTCTGACGTGGGCAAACAGATTGGATCTGTTACGGTTTTTAGGGTTTTGGAATAAGCACAACCCAGTGGCCCTCATCCCTATATAAGGAGAGGAGGAGGATGTCTTGGGCACAATAATAAGCATAGATTAGACCTAGCCACCCAAGAGTTCTCTCCTCCCTTTCTTGATCTCAAACATTGAGGTCAAGGATCCTCGTGTCTCACGTGCAGTGCTACCATGCTGCCGTGGGAGGTACTCCATCCCTATACGTATGGACTCCGTGGAGGCGTTTCTCCAATAGCGACGCTCATGAACGTCTACATGCGAACGACTACATCGTCTTCATCGATCGGTTCGGCGAAGGACGACAAGGATGAAGCGAGGAGAGGCTAGATGCGTTGCTCCAACATCTTCTTCTGCTGTACCTAGCGCGTTGTGTGCTTGAAGGTACCGATCTATGATCTCACACGCGCATGAGCCTAGTGCCATAGGGAGGAAATTTTGAATTTGCCGGCTAGCGTAGCTCCCCTATCGCCCTACAGTGGTATTAGAGCCTACGTGCGTAGTGTTCAATTAGGATCCCTCATGTATGGAGATACATGGTGGAAAAACAGATTAGATCTGTTTCTGTCCGCGGTTGATCGGAAGTTCCGATGTGATCAGAAGTTCCGATGGCGGATCGGAAGTTCTGATGTCGAATAATGATTCGATACAGAAGGTAATTGTTATGATGCGGGATTCCGATATTGATCGGAAGTTCCAATGCCAGTTCCAACCCACGTGATTTTGAAAAACCGAGCTTGCTGACCCGAGTTTTTCAGATCTAGAATCTAGTAAATTGTAGATTGCTCGCCTAACTTTGTTTTGCAGAGAATATCATGACTTTCATGGCCTTGGATAAATGTGATGTATGAGTTGCATGCAATGAATGTAAATTAAATATGGCCTGCGTGTCATGGTTATTTACAACCCAAGGCTGATGTAAAATTTATTGCGACTTGCTTGTAATTAGTATAGACTATGCTAGATGTACTAGTACTCTTCATGGAGGCCGAGAGCATGCACTCGATGATGGGAACAATTGAAATGGAGATAGCCATGTGTAGAAGGTCATGCTATGTAACAGTTAATATGATTGCCTGTGATGCTTTCTTATGTTCCTGTTATTCTATTCTTGTATGTTTCATGTGCGTTAGGGATGTTACGATGGTAGAGTAGTTTTCCTCGGAAAATTAAGTGTTGATGCTCTTCCCAATATCTTCACCCACCAGGGTTCATGCTCATCGATAGTGGGTCTGCCAAAGCAGGGTGCTATCTTTTATCTCGACCAGTTGGGGCGGAAGTCATACTTCTGCACGTATAGTGTTGGTTCACTTGATGAGGCTATCAAAACGGTTTTGGGCCTTGGAGCATAGGAGTTGGAGTCGAGCATCGGATGCTTCTCCAACGACAAGAGTCACATACGATGTGATTAGCAAAGAGTTGCTTACCTATGTCAACTAGCTTCTAGCAGTGATGCCAAAGCTCACTACAAGATAGCGTGACTATGGATCTTGCGCCACTATTAGTCATGAGAGGGAAAGTGACTGGTTTAAATAGTGGAACATCTTTTATTGGATAGAAGATAAACATTACATAGTGCTAAACCTCGCATTTAATCTTTTGTAGATCATGGCACCTACTATGTCTACTGTTAAGAGCACTCCAGTTTTTAATTTGCGATCTATTCTTGAACGAGATAAATTGTCTAGAACGAACTTTATGGATTTGCATCGAAACTTGAGAATTGTTCTCAAGCAAGAGAAAAAGGATTATGTTCTAGAGGAACCCCACCCTGATGAAACAGGAGAGGATGCTTCTGCAGCAGATAAGCGTGCTTATGAGAAGCATGCTAGTGATTATGTGGATGTCAGCTGCCTGATGCTTGCCTGCATGTCCTCTCAGTTTCAGAAACAGTACAAGGAACGTGATGCTTATGATATGATCGCAAGACTTAAGGGTATGTTTCAGGACCAGACAATGGCAAAAAGATATAATGTGTCGAAATGCTTGTTTAGTAGCAGGCTAGCTGAAGGGATCCCATTGTGCCCTCACTTGATCAAGATGATTGGTTGCGTAGAGATTCTAGAGAGACTGGGCACTCCACTGGATCCATTCCTCGCTATTGATGTTATTCTCCAGTCGCTCTCTCTGAGCTTTGAGTAGTTCATCATGAACTACAACATGAAATCTGCTGAGGAGAGTATCAGAAAGGCTCCAAACCATGTGATGGTTGTTTAGAATGAGGGCAAAAAGAGGAGGAGGAAGAAGGCTAAGACTACAGATGTGATCTCTAGTGCGAAGTCTAAACCGATTGGAAAGTCCAGGTCTGGTCCTGCCAACTCTGATGTGTGCTGCCATTGCCACAAGCCTGGGCATTGGAAGCGCAACTTCAAGATATACCTGGAAGAGCAGAAAAACAAGAAGGGAAGTGGGACTTCCGCTTCAGGTATTAATGTTATCGAAATTAATCTTACTACTCGTACAAATGATTCGTGGGTATTTTGAGAAACCAAGGGTTGGTTTCAGAGTCTGTGATGAGTGATTGATAGATTTTACCCTCTGATTCGAAGAGGTCCTTCTGAAGGGGTTCGGAGGCTGGTTCTCCGAAGGGGACTTCGGAGGCTGTTTCACCGAAGGGTTCGGTGGGTCTGGTTGCTGTAGCTATTGCAGCGTAGTGAGACTGTCGGAGGGGTCCGACAGTACACGATGATTGGCTGTACCGAAGGTCTTGGTACTTTGGGCAGTACACCGGAGTGTGTGCCGAAGGTTGCTTACCAGGAGAGGTCTCCGGGGTACTGGATACACTTGTCTGTTTGTCTGTGGTGCGTAGGGGACTTCGGAGGCGACGGACGGTTCGTAGCAAGTGAACCTGGGTCCAGCGGGAGGCTTGATGCCAGGGGAGCAGGGAGCTCCGTCACGAAGGCTGCGAAGGGGTAGAGGTCGGACCTCGGGTCGAGGTGCGCCAGGAGAAGGCAGTAAGTGCGGAGTGTGACTCCGGGTCAAGGTACTCCGAGACGAAGTCCTCGGAGGCGAGGCACTTTGAAGGGTACTCCGAATGGAGTGACTTCAGAGTATGGTGGATCAAGTCCTCAGCAGAGGTAAGGTGTTCGAAGTGTGCTCCGGAGTGAGACACTCAAAGGTATACCCGACGAAGGTCTCAGAAGTCGAGGTGCATCAAAGGCATGGTCCGGGTGAGGCTCGTCGAGGAGTGTGCTCAGGGAGAGAAACTGCGACAAAGTGCTCATGGAATGCTTCATGCGGAGGCCTTGGACGAAGGAGGGACTTCGAAGGGTAGTACTCCAAAGGTGGGGCTTCGGAGTGAAGCAGGTTCCGAAGCGAGGCTAGCTCCGGAGTGAGCATGACTTGAGGTACTTCGGCCATGCATGGCTTCGGTACGTGGACTGACGGAGTTTGAGCTGGGAGAAGCTGCGAAGCCATGGTGGTCCACTCCGAAGGTTTTGGTGCGAACGCCCAAGGGCTTTGACGGCTTCGGCTCAAAACCATCACTGTATCGAAGGATGACTTCGGTGAAGTGAAGGCCGTTAGGCTTAAGTCTTCTCACCGAAGCTACCGCACCCCTCGCGTGCGAAGGGGGGCTTCAGAAGAGTCCAAGACTGTAAAGGCTGACAGTGTCTGCTCTACAAAAAGCTGACGCTGTCCCCTCTGCAAAGCTAACAAAAGAAACCTCCAAATAAAGTAGACTACCTTTTGTACCCCTCTGTTCTGATGAGACAAAACCAATGTAAACCCTAGGGGTAAAGTAGTCAATTCACATAGGTGAATAATGCCTATAAATAGTGGAGCCTGGGTAGGTCACATTTACCACTTTGAGCATTCATTGCAGAACTCCTGTGCTAGCCACCACACTCTGTATTCATCCTGTGAGTTCAATTTTTGTGTTCCCTGTTCAAGCATCGAAGTCTTGATTCTGTGTTCATTTTCTGCTTGAGCTTGTTTGCATACCTCACTGCATGCTTCGATCTCTTGTGTGTCACTTCGATTGACTAGAGGTAGTACATCGAAGCCTGTTTGGGCAAAGTGTGTTTTTGAGCGAAGTGTGTTTTTCAGTGTGTGTTCGCTCTGTGTAAACTGGAGGCTAGACCTCGTTGATTACTAGCGAAGCACTGATCGAAGCCAGTTTTCTTCCCGTGTCGAAGCCCTTAGCAAAGTCTATTTTGTGTGCGTTTTGACCTTCGAAGTACGAAGCCCAGCACCAGTTGCCGTCGCTAAGTATTTGGTCCAAGTCCTCAGAGGGAAGTCCGCTCTTGCGAAGGGTGAGGTGCGAAGCCTGCACGATGGCACCCTGTGTGCGAAGGCTGCACTGACTTAGCAGAAGCTGAATTTTTGGTTTGCGTGTGGAGCGAAGTCTTCTTGGCTTCGAACTTTTGCTCCTTGCGAAGCCTGTGTTCGGAGCCATCAAATACCTCCGAACCTAAACTTCGAAGGGTGTGTTCGAAGCCTGTTCCACAGAAGACAGATTTAAAACAGAATGTTATTTTTAGTCTGAAATTTTAAAAGCTCCCATTCACCCCCCTCTGGTCGCCGTTTCCGGTCCAACAATTGGTATTAGAGCGGGTTAACATCACCAGTTGACCTTAACCGGTTTTGTGATCTGTTGGTGACATGGACAGAGTTAGTAAAATTCCTCTGTTCGATGGGACTGATTTTTCATACTGGAAGGTGCGCATGGAGGTTTACTTGCTAAGCCAAGGAAATGCAATTTGGGAGATTGTGGACTCACAATACTCCATCCCTGAAACTCGCACCTCTCAAACAGAGAAGGATCAGTATAATGCCAACTCCAAGGCTAGAAATATACTGTTCATTGGTTTGAGCCGGAGTGAGTTTGATAGGGTACAGCACCTTAGGACAGCTAGGGAAATTTGGACCACTCTTACTATTTTTCATGAGGGCTCTACACAGATTAAGGCCAGGTGCCAAAGCACATACAATCAACAGTATCAGCTGTTTGTGCAGGCACCTGATGAATCTATAGATGCCATGTTTTCTCGCTTTGATGCAATAGTGAGTAACTTGCGATCCAACGGGACACTTGCTTACAATGATCATGATAGGGCTATCAAGCTTCTCTATGCTCTTGATTGTAGCATATGGGAAGTGAAGATATCCAGCATTGAGGAGTCCACAGGTTATGACACATTGACCTGTGATGAGCTCTTCAGCAAGCTGAAGTCCACAGAGATTGCTAAGGCATCTCTTGCAGTGCACATGAACTCTTTGCCACAGCCATTGGCATTGGTTTCTAGCACTAGCCGTGGCACCACTGCAGAACCAAGCACATCTGGCACTTGTGTTCTTGCAGATGGTTTTGCTTTGTCCTCCCTGGTCTCCGTCACTAAGGAGTAGGTGGACACTCTGGATGATGATGAGCTTGCTCTCATTGCCAGAAGGTTCACCCGTTTTCATCATGAGAGATGGGATCAGAGGAGAAGTGGTTTTAGTGGTTGTTTTGAGTGTGGCGACACTTCTCACATCAAGGCCAATTGCCCTAAACTCAAGAAGAGAGATGAGAGTGAGCGCCCTAAATACCACAAAAAGGAGAGGAAGCCTTTTGTGAAGGGCAAGCGCGGCAAGGTGGCTAAGAGAGTAGCCAAAGCCGCTTCCAGAGCATTTGTTGCTGCTCTCAGTGACATCGACACTTCCTCAACTGAGGAGTCGAGCTCTGGGGAGGAGCAGTCTCCAAGGAAGGAGGAGAAGAAGGACAAGAAGGGACGAGATTTCACCGGCCTTTGCTTCATGGCCGACAGCGATCACAGCGGCGATGAGCTTGACTCATCTGAGGTACCTCTATCCTATGACCAGCTTTCAATTAATTTAGATGAGCTGAATGAAGTAGTTCTTGGTCAGGATAGATTACTTGTGCAAGCCGCTAGAGATAGAAAAGACCTTAGACTTAGGCTAGAATCTGTTTCTACTGATTATGCCATGCTTAAGTCTAGAGTTAATGATGCTGAATGTGAATCTTGTACTGTTGTCATGGGTGAGCTTGCTCAGTTGCGTTCTATACATGCTCAAACTCTATCTGAGCTTGAGACTGCACAGAAGCAGCTTTTGGTGGTTGATTCTAGACCTCATGATGTAATTGAATGCATGAACTGTTCGTTATTATGTGAGAGCATCAATTTACGTGATAAGCATGTTCATGACTTAGAGGCTAGATTGGAGAGGGCCGGTAGTTCTAAGGATGTGCAACCTGTGTGTGACACTTGCATAACCCTTAAGGACCAGCTAGGCACTGTTAGAGAGCGAGCTGAGAACCTTATGACTGAGAATGAGTACCTTCTTTCTGTGGTTAACAAATGCACTGAGGGAAAGGGTAGGATGGACTTGCTCTTGGCCAAAACCAAGATGTGTGCTGACAGACCAGGGGTAGCTCTAGGTTTGGGTTTTGAGAGGATTCCTTCAAACAGTAAGAACAAAACTGTTTTTACCTCACCCACTACCTTAGAGAAAGAGAGAGCTCTGTTAGACACTCCATCAGCCAAAAAGCCTACCCAGACACCAAAGAAAACCACTCCTCCTGCCAAGAAAATCCCTCCCAAGAAAACCACTCAACAGAAGCCCAAGGAGCATGTGAGAGTTGCTCCTATGACCCATGAAAGTGCCCCTAGGAGAGTTTTTCATTGTTCCTACTGTCAGCGGGCGGGTCATTTGGTTGGGTTCTATTTTCGTCGCATCAAGGATGAGCGACGCTCTCAGGCGATGAGTTACCAGGACATGCATTACCCATCTTTAGGTATGCATGAGTCTGAGTTTTACTATCGTCCAGTTTTTGAGGCTCCTCGTGCTTCTCGGAGAGGTTTTGCTCCTCGAGGTGTTCACCATGTTCCATATGGTGGTAGACCCCGGGCGAGTAGCTTTGTACCTCATCAGAGTAGGAGACCTCGTCATGTTGTTAGATCATAGCATGTAGGTAGACCTCACACTTTGCATCATTCTGATTATCCTGTGCGTAGACAGTCTACTTTTACTGTGCCTACTACTCGTATCACTCAGTGCTGGATGCCTCGTCATATCTTCACTCACCCCAGCACTGAGCGATCGAGATCTTCATATCATGTGTAGGCGACAGACCGAGGCTTGGAGGGCACGTGGATCATGGACTCCGGTTATTCGCGCCATATGACCAGAGATGTAGCATGGTTCTCCAGCCTCACCACAACCAAGCAAAGGGAACATATCACCTTCGGGAACAATCGAAGGAGTAGAGTGAAAGGTAAAGGTGTGGTAAGAATTAACTCGAATTTCACTCTCAAAGATGTTGCTTTGGTTGAGAATTTGGGATACAATTTGCTTTCTGTATCTCAATTGCTTGATGAGGGCTTCGAAGTGCGATTCCATCGCGATACTTCGCAAGTACTCAATTCTGATGGCGTTGTGGTTTGTAAGATCTTTAGAGTTGGGAGAGTTTTTGGAGCTGATTTTTCTGAGTCATCTGGTTCTTCTCATTGTCTTGTTGCACATTCTACTTCTGAGCTTTGGAAGTGGCATAGGAGACTGGGGCATATGAGCTTTGAGTTGCTCGCTCGTCTGAGTGCCCTAGGTCTGATCCGAGGATTGCCCAAGCTCAAGTTTGAGAAGAATTTAGTTTGCGCTCCTTGTCGACATGGAAAAATGATTGCCGCTTCGCACTCGCCAGTCACCACAGTGATGACTGAATAACCCGAAGAACTTCTCCACATGGACACGGTAGGTCCTTCTCGGGTTAGTTCTTTAGGCGGCAAGTGGTATGTGTTAGTTATAGTCGACGATTTCTCTCGCTACTCTTGGGTCTTCTTTCTTGCCAGCAAGGATGAAGTGTTCTCACACTTTCGGAGCTTGGCTTTGAGACTTTTCACTGAACTCCCTGGTGCATTGAAATTCATTCGAAGTAATAATGGCACTGAGTTCAAGAACAATCTCTTTGTTTACTTTTGCATGGAGCATGGCATAGAACATCAATTCTCTGCTCCGCGGGTTCCTCAACAGAACGGTGTCGTTGAGAGGAAGAACCGCACTTTGGTTCAGATGGCTAGGACGATGCTTGATGGCATAGGACTCCTAGAAAATTCTGGGCTGAGGCCATGAACACGGCATGTTACATCTCAAACCGAATATTCTTGCGCTCAATTTTGAACTTGACATCTTATGAGCTACGTTTTGGGAGACAACCCAAGTTTACTCATCTTCGAGTTTTTGGTTGTCGTTGCTTTATCCTAAAACGTGGAAATTTGGACAAATTTGAGTCGCGCTCTTCTGACGGGATCTTTTTGGGTTACACTACATATGGTCATTCTTATCGTGTTTATAATTTGGAGACTAACACTGTCATCGAGTAATGTGATGTGACTTTTGATGAATCAACCCCCTCTGTTAGTTTTGCTCTTGAACAAGCAAATGAACACGATATGGAACAGACTATCTTCGAAGAAGAAGATCCCGAAGATTTCGAGGATGAAACCCTACTACCCTCGACATCAACCCCTGAAGCCAACCCCGCTTCGACCACTTCGGCACAAGGTCCCGAAGCAACTACCTCGACGTCGGTCATCTTGGACCACTTCAACGCACAAGTTGAGGGGGAGACTGCATCCCGCCGTGAGGCTCCACACCATGTTCAAAGGATGCATCCTCCCGAGCACACCATTGGTGAGCTTGATCAAAGGGTAACATGTTCTCATGCTCATTTCATTGATTCCGCTTTTGTTGCTTCTTTCGAGCCCTTAGATGTTAGTCATGCACTTTCTGATTCTAGTTGGATCAATGCCATGCATGAAGAACTTGAAAATTTTGAGAGAAACCAAGTCTGGACTTTAGTTGATCCTCCTCCAAATGTTCATTTCATTGGAACAAAATGGATTATCAAAAACAAACAAGGGGAGGATGGGACTATAGTTAGAAATAAGGCTAGACTTGTAGCTCAGGGTTATTCTCAATTAGAAGGGATTGATTTTACTGAAACTTTTGCACCTGTTGCTCGTCTTGAGGCCATTAGGATTTTGCTTGTCTTTGCGACATCTCGGGGATTCAAACTCTATCAAATGGATGTCAAAAGTGCTTTTCTTAATGGTTTCATAGGCGAAGATATTTATGTAAAACAACCCCTTGGTTTTGAAAACCCCAAATACCCACATAAAGTCCTTAAACTTCATAAGGCTCTTTATGGACTCAAGCAGGCCCCTCGGGCATGGTATGATAGACTTAAGTCTTTTCTGCTTGAGCGGGGATATTTGATGGGATCTGTTGATAAAACCCTGTTCACTCTCAAGCATGGCAAAGATTTCCTCCTAGTTCAGATTTATGTGGATGATATCATCTTTGGTGGCTCTTCTCATGCTTTTGTTGCCGAGTTTGCAGATGCTATGAGCAAGGAGTTCAAGATGTCCAAGATGGGCGAACTCACATTTTTCCTTGGTACTTTCGTCCACCAAACGAAGTACACCAAGGACCTGCTCAAGAAGTTCGACATGGCTGATGCGAAGCCACTCGCCACTCCAATGGCTACATCTGTAGCATTGGATCCTGACGAAGATGGAGAAGCCGTAGATCAGAAGGAGTTCCGAAGCATGATCGGCTCCCTCGTCTACTTGACTGCTACAAGGCCAGACATACACTTCGTAGTGTGTCTATGCGCTCGTTTTCAAGCTTCACCACGAGCTTCGCACCGCCAAGCGATAAAGCGCATTCTCAGGTATCTCAAACATACCCTCGAATTCGGCATTTGGTATTCATCGTCTTCCTCTTTGTGTCTTCGAGGTTATTTCGATGCCGATTTTGCTGGGTGTAGGATTGATAGGAAAAGTACCTTTGGTACTTGTCATTTTCAGGGTACTTCTCTGGTTTGCTGGTCTTCCCGCAAACAGTCTAGTGTTGCACAATCGACGGCTGAGGCCGAATATGTTGTTGCAGCTAGCTGTTGCTCTCAGATTTTGTGGATGGTTTCCACTTTGCGGGATTTCGGGTTAGATTATAAGAGTGTTCCACTTTTCTGTGATAACACTAGTGCTATTTATATTGCAAACAACCCGGTTCAGCACTCCAGAACCAAACACATTGATGTGCGATATCATTTTCTCAGAGATCATAATGAGAAGGGTTATATTGAACTTCAATATGTTGATACCCAACACCAGCTAGCCGATATTTTCACAAAACCCCTCGATGCTTCACGATTTTCCTACTTGCGTGGGGAACTTGGTATTTGTCACCCTTACGGCATTTTGTGAGGGGAAGCAGATTTTAATTATCTTGCATATGCTCATAATGTGTGAAATTACATGTACATCTTTTGCACTTATATGCCTGATTATAATTCATGAATCATGTCAGCTCAGCTCTATTTAACATATCTGAAACACTATGTGCATGATTTTTCTTTCCAAATTCAAATCATGCTCACTGCTTAGTCTTGAATCTAGAATGTTTAGGCCGGACTGCTTTAGCTATCTTTTATCTGCTTGATAGCAAGACACCTTTTCTTTGGATGCTAAACAATGCAACTTGAAAAAGTGTATTCATGGATATTCATCAAGTGTTACACAAATTGATTCACTTAATCAAAATTCCAAAAAAATCCATGATTTGCTTGCTTCAAAGAAAAAAGATCTAGGTGGGTTTGTTTGTCGCACTACTCTATTCTAGACTGCTTACCATTGCACATTGGTCTGAACTGGAAAAGTGTAGTGTATGCCAAAATCATTGCTTTAAGCTTCTGATGGCTTTCATGCCTAGGCTTGGCCTGATTGGAAAGCATAAGGTGGACAAACAAATAACCCCTAACATTATGAAAAGAACAACAAAATTTACTGATCATCAAGTTTTCTTTCAATGCTCCATTTTGAACTGGACTTGTCTGTCTCGAGTAGAAATTGACTAGCTTTGTGCAGTCCCTGCTTTTACTTGTCTAGTTACCTTGATTGAGTGGTGATGCTTTTATTTCAAATGATAAAATCACATGCTGTCCTCATGTTTTTTAGAGACTGTTAAATTGAGCTGAGCACATGACAATTGGTATTAATATTGGCATATTTTTTCTTTATATGTCTTTGCAATTCTGCCCATTTCGAAGCTATGCATCTTTTACAAGCTCCTTGATGCTTGCATTGCCAAAGGGGGAGAAATTGTTGAGTTCTCTGCTGCAAAAATTAACTCAGGGGGAGGAAAATTCTTTTTGCCGAAGGGGCTTTTTACTCTATTGAAAAAGGGGGAGGAAAATTCTTTTGTCAAGTGACATGATTTGGCTTGTTTCTGAGTTTTTATGGTCACTTGTGTGCTTAAATTCTTCAAATTTTCTTGAAATTGAATTTGGTTGTCAATGCACTCATCAAGGGGGAGATTGAGAAACCAAGGGTTGGTTTCGGAGTCTGTGATGAGTGATTGACAGATTTTACCCTCTGATTCGAAGGGGTCCCTCTGAAGGGGTTCGGAGGCTGGTTCTCCGAAGGGGACTTCGGAGGCTGTTTCACCGAAGGGTTCAGTGGGTCTGGTTGCTGCAGCTGTTGCAGCGGAGTGAAAATGTTGGAGGGGTCCGACAGTACACGATGATTGGCTGTACCGAAGGTCTCGGTACTTTGGGTGGTACACCGAAGTGTGTGCCGAAGGTTGCTTACCAGGAGAGGTCTCCGGGGTACTGGATACACTTGTCTGTTTGTCTGTGGTGCGCAGGGGACTTCGGAGGCGATGGACAGTTCGTAGCAAGTGAACCTAGGTCCAGCGGGAGGCTTGATGCCAGGGGAGCAGGGAGCTCCGTCACGAAGGCTGCGAAGGGGTCGAGGTCGGACCTCGGGTCGAGGTGTGCCAGGAGAAGGAAGTAAGTGCGGAGTGTGACTCCGGGTGAAGGTACTCCGAGACGAAGTCCTCAGAGGCGAGGCACTTCGAAGGGTACTCCGAATGGAGTGACTTCGGAGTATGGTGGATCAAGTCCTCAGCAGAGGCAAGGTGTTCGAAGTGTGCTCCGGAGGGAGACACTCGAAGGTATAATCGACGAAGGTCTGAGAAGTCGAGGTGCATCGAAGGCATGGTCCGGGTGAGGCTCGTCGAGGAGTGTGCTCGGGGAGAGACACTGTGACAAAGTGCTCATGGAATGCTTCATGCGGAGGCCTTGGACGAAGGAGGGACTTCGAAGGGTAGTACTCCGAAGGTGGGGCTTCGGAGTGAAGCAGGCTCCGGAGCGAGGCTGGCTCCAAAGTGAGGATGACTTGAGGTACTTCGGCCATGCATGGCTTCGGTACACGGACTGACGGAGGTCGAGCTGGGAGAAGCTGCGAAGCCATGGTGGTCCACTCCAAGGTGTTGGTGCGAAGGCCCAAGGGCTTTGATGGCGTCGGCTCAAAACCGTCACTGTATCGAAGGCTGACTTCGGTGAAGTGAAGGCCGTCAGGCTTAAGGCTTCTCACCGAAGCTACCGCACCCCTCGCGTGCGAAGGGGGGCTTCAGAAGGGTCCAAGACTGTAAAGGCTGACAGTGTCTGCTCTGCAAAAAGCTGACGATGTCCCCTCTGCAAAGCTGACAAAAGAAGCCTCCAAATAAAGTAGACTACCTTTTGTACCCCCTGTTCTGATGAGACAAAACCAATGTAAACCCTAGGGGTAAAGTAGTCAATTCACATGGGTGAATAGTGCCTATAAATAGTGGAGGCTGGGTAGGTCACATTTAACACTTTGAGCATTCATTGCAGAACTCCTGTGCTAGCCACCACACTCTGTATTCATCCTGTGAGTTCAATTTCCGCTTGAGCTTGTTTGCATACCTCGCTGCATGCTTCGATCTCTTGTGTGTCACTTCGATTGACTAGAGGTAGTGCATCGAAGCCTGTTTGGGCGAAGTGTGTTTTTGAGCGAATTGTGTTTTTCAGTGTGTGTTCGCTCCGTGTAAACTGGAGGCTAGACCTCGCTGATTACTAGCGAAGCACTGATCAAAGCCCATTTTCTTCCCGTGTCGAAGCCCTTAGCGAAGTCTGTTTTGTGTGCATTTTGACCTTCGAAGTACGAAGCCCAGCACCAGTTGCCGTCGCTAAGTATTTGGTCCATGTCCTCAGAGGGAAGTCCGCTCTTGCGAAGGGTGAGGTGTGAAGCCTGCACGAAGGCACCCTGTGTGCGAAGGCTGCACTGACTTAGCAGAAGCTGAATTTTTGGGTTGCGTGTGGAGCGAAGTCTTCTTGGCTTCGAACTTTTGCTCCTTGCGAAGCCTGTGTTCGGAGCATCAAATACCTCTGAACCTGAACTTCGAAGGGTGTGTTCGAAGCCTGTTCCGCAGAAGACAGATTTAAAACAGAAGGCTATTTTTAGTCTGAAATTTTAAAAGCTCCCATTCACCCCCCTCTGGTCGCCGTTTCCGGTCCAACATATTTGATACCGGATCAATGATTCATACTTGCAAATCAATGAAGGGGCTAAGTAGAGTAAGAAAGTGTGCAAGTAGTGAGCTAGATATCTGCGTCGGGAATGGTGAAAAGGTTGCAGCGTTGGCCGTCAGCATCTATTCACTATCGCTACCATCAGGATTAGTTTTGGAGTTAAATAATTGTTATTTTATTCCCGCCTTTGGCAGAAACATTATCTCTTCTTCATGTTTAGAGTAAGATAGTTTTGAATTCGTAATAAAGAACAAGAGTTGTTCAATATTTTCGAATGACATGCTCTATGGTGTTTGTCCATTAGTGAATGGATTGTATATTCTGAGTCTTGACGATGCACACGTTTATAACATTAGTACTAAGAAACAATGACTCAATGATTTGAATCCCACCTACGTCTGGCATTGTCGTTTGGGTCATATAAATGAGAAGCGTGTACAGAAGCTCCATAGTGATGGACTTCTGGATTCATTTGATTTTGAATCATATGACACATGCGAGTCTTGTTTGCTTGGCAAAATGACAAAGACGCCTTTCACTGGACAGAGTGAGAGGACGAGAGAGCTTTTGGCCATAGTACATACTGATGTGTGTGGTCCAATGAGTCACATGGATAGGAAAGGATTTCAGTACTTTAATACTTTTACCAATGACTTTAGTAGGTATGGCTATGTCTACTTGATGAGGCATATGTGGGAATCCTTCAAAAAGTTTAAGGAGTTCCAAAATGAGGTACAAAATCATACGGGCAAGACAATTAAATTTCTATGATCGAATCATGGGGTGAATATTTGAGCCATGAGTTTAGTGATCATCTGAAGCACTGTGGAATTGTTCTATAGATGACTCCACTCGGCACGCCTCAGTGGAATGGGGTGTCCGAGCGGAGAAACCGCACTTTGTTAGACATGGTGTGGTCCATGATGAGTCACACTGATCTTCCATTATCCTTTTGGGGTGATGCTCTAGAAACTGCAGCTTTCACGATTAATAGAGTTCCATCTAAGTCAGTAGAGAAGAGGCCATATGAGATGTGGTCTAGGAGGCGTCCCAGTTTGTCTTTTCTAAATATTTGGGGATGTTAGGCGTATGTCAAATGTATGATGTCTGACAAGCTCAGTCCTAAGTCTGACAAGCCCAGTCCTAAGTCTGACAAGTGCTTCTTTGTGGGGTATCCTAGTGAAACCAAAGGATACTATTTCTATAATAGAGAGGAGGGCAAAGTGTTTGTCGCTCGAAATGGTGTGTTCCTTGAGAAATAGTTTCTCTCAAAAGGAGTTAGTGGGAGGACTGTGCATCTCGAAGAGGTTCGAGAGCCACTGGAAAGTGTTCCAGATCCAATTGAGCCAGAGCAGGAAGTGCAAGGTGTTGCAGACCCTGTTATGGATACGCCAGCCCCACAAAGGTCTGAGAGAGTAGTCCATGCACCAGAGAGATACATGTTCTTGACCACTAGGCATCACGACGTGTTGTTGTTGGACAACGACGAGCCTAAGACCTATGCGGAAGCAGTGATAGGACCAGACTATGAGAAATGGCTTGGATCCATTGGATTCGAGTTGGAGTCCATGAGTGTCAATCAAGTTTGGAACTTGGTTGATCCACCCGATTGTGTAAAAACTATTGAGTGTAAATGGATCTTCAAGAAAAAGATAGACGTTGATGGAAATGTTCACATCTATAAGGCACGATTGGTGATGAAAGGCTTCAAACAAATTCAAGGTGTTGATTATGATGAAATGTTTTCGCCCGTCGCTATGCTTAAGTCTATTCGGATCATCGTAGCTATTGCCACATTTTATGATTATGAGATATGGCAAATGGATGTCAATACGACTTTCTTGAATGGAAATCAAAGTGAGGATGTGTACATGACACAGCCTGAAGGTCTTGATGGTCCGGGGAATGTTGGGAAAGTTTGTAAGTTGTTAAAGTCCATTTATGGATTGAAGCAAGTTTCTCGGAGTTGGAATCTTTGTTTTGATGAGGTAGTCAAAGGGTTTAGCTTCATCAAGAGCGAAGAAGAGCCTCGTGTTTACAAAAAGACTAGTGGGAGCTCACTTGTGTTTTTGGTTCTATATGTGGATGACATATTGTTGATTGGAAATGACATTCCTTTGTTGAATTCTATCAAGACTTCACTGAAAAATAGTTTTTCGATGAAAGATCTTGGAGAGGCAGCATACATTTTGGTCATAAAGATCTATAGAGATAGATCAAAACGGTTAATTGGATTAAGCCAAAGTATGTACATTGACAAGGTTTTGAAACGGTTCAAAATGCAGAACTCCAAGAAGGGTTTTCTGCCAATGTCACATGGTATTTCTGTTAGTAAGACTCGGTGTGCTGTGACACCTGATGAGTTAGAGAAGATGAGTGCGATCTCGTATGCCTATGCAATTGGATCCATTATATATGCCATGTTGTGTACATGCCTAGATGTGTCATATGCTCTAAGTGCGATGAGCAAGTACCAATCAAACCCGGGTGAAAGTCACTGAGTTGTAGTTAAAAGTATCCTCAAGTACTTAAGAAGGACTAAGGAAATGTTCCTGGTTTACGGTGGTGAAGAGGAGCTCGTTGTAAGTGGTTACACAGATGCTAGCTTTCAGACTGATAAAGATGATTCTCGATCGCAATCTGGTTTCGTGTTCTGCCTCAATGGAGGTGCAGTGAGTTGGAAGAGTTCCAAGCAAGAAACGGTGGCCGATTCTACAACAGAAGATGAGTATATCACTGCTTCATAAGTGGCGAAGGAGGTCGTTTGGATCAGGAAGTTTGTTTCTGAGCTGGGTGTTATTCCTAGTGTGTCCAGTCCAGTGGACCACTATTGTGATAATAGTGGTGCCATTGCGCAAGCTAAGGAGCCTAGATCGCACCAGAAATCCAAACATATACTTCAGCGATATCACCTGACCCGCTAGATCATTGAGAGAGGTTATGTGAAGATTTGCAAGGTGCACACGGATTTGAACATGGCGGATCCGTTGACCAAGCCTCTTCCACAGCCCAAGCATGAGGCGCATATGAGCTCCAAGGGTATTAGATACTTGCGTGAGTGAGTCATGTGTTTGTAGAAGATGCTAGTAGAGTCTATGTTAATGTATGAGGATAATTGTTATCCTGTTCTTTGAATAAAGATTGTTTGCATTTAATTAATAAGTACGACTTGTTATGTGAAACTATTTGCTTTATGACGATGTTGTTCAAAAGGGTCCCTAATCTTGTCATCATGTGGGACAGTGATGCTACATGGATTAGTACATCTAACTGATTGGTGATTGTTTTTCACAGATCATAGACATAAAGATGTGTTGACACAAAATTGTGCCCCCACACTTGGGTCAGTTCGATGATCCAAAAGTGTGTAGATACTTAGGGACAAGCCTTAGTGTAACACAACACTGACATCGCATTCTGACTACCCTTAATAGTGGCAAGCGGGGTGGAGTCGCTATGTAATCAGATCACACGGAAATAATCCAATTAGCCGAAAAGAAATATATTAGATAAAATAAACCAGCAGGCTGAACGAAGCCTAACTGATTCGAAGTGTGCTGTGCGAAGGGGTTCACTGAAAGGGGCCTTCGGTGTCTGGTGCGAAGGGTCTCGCCGAAGGTAGTCTTCGGCGTTCGGTTGATCTAGCCGATGGTAGGCTCCGAACAGATGTTCACACGAAATCACCTCGGAACAGCGGGGTTCGGTGCGAAGTCTCTAACACGACAAAATATCCCAAACGCAACGCACTAGCATGACTTCATCTGGTGCAAGGTACAAATGTGGCGAAGCCTGACGTGATGAAGTCTGCTATGGAGTGTGCTGGCACATGGGACTTGGTCAGACTGACAATAGCGTGACGGCCCTGCACGGGTAGTCGAAGCAGTATTTCCACCGAAGGGTGTTTTGATGGCCTCCAGAATCAGCTTCCTGGCTCCGGACACCTCTAGCAAAGGGGCTCCGAGGGTGAAAACCTGCAAACAGAATAGGGATCAACTGTCAATTCGGCTTGGAGACCAAATCTGTTAAGTGTTGAAGTTGAGAAGCGAAGGTAGCAATCTGTTACGTAGATTAACGGATACTTCACAAGCGAAGTAACAAGGCGATAGCAATATGTTACGTAGATTAACGAGTAATTCATAGGTGAAGTAACAAGGATTACCACTGTTTCGACGTGGCCGACGGATGGCTTCCAGGCAAACCCACGAAGGTTGCAGAAAGGTAAATAAAAGGTAAAGGTACGGTTCAAAGCTAGGGCTTTGTGATTGGTTTGTGTTGGGGGGTTAATGAACCGGCCTCACCCCTATATTTATAGGGGCTAGTCTTCTTACCTATAAGATTAATCTAGTAAGATTCAGACTAATCAAACTTAGGGATAAAATTAGCCAAAATCTGACTCAACTTTATCTCTGAAAATAAGCCCGAAGTGGGCCTTCGGTAGGGTCTGCCGAAGCCTGCTCCTCGGACCGAACCTTCGGTGAGGTAGGCCTCCGAAGGCCTTCGGGCCGAAGGTAGAAGGCCACTGTAAGGCTTTCGAAGCCCAAGGCTCAACAGGCCTTCGGCCCTGTAGGGCTTCAGCCTAATCCAAGGCTTGTGTATTTTTGGCCCAAATTACCAAAATTGATATCTTGATAATCTTGACCATTTAATGCCATTTTTTGTTATCAACCCATGCCCCCTGCCTTTTAGTTAACTAAGTGAACTAAAACCACAACGAGCTAAGGATGATACCTCCCATATCAGCTTTTTGACACTATCAAGCGCTTTGCCACACACTTGGGAAGTACTTTTTCAAGTACCTGCCATTCAAGGCTCTTCAAAACCGCTCTCCTTGTAGAGATTCTAATACATATGCATTACCTAGAGCAATTTCAGCTACCTTAAAAGGACTTTCCCAACTAGGCGACCATTTACCAAATTTGGGGCTCTTAGTGCCTTAAGGAAAAATTGTCTTCCAAACCAAGTCTCCAACTTAAAACGATTTTGATTTAACTTTCTTATTATAGGCTCTAGCTACTCTTCTTTTGTCTTTCTCTATAGCTTCTAAAGCCCTTAACTTCTTATCGGTCACTTCTTCTAAATTGTCTTTCAAAAGAGTTTCATATTCATTGACCGATAAGCTACCTTGCTTTAGAACTCTTAAAGAGCCAAGATCCACTTCTATGGGTAGAACGACCTCTTGCCCATATACTAACTTATATAGACTAACTTTGGTAGCACCGTTCTTTGCAACTCTACAAGCCCATAATGCCTCGGAAATCACTTCATGCCACCTCTTAGGGAACTCTTCGATTTTCCTCTTAATGAGCTTAATCATGGTTTTATTACTAGACTTGGCCTGACCATTGGTCTGAGCATAATATGGTGAAGAGTTTATTAACTTAATACCATAAAATTCGGCAAAGTCTCTCACTTCTTTAGCAACAAATGAAGTACCCTGGTCTGTAGTGAGAGTTTGGGGAATACCGAATCTATGTATAATGTGCTTCAAGATAAAATCAGTTACCTCATTGTGAGTCATATTCTTGAGCGGCACGACTTCAGTCCATTTGGTGAAATAGTCTACTGCCATCAACACGAACCGATGCCCTTTTCAAGGAGGATAAATTTGGCCGATGAAGTCTAAACACCAACCTCGGAATGGCCATGTCTTGATAATAGGGTTAAGTGATGAAACAGGAGCTAGCTGAATATTACCAAACTTCTGACACGCTTTACACCCTCTATAATATCTAAAACAATCCTCAGTCATAGTCGGCCAGTAGAAACCTGCTCTTTTGAGCATCCAACTCATTTTCTGGGCCGACTGATGAGTGCGACAAAGCCCTTCATGGACTTATCACATATCTACTTTGAATTCTTCATCATTTAAACACTTTAAAAGTACTCCATCAATAGTTTGGCGATATAATACATCATCTAGCAACACAAATTTAAACACTTATCGCCGAACTTTCCAATCATCCTCACGGACATCCGGAGGGTTTGCTAACTTATTTCCTAGAGTGATGTCTAAGTTGCTAACTTCAGAGTACCCCCAGGCCTTTCCCGTTCCTGCCGAAGGCTGACTGGATTGGCCGTGCGGAGCCGATCATACCAAAGCCTCCCGCCGGAGGGGTCTGGTTCCCGAAGACTTCGACTATCCGAAAGGATTCGGCGCATGAGCTCCGGCGTGCAAGACCGTTCAGCGGATGAAGTACTCCGGCACGAGGACTCCGACACACTACACCTTTGGCGATCGGAGGGGTCTGATCCGGAGGGTCCAGCAGGCCTCACACTAGCCCGAAGTCTCTGGCTTCGGTAGTGAGTTCAAGCATTGGCCTTTTTTGTATGGAAAATTTTCCTCTTCTGACTTGGTAGCCAGATGCTTGCTGAGCCAAATCATTTGCAATCGAGTTGGCTTCTCTTGATATGTGAGAAATTACAAAGTCGTCAAAAGTAGCAACTATGTCTAAACATTTATCCAAGTAACTATTTAGTAAGCCATTAAAACATTGAGCACTTTTAGCTACTTGTTGTACTACTAATAGAGAATCACCATATGCATGGACATGCTTAGCACCTATGGATTCTAGAAATTCAAGCCCTAGCAATAAAGCTTCATATTCAGCTTGGTTATTAGTAGAAGGAAATTCTAAACGGGCCGATATTTGGAAGCGCATGCCGCTATGTGATATGAAAACTACCCCGATACCTTGGCCATTCTTGCAAGCTGAACCATCAAAATAAAGTTTCCATGGCACTACCTCAATTAGAGCAATATTGTTACCCCAATTTACATCTATGTGGTGATCAACTATAAAATTAGCGACAATTTGGCCTTTCATAGCTCTTAGAGGTTCATAAGCCAAATCGTACCCAATCAAAGCGTAAGCCCACTTTCCGATTCTTCCACTTAGAATCGGCTTTTGCAACATGTATTTTATGACATCGGTTGGCAAGCGACAATACATGTGGTAGGGAGAAGATAGTGACGTAATTTGGTACATGCGTAATAAAGTGATAAACATAAACGCTCCAAAAATACGTACCTGGTTTCGGCGTCCAGCAGGCGGTGACTCAAAAATGTGATGATGTACTCTTTCCCCTCCACCTCCTGAGTTAGCACGACTCCTATCACACTATCTTCTGCAGCGATGTATAGACTAAAGGGAATTCCGGTCTTTGGTTCTCTCACCACAGGCGGTGATGACAAGCATTCTTTAATCTTTTCAAATGCGTTTTGCTGACTTGCCCCCCAAGTGAACTCGGCTTCATTCTTTAGCCGGAGTATGGGGACAAAGGCATTGATTTCGCCAGACAAGTTAGATATAAAGCGACGCAAATAATTAATCTTGCCTAGCAACTTCTGCACGTCTTTCTTGCATGTCGGTGCTGCAAAGTTTCTAATCTTTTAAAGC
Organism: Zizania palustris; assembly: GCA_019279435.1. Classification (NCBI taxonomy): domain Eukaryota; kingdom Viridiplantae; phylum Streptophyta; class Magnoliopsida; order Poales; family Poaceae; genus Zizania; species Zizania palustris. Next base: position 66,282,493 of record JAAALK010000289.1, on the reverse strand, counting down.
CTCATAGGATCAATTTCTATACCTCTTTCATTAATCATGAATCCTAAGAACTTGCCTGCCGACTGGCCAAAAGCACATTTGAGCAGGTTCATTTTCAAGCCATATTGCCGCATCCTATCAAAAGCAACATTCAAATCGGCCAAGTGATTATCCATAGCGTCCGATTTGACCACAACATCATCTATGTATACTTCTAACATAACTACTAACAAGTCATGAAAGATCAAGTTCATAGCACGTTGATATGTAGCGCCAGCATTCTTTAAACCAAAGGTCATAACGACCCACTCAAACAAGCCGGCAAAACTAGGGCATCGAAAGGCTGTCTTGTAGACGTCCTCTTTGGCCATAAAAATTTGATTATAACCCACGTTACCATTAAGAAAACTTAGTACCTTATGTCCTGAAGCATCGTTGATCAACATGTTAGCTATTGGCATGGGATACTCATCTTTCGGAGTGGCCTTGTTCAGATCCCTGAAATCAATACAAACTCATATTTTTCTGCTCTCTTTCTTTTCTACAGGCACAATGTTAGCGACCCATTCAGCATACCTGCATGGCCTAATAAACTCAGCCTTGAGTAATCGTTCTATCTCCTCTTTAACTCGATCATAGATGGCCGAATTAAAGCGACGAGGAGGCTGTTTATAAGGCGTAAACCCGGTTTTAATAGGTAGTCGATGCTCCATGAGCTCGTGGCTTAATCCGGGCATCTTGCTATACTCCCACGCGAAACAATCAACGTATGACCGAAGCAACTTTATTACTTCGGCCTTCTCATCAGCCTGTAAATGTTGGTTTACAAAAGTCGGCCTTGGAATGCTACCATTGCCTATGTCAACTTCTTCTAAGGGGTCGACCGACGCAAAACCTTGTCCCAATTTTTCTACTTCGCTAAAGTCTTTGTTGGACCGGAAACAACGACCAGAGGGGGGGTGAATGGGAGCTTTTAAACTTTCAGGCTAAAAATAGCCTTGTGTTTTAATTCTGTCTTCTGCGGAACAAGCTCCGAACACGCCCTTCAAAGTTCTGGTTCGGAGGTATTTCATAGCTCTGAAACTAGGCTTCGTAAGGAGCAAAAGTTCGAAGTCAAGAAAACTTCACTCCACCCACAACACCAAAAACTCAACTCTTTTAAGTCAGTGCAGGCTCTGCACACTTGGTGCCTTCGAGCAGACTTCGCACTTCACCCTTCGCAAGAAATGACTTCCCTCTAAGGACTTTGACCAAATACTCTGCACTAGCAACTGGTACTAGGCTTCGTATTTCGGAGGTTTGAACGCACATTGAACACACTACGCAGAGGACTCCGATGGGGAAGAAAACGGGCTTCGAGTTAAGCCATGAATAGTGCTTCGCTAGTAATCAAAGAGGACTAGCCTCCAGTTTACACAGAGCGAACGAGCACTGAAAAACACACTACACACACTGATCTTTAGCACACTTCTCCAAAAACCACCTCAGTCAACAAACCCAAACAAGGAAGAAGTGGAGCACAGAAAAATCAAAACAATTAGTGTATAAAAAGTATACAAGTTCAAGCAGAAAATGAACACAGAATCAAAGTTTCATTTCTTGAACAGGAAACACAAAGTGAACTCATAGACTGAATACAAGAGATGGCGGCTAGCACATGAGTTCTAAAATGACTGCTCAAAGTGTTACTATTGCCTATCTAGCCTCCACTATTTATAGGCCCTATTCAGCCCTGTGAATAGACTACTTTACCCCTAGGGTTTACACTGATTTTGTCTCATCAGAACAGGGGGTACATATGGTTGTCTACTTTATTTGGAGGCTTCTTTTGTTAGCTTCGCAGAGGAGACAGCATCAGCTTTTGCAGAGCAGACACGATCAGCCTTTGTAGTTTTGGATTCTTCTAAAGCCCCCCTTCGCACGCGAGGGGTGTGGTAGATTCGGCGAGAAGCCTTGAGCCTGACGACCTTCGCTTCACCGAAGTCAACCTTCGATACAGTGATGGTGTTGAGCCGAAGCCGTCAAAGCTCTTGAACCTTCGCACCATCACCTCTGTAGTGGACCACCACGGCTTCGCAGCTACTCCCAGCTCGAACTCCGTCAGTCCGTGTACCGAAGCCATGTATGGCTGAAGTACCTCAAGTCAACCACACTCTGAAGCCCCACCTTCAGAGTACCACCCTTCGAAGTCCCTCCTTCGTCCAAGGCCTCTGCATGAAGCATTCCATGAGCACTTCATCGCAGTGTCTCTCCCCAAGCACACTCCTTGACGAACCTCACCCGGACCATGCCTTCGATGCACCTCGACTTCTGAGACCTCTGTTGGGTGTACCTTCGAGTGCCTCCCTCCGGAGCACACTTCGAATCCCTTTCCTCATTGTTGACGACTTTGTCCGTCATACTCCGAAGTCACTCCATTCGGAGTACACTCCGAAGTGCCTCACCTTCGAGGACTTTGTCTCGGGGTACCTTCAGCCGGAGCCACGCTCCGCACTTTCTGCCTTCACCTGGTACACCTTGACTCGAGGACCGACCTTGACCACTCGCAGCCTTCGTGACCGAGCTCCCCACTCGCCTAGCATTAAGCCTCCCGCTTGACCCAGGTTCACTTGCTTGCGAACTGTCCGTCACCTCCAAAGTCACCTGCGCATCACATACAAACAGACAAGTGTATCCATTACCCTAGAGACCTCTCCGGGTAAACAACCTTTGGCACACACTACGGTGTACCACCCAAAGTAACAAACCCTTCGGTACACCCAGATCATCGTGTACTGTCGGACTCCTCCGACAGTCACACTCCGCTACAATAGCTGCAACAAACGGACCCACTGAACCCTTCGGTGAAGCAACCTCTGAACCCCTTCGGAGGTATCCCTTCGAATCCAGAGGATAAAATATGTCAATCACTCATCACATACTCCGAAACCAACCCTTGGTTTCTCAATCTCCCCCTTGATGAGTGCATTGACAACAAAATTCAAGTTCAAGAAAATTTGAAAAATTTCAGCACACAAGTGACCATAAAAACTCCAAAACAAGCCAAATCATGTCACTTGACAAAAGAATTTTCCTCCCCCTTTTTCAAAAGAGTAAAAACCCCTTTGGCATCTTACCTTTGCTCAATAAATCTCCCCCTGAGTTATTTTCCCCCTTACTACAGAGAACTCAAAAATTTCTCCCCCTTTGGCAATGCAAGCATCAAGGAGCATTTAATAGATGCAAAGCTTCGAAATGGGTAGAATTGCGAAGACATATAAAGCAAAAATATGCCAAACTTAACAACAGTTATCATGTACTCAGCTCAATTTAACATGATCTGAAAACATGATGACAGCATGTGATTTCATCATTTTGAAATAAAAGCATCACCACTCAATCAAGGTAACTAGACAAGTAAAAGCAAGGACTGTGCAAAGCTAGTCCATTTCTAGTCGAGACTGACAAGTACATTTCAAGTGGAGTATTGAAAGCAAACATGATTGACAATGAATTTATACTTGCTGTTCTTTTCATAATGCTAGGGGTTATTTGTTCTTCTACCTTATACTTTCTAATCAAGCCAAGCCTAGGCAAGAAAGCCATCAGAAGCTTAAGGCAGTGATTTTGGCATACACTAAATTATCCCAGTTCAGACCAAAGTGCAATGGTAAGCAGTCTAGAATAAAGTAGTGTGACAAACAAACCCACCTAGATCTTTTCACTCTTAGCATTCAAATCATGGATTTTGGATGTTTGATAAGTGAACAAATTGTTTAGCACTTGAAGAATATCCATGAGTAAGTAATATGATTTTTTTCAAGTTGTAATTGTTGCATCCAGAGAAAAGGATTCTTGCTACCAAGTAGATAAAGAATAGCTAAAAGTTGTCCTGCCTAAACACGCTAGATTCAAGACTAAGCAGTGAGCATGATTTGATTTTGGAAAGGAAAATCATGCACAAAATGAATCAGACATATTAAATAGAGCTGAGCTGTCATGATTACATGAATTAAAACAAGGCATATTAGTGCAAAACATGTAAATGCAATTTCACACACAATGAGCATATGCATATCAGTGAAAATGTGCTCCCCTCACATAATGCCGTAAGGGTGACAAACACAAAGTTCCCCACACAAGTAGGCGAAACGAGAAGCATCGAGGGGTTTTGTGAAAATATCAGCTAGCTGGTGTTGGCTATCAACATATTGAAGTTCAATATCACCCTTCTCATTATGATCTATGAGAAAATGATACCATACATCAATGTGTTTGATTCTGGAATGCTGAACCGGGTTGTTTGCAATACAAATAGCACTAGTGTTGTCACAGAAAAGTGGAACACTCTTATAATCTAACCCAAAATCCCGCAAAGTGGAAACCATCCACAAAATCTGAGAGCAACAGCTAGCTGCAGCAACATATTCGGCCTTAGCCGTTGATTGTGCAACACTAGACTGTTTGCGGGAAGACCAGCAAACTAGTGAAGTACCCAGAAAATGACAAGTACTGGAGGTACTCTTCCTATCAATCCTATACCCAGCAAAATATGCATCGGAATAACCTCAAAGACACAAAGAGGAAGAAGCGGAATACCAAATGCCAAACTCGAGGGTATGCTTGAGATACATGAGAATGCGCTTTACCGCTTGGCGGTGCGAAGCACGTGGCGAAGCCTGAAAACGAGCGCATAGACACACCATGAAGTGTATGTCTGGCCTCGTAGCCGTCAAGTAGAGGAGGGAGCCAATCATGCTTAGGAACTCCTTCTGATCTATGGCCTCTCCATCCTCGTCAGGATCCAAAGCTACAGATGTAGCCATTGGAGTAGCGAGGGGCTTCACATCAGACATATCAAACATTTTGAGAAGGTCCTTGGTGTACTTCATCTGGTGGACGAATGTACCTTGTTTACTTTACTTGATTTGCAAACCAAGGAAAAATGTGAGTTCTCCCATCATGGACATTTCGAACCCCCTGCTCATGGTATCTGCAAACTCGGACACCAAAGCATGAGAAGAGCCACCAAAGATGATATCATCCACATAAATCTGAACTAGTAGGAAATATTTGCCATGCTTGAGAGTGAATAGGGTTTTATCAACAGATCCCATCAAATACCCTATTGAAGTTTGCACCACAGAAGTTTGCACCAAGAGCTCCACAGTCTACGGGGAACAAGGCCAGCGGCTGGAGGCCGCCAGGGAAAACGGCTGGCAAGGGCCAGACCCTTTTCTACTGCATTCATGGAGAAAATCGAAGCCATGCAACTAACACTTGCAAGGCTATCCTTACCCTAAGGGGAGAGTACTTGGAGAGAACTTCGGGTCGAGGCAGTACAGACCGAAGTCCAGCAGCAACGCGCCCAGAGCCGGTCCAGGCTGTGGCGCGAATAGAAAATTTCGATGCTGCAAGGCACCCTCCGGTAGCCAATGTTATGCCACCTCCGAAGCAAGAGGAAGGGCAAGATAGAGGAAAAAGAGTAGTTCTACCTATCTCCGGAGGAGGTACCCTCGGAAGCATGTCCAAGAGACAGCGAAGAGAGTACGTTCGGGAAGTAGGTCATATTGGAACTTCGTCATCTGCAGCTGCAATGCCGGAGTGGTCTCATGTTCCGATATCTTTCTCTGCAGAGGATGCAGCTGGTATTAAGTTCCCGCACGCAGATCCATTGGTTATCACTGCTGATATTGCAGGGACTGAAGTCCGAAGGGTGCTAATTGACGGAGGTAGTTCGGCAGATATCATTTTTGTGCAAGCCTTCGATCAGTTATGCATTTCCAGGAAGCATCTCCTTCCAGCGGCTCGTCCTCTGCAAGGCTTCGCAGGACCTCCGCTTGATGCACTTGGTCAGATAGGCCTCGAAGTTACCTTCGGAGAAGGTTTATTAGCCCGGACTGAAGAAGTTATCTTTGATGTGGTAGATGCCCCGTATGCTTATAACGTCATTTTCGGGCGGGGCATGCTGAACCAGTTCGGAGCTGTGGCGCATCACAATTACTTGTGCATGAAGATGCCCACACAGGCAGGAGTCCTTACGATCTTCGGAGATCAAGCCATTGCTCGGAGAGCGGAATATGGTCATGGTCCCCCTATTGATCCGAGGCAAGTAAACAGTGTGCAAAATAATGAAGAAATTTTTTCAACCTCCTCCGAAGCTTCGAAGAAGTCTTTTCCGAGACCAAGTCCCGAAGGAGAGATTGCAACAAAAGTCATTGTTAAAGATGGTAGAGAGTATACTTTTCAATTTGGTAAAGATTTACCTCCTGAAGTTGCAACCTCCTTGGAGAAGGTAGTGGAAGAAAATTTGGATGTCTTCGCTTGGTCTGACGAAGATATCATCGGAGTCGATCGGGATATTATTGAGCACAGTTTACTTGTAAACCCGAAGGCCTGGCCTGTTCGACAAGGACTCCGGAAGATGTCCGCAGAGAGAGCTGCTCTAGCTAAGGACGAAGTTGAAAAATTATTGAAGGCTGGGATTATCAGAGAAGTGGCTCACACAGAATGGTTAGCCAACCCAGTCTTCGTCAGAAAGAAGTCTTCCGGGAAGTGGCGCATGTGCATTGATTTCACATCTTTGAATAAAGCATGCCCACGTGACCCCTACCCCATGCCCCGAATTGATCAACTAGTTGACTCCACCGCAGGTTCGGAGTTACTAAGCTTCCTCGACGCGTATTCTGGTTATCATCAAATATGGTTGAAGCGCGAAGATGAAATCAAGACAAGCTTCGTAACTCCTTCGGGAGTCTTCTGCTATGTAAGAATGCCCTTCGGCCTGAGAAACGCCAGGGCTACTTTTTCAAGATTAGTTGCTAAGGCTCTAGGTCATCAACTAGGTCGCAATGTGGAGGCCTATGTGGATGATATTGTAATAAAGAGTGCTTTAAAGCACCAACATAGCCTAGACTTAGCAGAAACATTCAATAGCCTTCGGGCATGTGGGATCCGTCTTAACCCCGAAAAATGTATATTCGGAGCTAAGGCTGGAAAATTGTTAGGGTATTTAGTTTCAAGCAGGGGAATTGAAGCTAGCCCTACTCAAATAACTGCGCTGCAGAAGATGGCTCCTCCGGAGAATTTAAAGCAAGTGCAAAAGCTGACTGGGCGTCTGGCCGCACTTAGCAGGTTTTTATCAAGGTCTGCGGAAAGGAGCTTGCCAATATTCAAAGCTTTGAAAGGGTCCGAAGATTTTGCATGGACACCGGAGTGTCAGAGAAGCTTCGAAGATATTAAAGATTATCTCAGTAATCTTGCTACACTCACGGTGCCTACTGCGGACGAAACCCTACTCTTGTACCTTGCAGCTACAGGTTCAGTTGTTAGCGCAGTCCTTGTCAGAGAAGTGGATTACAATGGGAAGTTGGTCCAAAATCCTGTTTATTTTGTATCCGAAGCATTATCAGGAGCGAAGACAAGATACTCCGAACTTGAGAAGTTCGTTTATGCTCTGATAATGGCTTCGAGGAAGCTAAGACATTATTTTTTGGCTCATAATGTAATTGTACCAACTTCGTATCCCTTAGGAGATATGCTCCGAAGCAAAGATTCCACTGGAAGGATTGGAAAGTGCGCAGTCGAGCTAGCACCCTTCGGCATATCTTTCTTGGCAAGGACAGCTATCAAATCCCAAGTCCTAGCAGACTTCGTAGCAGAGTGGACTCCACCTGCGAATTTGACTTCGGAGAAATCAAGTGACGGAGTTTGGACTGTTTACTCCGATGGGGCTTTCCAACCATCCGGAGCAAGCATTGGGGCAGTATTGATTTCACCGTCAGGGCAAAGAGCAATGTACTCCGCAAGACTCAACTTTAAGTCTACCAATAATATAGCGGAGTACGGAGGGATTTTATTGGGACTACGAAAAGCACGTGCTCTATGGGCTACAAGAATAATTATAAAAACAGATTCTCAGATAGTAGCAGGGCACGTAGACAAAAGTTTTCAAGTTTGGCATCCACAGCTTGCAAAGTACTTAGAAGAAATCCGCAAAATCAAAGCACACTTCAAGGGTATTTCCATTCGGAGTATACCAAGAGCGGAAAACGTGCAAGCGGACATTTTAGCGAAGGCTGCAGCCGGAGCTGTGGATGTGCCTGAAGAAGCTTTCTATGAGGAGCTCAATATACCTTCGGTGCCACAAATTGCCTCTGCGGAGATTCTTTGCATTCCTAGTGCAGATTGGAAAGATTCGATCATAGAACTCTTGCAAGGAAGAACCAATTTGCCCAAAGAGCCCCAGTTGTCAAGATTAAAGCTCAGAGCCAGAAACTATCAGTTAATCAACGGTATATTATACAAGGCCGGAGTATGTTCCCCTTTACTCCGATGTATATCTCAAGCCAAAGGCCAAGAAATTCTTCGAGAAATTCACGAAGGCCTTTGTGGAAGCCATTTAGCCCCTAGAGCTCTGGCAGGAAAAACACTTCGCCAGGGGCTTTGTTGGCCCACAATAACAGCTGATGCGGAGAGCTTGGTCCGCACATGTCAAGGATGCCAGTGGATGGGTCGACGGAGTCATCGCCCACCAACAGCTCTTCAAGTCATTGCTCTGGTATGGCCTATGGCCAGATGGGGTATGGATTTAATTGGTCCCTTTCCAGTAGCAAAGGGAAATCTGAAGTTCGCAGTGGTAGCTATTGAATATTTTTCTAAGTGGGTAGAAGCAGAACCCTTAACAGCTATCACTTAGAACAATGTGCAGAAATTCTTCTAGAAGAACATTATTTGTCGGTTCGGAGTGCCTAGATACCTCATAGTTGATAATGGAACACAGTTCGACGCAGAACCCTTCAGGAAGTTTTGCGAAGACCTAGGCATTCAGTTATGTTTTGCTGCAGTGAGGCATCCTCAGTCGAATGGAGCTATAGAACGAGCCAATGGAAATATTTTATCAGGGCTAAATCGAAGAATAGTAGGATTAGCAAAGGGACTGTGGACCGAAGAGCTTCCGAAGATTCTGTGGTCCATTCGGACTACCCAAACAAGGTCCACAGGTTTTACTCCGTTCAGACTACTATTCGGAGATGAAGCTATGACTCCAACAGAGCTCAAAGGGGGATCATTTCGCAGCACTGAACCGGACGTTGAGGAAGAAAGACAACCTTCGTTAGATTTGTCAGAAGAAACAAGACTTCGGGCTGTAGCTAATTTATCAAAGTATCATCAGCAGACGAAGACTTGGTATGACCCGAAGGTTAAGCTCAATAAACTAAGACCGGGTCATCTTGTTCTACGAAGCATTATAGCACCAAGGAAGTTAGGCAATAAATGGGAAGGTCCATACCTAATTGTCCGCTCAGGGCGCCCTGGTTCATTTAAATTATCTAATTTAGAAGGTGAAGAGTTAGCACATACTTGGCATGCGGAGCACCTAAAGCGATACTTCGCATAAGGGCTCCTTGTAATTCGCTTGTAATCATCTCCTAAATTAATAAAGCATATGACCCTGATAGTTGCCTTCCCCTCATAGACTTCCAGCTTCCGAGTGGACGCACTGGAACGGCGGGGTCGACCGAGAGGGAAGTGTCATTAAGCTGGGTTGTATTTTCGGACTTCGAACCCATAAAGTTCGAAGCATTCGACGTGGGGGCTGACATAATCCGGAGCCCAGGCCACCGGCTTGTAGGCATCCGTAAAAGAGCCCAAAACCACACCCTACGGAGTCCAAGCCATTGGCTGGTAGACTTCCGTAAAAAGAGCCGAAGGTGGCCAAAACCTACGGAGTCCAAGCTGCAGCTGGTAGACTTCTGCAAAAAGAGCCGAAGGTGGCCAAATTATACGGAGTCCAAGCCATTGGCTGGTAGACATCCGTAAAAAGAGTCCAAAGAGACCATTGCAAACTCCGAACCATTGGTTCGTCAGAGATCGCAAAGACAAGCCGAAGGTGGCTAAAGCAAAACAGCATTTAAGCCATGAGCTTCGAATGTCTGTTAACATAGTCCAAAGTGACAAATTTTTTAAGACACTAAAGTGTCGTGAAAGTTATCTCGAGTGATTTCTTTCATAAAACAAAGCTACTAAGCTACCATTCTTCCGACTGCAAAAAGTCGAAGACGTTTCATAAGATTTCAAAAGATCTTTAAATGACAGAGGGGCTCCGAACCCCCAAAAAATTGTACTCCGAAGTTTTTTCTTTGCGCATAACCATCTTTGAATACATTTCGAAGTTGCTTATACTCAAAGAGGGGCTAGTAAATATGGAGACAATTTTAAATCGGCATTCATTATTGAAATAAATGTGTTTACAGATTACACAATGAAAAATTGGTATCTATACCAAGAAGGAATCGGAGACCTCTTCAGTCCCGAGAGCTAGGGGTGGAACGACTAGTTCCAACATCGGAAGTTCTAAGAACTTTACGTTTAACTCTCTTCTTCCCCTTCGAAGCTCTAAAATCCTTCTGCTCTTGTTGAAGCTCGGCCCAAGTTCGAAGCCGTTCGGGACTTCTTTCCCAGCTTCTAAGATCTTCAGATCTTTTATTTCGAGTTTCACCTTCGTCTTCAGACCAAATAGTGTCTTCAGAAGACGATGTGTTTGTGTTAACCTCTTTCTCTTCCTCTTTAATATAAGACAATACGTCTTTGATTACTTCGGGCGCAATTACGCCGGAGTCATCTCGAGGAATAAGAAATCGAGGACGCTTATAACTCTTTAGAAGTTCGAAGGTGTTCCATAACGAGCGAAGTTCGTTGTTAAGCTCTAACACTTCGATGTCTTCCATAAGAGGCAAAGCCTAAAAATATAACAAACAATATTTTCATTGATAAATGTTTACAAACATGAGCCTTACATAGTCAAAAAATCCTAAATAATTCCTAAACCTGCGGGTTCGGAGGAGGCTGACTGCTCGAAGCTTGGCTTCGAACTTGCTTCTGGCGTTGGCCTTCATCGATCCAAGCCTTGATCGCGGAACGACCTTTGGCTCTCCATGAGGTTTGAAAGGCTCGCCAGGCGGCAGTCACGCCTTCGGAAGGATTCAAAAGCCGCTCGTCGTCGAAGGTAATGGAGCCCTCTTCGCTCGGAGTAATTGTTCGGCCCAAATCCTCGTAGTAACGAAGTAGTCCGAGGGCAGACACTTGTCCGGAGAGTTCTCCATAACGAATGTCTGCCGTCTTCATTTGCTTCGCTGCTCCTTGGATCCTTTTTAGCCGGCGCAGCAGAGTCACATTGTCATCCGAAGGAAGTGATCCAGTAGTACCGAAGTACTCCAGAACACCTAGCATCTGTTCGATGACCCTGTAGCTACCTTCTCCGACTTGAGCTTTTCTTCAGTTAGTGCATCCTTGCTCGAAGTCGTTTCTGCCAAAACTCCAGAAATCCTAGCATTCTCCGTAGTTAAAATATTCTTCTGGTTTAGGAGTTGGCTAGCTTCTTCTTGGAGCCTTACGAGTTCGGACCCAGCACTAGCATGCTCCAACCGCATCTTTTCAATTTCAACCCGAAGCACAATTCTTTCTGCTTCGAACTCCTTATTAGCAGCCTCCAAGCCCTGTCTGGCCCTATGCTCCATTGAAATCATATTATCCATTTGAAGTACTCTAGCTTCGGAGAAAGATAAGTTGCGTTTAAGAGCTTCATTTTCTTCCCGAAGCTAAGCAATTTCATTCTCGCTTCATAAAGTTGCAGCGCGGGCCAAGACTGCTTGCTGAGAAAAGAAAAAACTAAAGTAAGAAATTGTTCATGTTTAATTTGCTGCTGGTTCGAAGATGTACTCCGAACCCAATATAATTTGCTAAAGATATTGGCTCGAAGGTGCTCCGTACCTGGTAGGCCGCTCGTTCCAGGGCAACGTTAAGCTCCGAACTCTTCGCCCTGCTTAATTTTGCTACCAGCTCTGTCTCCCCGACTTTGCGACTCACTCGACCTAAAGGTTTGAGCAGAGTCCGAAGCCCAGTTGGCTCCAAAAAAGGAGTCAAAAGAGGGAGCATTGCCGAAGCCCTTTGGTCATCCCTGCTTGACGAAGGTCCGGAGCGTTCTCCTGAGGTCCTTGGAACTTCCGAAGATGGCCCCCCCTCAGTTGATTCACTTTCATCTGTTGACTCAGACGAAGTTGATCCTTGAGTAGGGAGAGGCTCTATGTGTCTTTTACCCCTTCCAGGCCCCTGTTGAGTGACCTCCGGGTGCGGCTCCGAAGTTGTCGAAGGCCTTTGAATTGTGTCTTCGTGATGTACTTCTACAGCAGGGGGCTCTGTAAAAGCAAAAGTATTATACATTGTATAATTTTGCAGAAAATAATAAAAAATTATGCGAAATTTACCTTCGACATTCTGGGGGAGATCGAGCACTGGACTGCTCGGAGGATCGAAGGTGAAGTCATCATCTGAATCCGCAGTTAAAATTTCTGTTGCCGGAGTATCTCCGTGAGCAGTCCTCCCTTCATCCACAACTGAAGTTGTAGGAACTTCAATTTCCTCTTCGCCCATAGGGGCTTCGATTTGCTCCTCTTGAGTATCCGGAGCTCTCACTTCTTCAATGTTAGCTTGAGGCTCCAGCATACCTGCAGTATCTTCAATGTGAATATTTTGTTGAGCTGCATCTTCATCAATCAATCTCACTAATAATATACCTTCATCTTCTTTAGAACCGGAGACTGAGGTTCTTGAGCTCGAAGGCGCAGGATCCGAAGGTGCGATATTTTTTGGCTTCCGAGCCACCTTCTTCACCGGAGTCCTTGCAGAGCTCGAAGCTCCGGCTTCAGCTGTCCTCTTCTTGGGTCCTTTCTCCGAAGGCACCCAGTCCATCAGAGGGGGCGGAGTCAACTCCAACATTCCCCATACTCTGTTAAACCTCTCCCAACTCCCGACCAATTTAACTCTCCATTCTTTTTCAGTCGGAGTTGGTGCACCCAAAATCTTGTCCGAAGCCCTTACAATTTGCTCTGAAGTAATAGGGGCTGAAGAAGCTAAAAAATAAATCAAATTAGTCTTTCTTCGAAGTAAATATGAATAATGCATGTTGGTTTCGAAGTTACCTGCAGGGCTCGAAGTTAAGTTGATCTTACAGAGACCGCCTTCCGAATCATCCTCGAAGACGATAGGCCAATTGGCCATTAGCAGAGGAATTTGAAGTCCGAGAAATTCTTCGGCTAAGTCCCGCATGCTTAACCTTCGGCTAATCTTTTGAAGCAGGTTAAGACGAGCTTCAAGTTGGCCTTCGTTGGGCTGCACTAAGGCTTCTTTCCGGAATTGAATTTCTTTAAGAGGCCCATCTCAGAACCCAATCAGTGTACCATCTAGCATTGATGGCCTTGGCAGGAAACTGAAGGGCATACTCATCTCGAAGTCTAAAGTTGATAGAGCCGAAGGATATCACCACTTTTTCACCTCCGGAGCCTAAAAAGGTCTTCGGCTGGCAAGTTGCTCTATGAAGTGCAGCGAAGATTTCTGCCCTTCCCTCACAACCTTCGGCTCTCAGCGCCCACTCGAAGATAGCTAATCTAGCTACTGCGTTCGGAGATAATTGGGGGAGGGTTACGTGGAACAGATCAAGTACCTCCGCTAGGAAGTCCACTGCAGGGAGACCCAAGCCAGCTTCGAAGAAGGCTTCGAATACCACTACCTCTCCGGGTCTTGGTGATGGAATCGATTTTTTGCCCGGTTTCCGAATCATAACTCCATTACTAATTTTTCCCCCTGCTGTGATTGCCAAAGACTCCTTCTTGCAGGTAGAAGGCCCCAAGTCAAAAGATTGATCCAAATATTTCGTCGATGGCAGGCACAGACCTTGGTCATCGGCGATTTGAGGATTTCTTCCCCCTGCCGCCATGGATGTCACCGCCGGCATCGGAGGTGTCGCCGCCAACGCTGTCGCCGCTGCTGCTGCGGCCGCCTGCTGCCGAGCCAAGGCCGACGGAGGTGCAGATCCCTTAGTCTTCACCATCACGACCGCTGGATTGCTCTGAAGAAATGGAGGCTAGGGCTCAAGAACTTGAAGGGCTAAAAAGTTTTTGATTGCGAGAATGCGGTGAAAAGGTAACCGGGTAACTTCTAGGCCTTCTATTTATAGCCTAGATTTCACTTTTTTACCGTTAGTTCATGTCGTTTCGCATTCCTGCCGTTACTTTTCCCCGAGATTAACGCTTACTTCAGTTTCCGTTAGAAACAGAAACTTAACGGCTATTTTCTCTAAGTCTAAAAGACTTTCGAACTTCTTAAGTCGGTTCTAAGATAGTTCGAAAAGCAATTACCTTAAGACTGATTCGAAGTTCATATCTTCGTGCATTTCGGAGATAAAATAAAAACCAATAACCCCTATGTTTGGTTATCTTTTCCTTCTGTATACTGCTCTCCTAACATTACAGGTCAAACGGAGAAGCGTATTCGAGGGGCTACTGTTGGGGGAAAATATCTCATCTTCGGGGTTATTGTCGAAGCGACATAAAGGCAGACAGTGGATTCGAAGGTTTCCAGACGATCATCTTCGAAGATACCCGGAACCAAGTTCGAAGTACGAAGATAGGCATTGGTTCGGAGTACATCTTCGAACTAAGGCCCTTCAAGATCTTTTCTGCCAGCTAAGATGGAAGACTTATCCTCTTTCTCATTAGATTAGTCTTTTACCATTTTAGCCCTATTAAGGGAATCGAATAGTTTCCACTATGTCGGTTGTAATAGAGGGGTCAATAGGTCTTTTCCTTAATGATTGAGCCTATAAATACCCCCCATTTCACCCTGTAATAGGGACCGAATACAAGTTATTCAATACACACATTCGAACTATTCTAAGTTATTATCCTTTCGGAGGCTTAGAACAGTTCTCTTCGCAAACACTTCGTTTGTTAGTTTCTCTTCTACAGAAACCTGTTAGCGTAATATTTTACGCCAACAGACTGTTTGCGGGAAGACCAGCAAACTAGTGAAGTACCCAGAAAATGACAAGTACTGGAGGTACTCTTCCTATCAATCCTATACCCAGCAAAATATGCATCGGAATAACCTCAAAGACACAAAGAGGAAGAAGCAGAATACCAAATGCCAAACTCGAGGGTATGCTTGAGATACATGAGAATGCGCTTTACCGCTTGGCGGTGCGAAGCACGTGGCGAAGCCTGAAAACGAGCGCATAGACACACCACGAAGTGTATGTCTGGCCTCATAGCCGTCAAGTAGAGGAGGGAGCCGATCATGCTTAGGAACTCCTTCTGATCTATGGCCTCTCCATCCTCGTCAGGATCCAATGCTACAGATGTAGCCATTGGAGTAGCGAGGGGCTTCACATCAGACATATCAAACTTCTTGAGAAGGTCCTTGGTGTACTTCATCTGGTGGACGAATGTACCTTGTTTACTTTACTTGATTTGCAAACCAAGGAAAAATGTGAGTTCTCCCATCATGGACATTTCGAACCCCCTGCTCATGGTATCTGCAAACTCGGACACCAAAGCATGAGAAGAGTCACCAAAGATGATATCATCCACATAAATCTGAACTAGTAGGAAATCTTTGCCATGCTTGAGAGTGAATAGGGTTTTATCAACAGATCCCATCAAATACCCCCGCTCAAGCAGATAAGACTTAAGTCTATTATACCAAGCCCGAGGGGCTTGCTTGAGTCCATAAAGAGCCTTTTGAACTTTAAGGACTTTATGCAGGTATTTGGGGTTTTCAAAACCAGAGGGTTGTTTTACATAAACATCTTCGCCTATGAAGCCATTAAGGAAAGCACTTTTTACATCCATTTGATAAAGTTTGAAACCACGGGATGCCGCAAAAGCATGTAAAATCCTAATGGCCTCAAGACGAGCAATAAGTGCAAAAGTCTCTCTAAAATCAATCCCGAGCTACAAGTATAGCCTTATTTCTAACTACAGTCCCATCCTCCCCTTGTTTGTTTTTGAAAATCCATTTTGTTCCAATGAAATGAACATTTGGTGGAGGATCAACTAAAGTCCATACTTGGTTTCTCTCAAAATTTTCAAGTTCTTCATGCATGGCATTGATCCAACCAGAATCAGAAAGTGCATGACTAACATCTAAGGGCTCGAAAGAAGCAACAAAAGCGGAATCAATGAAATGAGCATGAGAATGTGTTACCCTTTGATCAAGCTCACCAATGATCTGCTTAGGAGGATGCATCCTTTGAATATGATGTGTAGCCTCACGGCGGGATGCTGTCTCCCCCTCAACTTGTGCGTTGGAGTTGTCCAAGATGACCGATGTTGAGGTAGTTGCTTCGGGGCCTTGTGCCAAAGTGGTCAAAGTGGGGTCAGCATTGGGGGTCGATGCCGAGGGTAGTAGGGGTTCATCCTCAAAATCTTCGGGATCTTCATCTTCGAAGATGGTCTGCTCCATGTCGTGTTCATTTGCCTGTTCAAAAGTAGAACTAACACAGGGGGTTGATTTATCAAAAGTCACATCACATGACTCGATGACAGTGTTAGTTTCTAAATTGAGAACACGATAAGAATGACCATGAATAGTGTATCCCAAAAAGATCCCGTCAGAAGAGCGCGACTCAAATTTGTCCAAATTTCCACGTTTTAGGATAAAGAAATGACAGCCAAAAACTCAAAGATGAGTAACTTTGGGTTGTCTCCCAAAACACAGCTCATAAGATGTCAAGTTCAAAATTGAGCGCAACAAGATTCAGTTTGAGATGTAACATGCAGTGTTCATGGCCTCAGCACAAAATTTTCTAGGAGTCCTGTGCTCATCGAGCATCATCCTAGCCATCTCAGCCAAAGTGCAGTTCTTTCTCTCAACAACACCATTGTGTTGAGGAATCCGTGGAGCAGAGAATTGATGTTCTATGCCCTGCTCCATGCAAAAGTCAACAACGAGACTGTTCTTGAACTCAGTGTCATTATCACTTCGAATGAATTTCAATGTACCAGGGAGTTCAGTGAAAAGTCTCAAAGCCAAGCTCTGAAAGTGTGAAAACACTTCATCCTTGCTGGCAAGAAAGAAGACCCAAGAGTAACGAGAGAAATCGTCAACAATGACTTGCACATACCACTTGCCGCCTAAAGAACTAACCCGAGAAGGACCTACAGTGTCCATGTGGAGAAGTTCTCTGGGTTGTTCAGTCATCACTGTGGTGATTGGTGAGTGCGAAGCGGCAATCATCCGTGTCTTGGAAACTCAACGCCTGAGAACGCCGCTCATCCTTGATGCGACAAAAACATAACGCAACCAAATGACCCGCCCGCTGACAATAGGAACAATGAAACACTCTCCTAGGGGCACTCACATGGGTCATAGGAGCAATCCTCACATGCTCCTTGGGCTTCTGCTGAGTGGTTTTCTTGGGAGGAATTTTCTTGGCAGGAAGAGTGGTTTTCTTTAGAGTTCGGGTAGGCTTTTTGGCTGATGGAGTGTCTAACAGGGCTCTTTCTTTCTCTAAGGTAGTGGGTGAGGTAAAAAACAGTTTTGTTCTCACAGTCTGAAGGAATCCTCTCAAAACCCAATCCCAGAGCTAACCCTGCCCTGTCAGCACACATCTTGGTCTTGGCCAAGAGCAAGTCCATCCTACCCTTTCCCTCGGTGCATTTGTTAACCACAAAAAGAAGGTATTCATTTTCAGTCATGAGGTTTTTAGCTCGCTCTCTAACAGTGCCTAGCTGGTCCTTAAGGGTTATGCAAGTTTCACACACAGGTTGTACATCCTTAGTACTACCGGCCCTATCCAATCTAGCCTCTAAGTCCTGAACATGCTTATCACGTAAATCAATGCTCTCACGTAATAAGGGGCAGTTCATGCATTCATTTATATCATGAGGACTAGAATCAACCATCAAAAGCTGCTTTTGTGCAGTCTCAAGCTCAGATAGAGTTTGAGCATGCACAAAACGCAACTGAACAAGCTAACCCATGACAACAGTGCAAGATTCACATTCACCATCATTAACCCTATACTTAAGCATGGCATAATCAGTAGAAACAGATTCTAGCCTAAGTCTAAGGTCTTTTTATCTCTAGTGGCTTGCACAAGTAACCTATCCTGACCAATAACTACTTCATTTAGTTCATCTAATTTAATTGAAAGCTGGTCATAGGATAGTGGTACCTCAGATAAGTCAAGCTCATCGCCGATGTGATCGCTATCGGCCATGAAGCAAAGGCTGGTGAAATCTAGTCCCTTCTTGTCCTTCTTCTCCTCCTTCCTTGGGGACTCCTCCTCCTCATCAGAGCTTGACTCCTTAGTTGAGGAAGTGTCGATGTCGCTGAGAGCAGCAACAAAATCTTTGGATGCGGCTTTGGCTACCCTCTTAGCCACCTTGCCGCGCTTGCCCTTCACAAAGGGTTTCCTCTCCTTTTTGTGGTATTTGGGGTGCTCACTCTCATCTCTCTTCTTGAGTTTAAGACAGTTGGCCTTGATGTGAGAAGTGTCGCCACACTCAAAACAACCACTAAAGCCACTTCTCCTCTGATCCTGTCTCTCATGGTGAAAATGGGTGAACCTTCTAGCAATGAGAGCAAGCTCTTCATCATCTAGAGTATCCACCTGCTCCTTAGTGACGGAGACTAGGGAGGACAAGGCAAAACCTCCAACAAGAACACAAGTACCAGCTGTGCTTGGTTCTGCAGGGGTGCCACAGCTAGTGCTAGAAACTAGTGCCAATGGCTGTGGCAAAGAGTTTCTGTGCACTACAAGAGATGCCTTGGCAATCTCTATGGACTTCAGCTCGCAGAAGAGCTCATCATAGGTCAATGTGTCATAACCTGTGGACTCCTCAATGCTGGATATCTTCACTTCCCATATGCTACGATCAAGAGCATAGAGAAGCTTGATAGCCCTGTCATGGTCATTGTAAGCAAGTGTCTCGTTGGACCGCAAGTTACTCACTATCGCATCAAAGCGAGAAAACATGGCATGTATAGATTCACTGGGCGCCTGCATAAAGAGCTGATACTGTTGATTGTACGTGCTTTGGTGCCTAGGCTTAATATGTGTAGAGCCCTCATGAAAAATAGTGAGTGTAGTCCAGATCTCCCTAGCTGTCCTTAGGTGCTGAACCCTATCAAACTCACTCCAACTCAAACCAATGAACATTATATTTCTAGCCTTGGAGTTAGCATTATAATGATCCTTTTCTGTTTGAGAGGTTCGGGTTTTAGGGATGGAGTATTGTGAGTCCACAATCTCCCAAATTGCATTTCCTTGGCTTAGCAAGTAAGCCTCCATGCGCACCTTCTAGTATGCAAAATCCGTCTCATCGAACCGAGGTATTTTACTAACTTTGTCCATGTTGCCAACAGATCACAAAACCGGTTAAGGTCAACTGGTGATCTTAACCTGCTCTGATACCAATTGTTGGACTGGAAATAGCGACCAGAGGGGGTGAATGGGAGCTTTTAAAATTTCAGGCTAAAAAATAGCCTTCTGTTTTAATTCTGTCTTCTGCGGAATAGGCTCCGAACACACCCTTCGAAGTTCTGGTTCAGAGGTATTTCACAGCTCCGAAACTAGGCTTCGCAAGGAGCAAAAGTTCGAAGTCAAGAAGACTTCGCTCCACCCACAACACCAAAAACTCAACTCTGCTAAGTCTGTGTAGGCTCCGCACACTTGGTGCCTTCGAGCAGACTTCGCACTTCACCCTTCGCAAGAGATGACTTCTCTCTAAGGACTTCGACCAAATACTCTGCACTAGCTACTGGTACTAGGCTTCGTATTTCGGAGGTCTGAATGCACACTGAACACACTGTGTAGAGGACTCCGATAGAGAAGAAAACAGGCTTCGAGTTAAGCCATGAATAGTGCTTCGCTAGTAATCAGAGAGGACTAGCCTCCAGTTTACACAGAGCGAACGAGCACTGAAAAACACACTACGCGTGCACTGATCTTTAGCACACTTCTCCAAAAACCACCTCAGTCGACAAACCCAAACCAGGAAGAAGTGGAGCACAGCAAAATCAAAACAATCAGTGTAGAAAAAGTATACAAGTTCAAGCAGAAAATGAACACAGAATCAAAGATTCATTTCTTGAACAGGGAACACAAAGTGAACTCACAGACTAAATACAAGAGATGGCGGCTAGCACAGGAGTTCTAAAATGGCTGCTCAAAGTGTTATTATTGCCTAGTTAGCCTCCACTATTTATAGGCCTTATTCAGCCATGCATGTGAATAGACTACTTTACCCCTAGGTTTTACACTGATTTTGTCTCATCGGAACATGGGGTACAGATGGTAGTATACTTTATTTGGAGGCTTCTTTTGTCAGCTTCGCAGCGGAGACAACATCAGCTTTTGCAGATCAGACATGATCAACCTTTGCAGTTTTGGGTTCTTCTGAAGCCCCTCTGTTGGGGGAAATAGTCCTGATGACAGTTGGGAGCATAAAGAGCAGAAGTACGGTCTGGGGGGAAGGCCACATTCGGTGAGGGCCCGACACCCTGTTCTGGAGGCGTCTGGGAGCCCCAAAGCAGGGAGGCCTAGGGACCTCCAGAAGCCCCGAAGCAGATGGAAGGGGCCCTCGGGCAGATGCCCAGTGGGATGCCGTGGCCAAGCCTATGAAAGGTGCGAAGGCTCCAGGGTGTGAGAGAAGACCAGGAGACGGCCCGGCCAAGGTAGTCCGGGGACAGGATCACGATCGCCTGCGCGGTGTTGGGCGATCGCTGCAACGCCCAGCACGGTTGATACGTTGTCAGGGCTACACTTTCTGTCTGTACTATGAGGCTGCTACTCTTGTTTGTATTACAGGCCTGTGTCAGGTAGTGTAATAGTTAAGGGGTTTTGGAAGTATTAGATCCCTTCTGGCCGGGTTGCTCTATAAATACTCCTACCCCCTAGTTGTAATAAACACACGATCCAGGAATACAATCTGAGCTCTACACTTCATTACTCCCATTCCAAAAACCTGTTGGTTCGATCCGTTGTCCCAATAGTTGGCGCCGTCCGTGGGAATTCTAGTCCGAAAAGCTAGCGTCCTCTACATTCATTCCACAGAGATATGTTGGGTTGGAAGAGCACGAGCACGGCTCCCCTGCGGAGGTCAGCCCGCACCGCTGGAGTCGAGCCTTCTCCAGTCGTCGCTCCGGACCCTCCAGCCATCGCTCCCACTGAAGCACCGAGCGCAGAACCAAGCCAGGCTCCTGGGGGAATGCCGGAGGTTCGGAACCCTGCTGGTTATGCAGAGCCAACCTCTGCGAACCCCTCAGGGCCCCAGGAGGGACCTTTTGGGTTGCACCCCCCAGGCAGGCCCCCGGTGGTGGCCCTCCGGACTGACTACGTCCGCTCGCAAGACCCGGAGACTGCCTCCGGGGGTAGCGGGAGCCAGGCTGATCCCCTGGTTGCCGAGAATGCAAGATTGAAGGTGGAGTTGGCTCAATGGCGCTAGGAGGCATCGCTCCGCCCTCCAAAGCCCTCCAAGGCACTAGGGGCTAAAGCCGTGACCTTGAGCGACGACGAGGACCAAGGGGAGGACAAGAACACGTCGTACGACGAAGAGTCTCCCTTGCACCCTGACCTGCAGAGGGTGCGGTTCAACTCCAAGTTTCGTGCCGCGAAGCTCCCTAAGTATTCCGGGGATTCCGACCCTTGGGAGTTCTCCTGCTCATATGCTCTAGCAATAGAAGCGTGCGGGGGAAGCCGCGACACCATGGCCAAGTGCTTCCCTCTAGCGCTCGAAGGAATTGCTCTCCAGTGGTTCTAGTCGCTACGGCCCGGGACCATCCGGTCATGGGACCAACTGAAGAAGAAGTTCATTAACAATTTCCAGGGGACCTTCGTGGCCCTGATGTCAACCAGGAGCCTCTTCCAGGTGAAGCAGCAGCCCAGAGAGATGCTGTGGCAGTACTCTCAGCGCTTCGCACACACCAAGGCTCAAATCAAGGGACTATCAGCCTCCTCGGTCATTGACGCCGCCCGAGAGGGCGTCACCCACCCGGGTCTCCTCGATAAGCTTCATTGGAATCCGATATCCTTGATAGCACATCTCATGACGTATTTCGAGGAATACGCCCGGTCTGAGGAAGGTCAGCTGCGTCGATAGGCGATGATCGCTCCCGTCCGGGCTTCGAGCGCCAAGATGTATGAGGCGCCTCCCGATTCCAACCATGGGGACCACCCCGTTCCGAACCTTCGTCACCAGGATTCCTGGTGAAGTCGGAAGCACCTTCGGGGGGAAGTCCTCAGTATTACCTCAAGGTGCCCCACCAAGCACCCGCACACCGCTGGTGGACATCCCTCTAGAGCCAGGGTCCCAGCGAGAGCACTTCCGGGGGGCAACCCTCTACTGCAGCGTCCACGGTGAGAACCGGAGCCACGACACCGACTCCTGCCGAACCATTCTCGCCCTCCGGAACTACTACATAGAGCGAAGATCCGGCCACGGCTCCGACAAAGGAGCTCCCGTCTCTCGCCCCGACGCTGTTCAAGTAGTCGGACGCCGGGACGAGCCAGAAGCTTTGGGCCTAGCTCCGGAGCTCGGCAGGTTCCAAACCCCCAAGCTCGAAGATGGAGTGGACCGAGGGAAGCGGGTGGTCTTTCCCATCTCCGGAGGAGGAGCTCTAGGATCTATGTCCAAGCGGCAGCGAAGGGAATATGTCCGGGAGGTTGGGCATATCGACACTTCAGGCTTCACCGCACTTCCCGAATGGTCCCATGTCCCAATCTCCTTCATCGCCGAAGATGCCACTGGCGTCAAGTTCCCACACGCTGATCCCCTTGTCATTTCGACTGACATCGCGGGTGTCGAGGTGCGTCGCATCTTGGTCGATGGTGGGAGTTTTGCTGACATCATTTTTTCGCAGGCTTTCGACCAGTTGTGCCTTTCCCGGAAGCATCTGTTGCCGGCCTCTCGGCCGCTCCAGGGCTTCGCAGGGCAACCACTCAACACTCTTGGCTAGATCTGGCTGGAGGTGACCTTTGGAGAATCCCCCCTTTATCGCAGCGAGGAGATCATCTTCGACGTCATCGGCGCTCCGTACGCCTACAACGCCATCTTCAGAAGGGGGATGATCAACCGCTTCGGGGCCATCGCACATTATAATTACTTGTGCCTCAAGATGCCGACTCCAGGAGGGGTGCTCTCGATTCTGGGAGACCAGGCTGTGGCCCGCCGGGTCGAATATGGCCACTCGGCCCCGCTGGAGACAAGGCAAGTCCTGAGCATCTGCGGAAGCTCAAGAGAAGCCAGACTGACGGACGTCGGAGATGTCCCTCCGAAGGGGCCCCCAGCCAAGCCAAGCCCGGAAGGGGAGATCGTCACGAAGATCCTGGTCCAGAGCGGGAAGGAGTGCCCAATCCGGTTCGGAGGAGGCCTTGAACCGAAGGTGTCAGAGCAGCTCAAAGAAGTCATCCGCAACAACCTGGACATTTTCGCATGGTCCGACGAAGACATACCAGGCGTCGACCGCTCGATCATCGAGCACTCTCTGGCAGTCGACCCAAAAGTTCGCTGATTTGTTTTGTTTAATATATTTCTTTCGGTTAATTGGATTATTTCTATGTGATTTGATTACCTGGTGACTCCACCCCCTTACCACGGTTAAGGGTAGCCGAAACATGACGTCGGTGTTGTGTTACGCTTAGAATTGTCCCCAAGTGCGGGGGCACGTTTTCGTGTCAACACCACCCAAAAGTTCTCTCCTCCCCTTCTTGATCTCAAATGTTTAGGTCAAGGATCCCCGTCTCTCACGTGAGGTGCTAGCGCGCTACCGTGGGAGGTACTCCATCCCTGTACGTGTGGACTCCGTGGAGGAGTTGCTCCAATAGCGATGCTCGTGAACGTCTACATGCAAACGACTACATCGTCTTCATCGATCGGATCGGCGAAATACGGCAAGGACGAAGCGAGGAGAGGCTAGACGCGCTGCTCCAATATCTTCTTCCGCTGCACCTAGCACGCTGTGTGCTAGAAGGTACCAATCTATGATATCACACGCACATGAGCCTAGGACCATAGGGCAGAAATTTTGAATTTGCTGGCTAGCGTAGCTCCCCTACCCCCTACAGGTAGGCTTTGCAGGAGCTCTAGCTCTTGGGCCCGGATCGAGGTCTAGCGCCGACGGTCTGCTCGGACTTCGATATAAGAGCCTACCCAAGCCAACCCTCTCCCTACGGCGACCGAGGCCACCTCATACTAGGCTCCAGATACAATGCTAAGGGCAGGAGATCTCTCTAACTCGGTGAACCCATCCACGGACGACCAGGCCTCCGCCCGAGAGGAGCTCGCTGGCCTCTGTCCATCCGATGACCGCCCTACTAAGGCCCTCCGGACCGACTTCATCCGCTCGCAGGATCCGAAGACACTCCTGAGGAAGCGGGAGCCACGCCGACACACTAGCCACCAAAAATGCTTGGCTAAGGGCTGAGCTTACGCGATGGCGGCAAGAAGTACTGATCCATCCCCTAGAGCCCGCAAGGGCACCCGAAGTCGAAGTTGTCGCACTGAGTGATGACGAAGACCAAGGGGATCAAAGGAAGGAGTAGAATGCATCCTTCGACAAAGAGTCTCCGCTACACCCTGACTTGCAGAGGGTGCGGTTCAACTCGAAGTTCCGCGCAGCAAAACTTCCAAAATACTCCAGGGAATCTGACCCCGGTGAGTTTTCTCGGTCCTACGCTCTGGCAATAGAAGCATGTGGAGGTGGCCGAGACACGATGGCAAAGTGCTTTCCCCTCTCCCTCAAAGGAATTTCCCTCCAGTGGTTCTGGTCGCTAAGGCCAGGATCCATCAGATCATGGGACCAGCTGAAAAAGAAGTTCGGTAACAACTTCCAAGGGACTTTCGTGGCCCCCATGTTCACCGGAAGCCTCTTCCAAGTGAAACAACAACCTGACGAGATGTTGTGCCAGTATTTGCAGCGCTTCGTCCACACCAACGCCCAAATCAAGGTGTTGGTAGCCTCCTCCATCATCAATGCGGCCCGCGAGGGCGTCACCAACCTCGGTCTCCTCGACAAGCTTCACCGAAAGCCGATTTCGTCAGTGGCCCAACTGATGACGTACTTCGAGGAGTATGTCAGGTCTAAGGAAAGGAAGCTTCGTAGGCAGGCGATGATCGCTCCTGTCCGAACTCCGGAGGCCAAAGTCTAGGAAGCAAGAAACCACAACCCTCCGGGCGCCATCACTGTGACTCACGATGGGGACAGAAGCATTACAGGGAGGAGGTGCTCAGCATCAATGCCCCAGCCCCCAAGCCCTCAAAGTTCCAGCGCACCCCAGGTGGGAGGCGCTCCGTTAGTTCGAAGCCACCTACGAAGACCCCGGCCGGGAACGCAGTCTTCCACTACAGTGTTCATGGGGAAAATCGGAGCCACGACACCGATTCTTGCAGAACCATCCTCGCCCTCTAGAACGACTACCTCGAGCGGAGCTCCGGGCAGGGGTCTTCCAACAAGGCGCCATCCGCTGCCCATGGCAAACCCGTTCAAGTGGTGGGGAGGATCGACGAGCAAGGGTCTCCGAGGAACTTCCTAGAGTGAAACAAGTTTTCATCCCCGAAGCTTGAGGAAGGTTCGGATCAGGGGAAGCGCTTAGTGCTACCCATCTTCGAAGGGGAGTCTTTGGTGGTATGTCAAAGAGGCAAGGGCGAGAATATGTTCAGGAAGTAGGGCACATCAGGACCTTAGCCTCGGCCGCAATGCCCGAATGGTCACATGTGCCCATCTCCTTCACCGCCAGCGATGCAGGTGGCATCAAATTTTCACACGCCGACCCCCTCGTCATCACCGCCGACATCGCCAGCGTCGAGGTCAGTCGAGTGCTTGTCGATGGGGGAAGTTCCGCTAACATCATTTTTGTGCAGGCCTTCGACCAGCTCTACATCTCTAGGAAGCACCTACTCCCAGCCACTAGGCTGCTCTAAGGGTTTGTGGGCCCACCACTCAACGCCCTTGGCTAGATGAGTGATTGACAAGGATGATCGTTTTAGAGATCGAGCGATGGAGTGTTGGTTTGAGTGCATCAAGGGGTTCGATGTAGAATTGATAAGTGGTTGCCGAGGTTTTAGTGGTGCGTCTCATTCTTGTTTTGGCTTGTATTGGATGTGCAGGGTGGATATGTTGACCGACTTTTGATGGCGGGTGATCAAGGGTCAAGCGGGGAGCTCGATGCTGGAGGATAAGGGAGGCCGGGAGAAGTTGGAGAAGATCTCAAGAGTGCACGAAGAGACCGAGCAAGACTTGGATGGATGGTTGATTGTGACGGCATGATGACTGGGTCTGCGAGAGGGAGGCCAGGACAAGCATTCAGGAGGCTTGAGGGGATCGAGAGCGGAAGTGTCTTGATGGTGCTCGGAGTCGCAAAGCGGTGTCACGAGTCAAAGGTGTTGGAACGACGGATCGGAGCAGCAGGTTTTCTTGGTGAGAATGAGGGTAGTGTATTCAATGCTCCTTGAGCCTGTCCCTTACTACTACAGTTGAGGGGTATTTATAAGGCGCCCCGTCCAGAGGGCCAAGCGTCTCTGGACCGCCAACGGATACACGGTCTACCGCCGGTCGACAGTACAGACAAAACGGACTATACACAGTACAGACAAGAAGATTCGACTCTGACAGTGTATCAGCCATGTCGGACGCTGCCTGCGCCGCCCGACACGGCTCAGAGGATCGCGATCCTGTCCCCCCGTATATTTATCCAGTCCTTTACCCGCCAATGCTCCCTTCGGGTTCGCTACTGCGGTCCGAGGGAGGGCCTCCGGCAATTCCCTCCCGTAAGGCGGCCTCCGGCGACCTTCTACCGGAAGATGACCTCCGGCCTTCCTCTCCCGGAGGGTGGCCTCCGGTATCCTTCTCCCGGAGGGTGGCCTCCGGTATCTCTCTCCCGGAGGGTGGCCTCCGGTATTCTTCTCCCAGAGGGTGGCCTCTGGTATCCTTGTCTCTAGACCCTCTGGTAGTGGGCCCCCTTCAGCCGTCGGGATTATCTCCCCCAACAGTAGCCCCTCGCTTCTTTCCTCTCGGGAGCCCTGCGTTAAGAGAGGGTGGAAGCGCACATGATAATTCTGATAACTTTCACAAGGATGTAACTTACATTGGGATGCCGGGTCTGGCTGTAGCGCGGCCCCCTTCGACGGACGCGGAGGAGCTCCGAAGCAGGGAGGCATGACCGGGCCCAGAGGTTGAGGACTGCTTCGAATCCTCTTTCCGACGGGTGGAGAAGAGTGTGACCGGGCTCGCCGAGTGCGTGTGCACCTTTGACAGGGGGCCTCTGGCCCCGAAGAGGCGGCCAGACGCCGCCAGAAGCAGTTAATGCACGTGCAAACGGCATCGGGGAGGCGAACCGCCAGGGAGCCGCCGTGCCTCGATGCGCCGGTTTGGCCTTAAATGCGGTGCCATGCAACCGCCGCGTTCACACGCTGATCGAACCGGAAGAGGAACCGACGGTCTTGCATTTAGATATAACCCACCGTGCGGCCTGCTCTCCCTTCTTCACTTTGCTACGCCCACTCTAGCCACTCCAACCAACATTCGTCCCGCTTCCTGAGCTCTAAGTCTCCTCTCGCCTCCTTGAGCAATGGTGAGGAGCGCCGTCCCAGCAATGGCGATGGACCCGCGCTTCTTGCAGCGCCAGATGGCGGCAGCGACAGATTCGTCGGAGACGCGCGGCGCGCGCGAGCTCTGCCTCGCCTCAGAGCGGTTTCGGGAGCAGACCCTGGAGCTCGGCCCGTCTACGTGCACAGAGGCGTCGATCGAGCAAGCCACCAGGGCCCGCCTTGGTCTTGAGACGCTGGCGAGGAAGCCGGGCCGAGAGACGGCCCCGCAGCTGCGAGAAGGCGAGGTCTTCGTCTTTGAAGCTTTCTTCGACGCGGGGCTGGGGTTCCCCGCTTCGGAGCTCCTTGCCGGGGTGCTAGACGCGTTCCACCTGGAGCTCCCGCAACTATCTCCCAACGCTGTGGCCCGCCTCGCCATCTTCGAGTGGGCCATGCGCGCCGAAGGCTGCGAAGGAAGGGCGGAGGTCTTCGCGGAGATGCACGAGGCTCTCTGCCAGCCGAAGAAGAAGGGAGGCCAGATACTGGCCTTCGGAAGCATCAACTTCCAGCTCCGAAGGAAGTACGCGGATTCCTTCCCGGCGAAGGCCACCAACGAAAGGTGGTACTCGAAGTGGGTGAACCGGTGGTTCTACGTCCGCGCGGGGCTTAGCTCTGGCCTCGCCAGGATCCCGCACCACATTTGGTTCTAGAGGGAAGCGCGCATCGAGACCAACGCTGGCTCGATCTCCGCGAGGATCCAGCTTCTCCAGATCGTCGCCCGCCGAATGAGCATGCGCGACTTGGTGGAGGAGTTCGTGGCCCTCGAGATCCCTCCGCTGAAGGAGGAATGGCCGGCGTCGCTCCGGAGCAGCCAGGACGAGTCGATGCCAACGGAGCTCTCCCGCCAGCTTGGTAAGTGTTCACTCCCATCAACTTCATTCACGTCTTTTGTGTTCGAAGGGTGCTCCGGTCGTAGTAATCGAATGTAGGGTCGCTCGTCGCCCGGACCCCCGAGGAGGTGCCCCACATGACGGAGAGGATTCTCGGAGTCCCTACCGCAGCCGAACGCACCCGGCGGCTGGAGTTGGTGGGTTCCTGGGAGCGCTCCAACAGAGTGTGGGGGGCGCTCGAGCTCTCACCTCCGCCTCTTCCGGAGGGTGAGGTCCTCCGGGATGTTTCAAAGAGGAAGGTATGCGACCCCGATGGTGGACTTTCTCCTCGCCGCCCCCCCAAGAAGAAGAAGATAGTGAAGGGTCCGAGGCAGCTTTCTCCGGGACGTCCTCCGCCTCCCACTTTGAGTGGGGAGGTTCCAGCGACGGGGCCCAATCGGAGTCAGGGGACCCTCCGAATGTTCCACCCCCGACCCCGTCGGTCCGGCCGAGCACTGGAAGGACCGAAGATGCTCCCCCTCGCTCAGGCCTGACGGAGCCCGTGCCGGGGGCTGGGCAGGAGGCGCCCGTTATCGGAGCGACGCCGCGTCCCGAGACCGCTCCCTCACGCGAACCAGCTTCGGAGGGGGGCTCCGCCGGCTCCCACGGGAGCAGGGCGACGGACAGCCTGGACCGCGAGGGGTTGGCTTACCCGCTCGGCGCCATCGAGAAGAGCGCTGACATAGAGGCCGAGCTCGCCGCGGCGGCGGTGAGCTCCCCGGTGAACTCCATCGACATCCTCTTCTACCGCCCGAGCCCGTCGGGGCCCGTCCAGCTTCCGGAGGACCTTGCCGACGCTGCGGACGAAGGTACGATAGCTTACCCATTCTTTCCCTAGGCGTTGGGGCCTTCTCGACCTTAGCTCTCACTCGCCGGTGCAGGCAATTTGGTCCGGGACATCAAACCAGTCGCCCCGCTTCCCGACGACGCTCCGTATGCGAGGTCCGGAGCCCCTGTCGGTACGAGGAGGGCCCCAGGCCAACAGGGCGGGACGGAGTCCGGAACCTCTGAAAGGGCCTCTCCGGAGGCCGTCAAAGACGTAGAGGTCCGGCCTCAGCCCTCTTCCGATCCTCGAGGCGCGCGCGCCACCGTGCCCCTCCTGCGCCCCTTCCAGGCGGATGGTGAGGACTTCGCGTCGAGGGTGGCCCCGGTCCATGATTATTACTTACGGCTGCGCGAGGCCCCGGTGATAAACGAACTGGGGCTATCAGATGGCCTGGACCTCGGCAGGGCCATAGAGACTGCAGCGGGCCAGGTACCTTCTTGGAGTGCATCCGATGAGCCCCTAGCTCTTCTTCTGATCATCTTCCTTGCGCGCAGGTGGTTGCATTCGCGCAGGGGCAGCTGATTGCCCTGCTCTCCGAACGCCAATGCCGCGAGGTGGATGTCGCTAAATTCGCGGCCCGAGCGGATACCGTGGAGAGGCTGGCTCGCGAACGGTCATCGAAGGTCGAAGCCCTCCGGCTCCAGGCAGCGAGGGTCGAAGCGCTCGAGGCCCAAGTGGCGGAGATGGATGCCCTCAAGACCCGTGTTGTGGAGTTGGAGGGGCTTCGGGCTCGGGCTGAGCGAGCCGATGAGCTGGAGGCAGAAATCGACGCCCTCCGAACCCAAGCTGCCGAAGCAGAGGGGCTTCGGTCCTGGGCCGCAGAAGCGGAGAGGCTCGAGGGGGAGGTTTCCGTGCTCTGGACCCAAGTCTCGGAGGCGACAGCTGACGCCGAAGCCCTCAAGGCCCGGGTGGCCCAGATGGAGCGGGTCGAGGTGGACCTCACCGCCTGGAACGGGGAGGTGACCGAGGCGCTTGCCGAGGCAGGGAAGACGGCGGCTGACGCCGTGGAGTCCCTCCAGAAGGTGCTGGCGCGTTACGGCACTGGATGCAGCACGTTTGACATCGCCCGGGAGCCCCTGGTCCGTCTGGTGAAGTTTATCCAGTCTGCCGTCCGGCAAATACACCTTACCATGGCGCAGTACGGCGAGGTGTTCGCTCGGGTGTCCGCTTATGGGATTCTTCGGCATCTCGAAGCGTCCGGGGTTCCTCTTCCTTCGTCTTCGAGCCTACATCCGGTCACCTTCGTGGGGGATCACCTCTGGACGCCGAGCCCTGCGCTGAATCAGTCCTGGAGGGTGCTCAAGGTAGTCTGGCAGACTGAGGGTCCCGAAGCGATCAAGGCTTGGCTGGAGGAGGTGCTCCGCACACGTGGCACTCCGGCTCCCTCGAAGCCTTCGGTCTCGGCCTGTCAGCCGGCCCCGAAGGTGTAGCTTCTTCAAAATCTCTCACCGTCTTAGCCTGTAATAGCTTAGGGAACTTAATCATATATTAATAAAGAGTATTTTCTGGGGCTCACTCAGGGTGTCCGTGATTGCGACTGTGATGTCGAGGTGCTTGTATTTGACGACGCCCTTCGACACCGATGGGCTATCTTCGAGGTTCTGAGAGCGAACTGGCCTGCGTGCTTCGTTCTACCCCGTAGTAGTGACGGGCGCGCGGACCCCGACGTCCTCCGAGGGGTGCTGAACATTGTCAAGGAAGAAGAAAGAGGGCCCCGCTCCCTGTCTTCGTCTCCCGAACCGGTTGACTGGTCTAATACGGAAGCCGGCTTGGACGAAGCGCCCCCCGGGGGGTGCGATCTGCGCAGCTGGGCCCAGCTTCAAGAAGACCAGAGGGCCTTTCGCGCCTAGAAGAAGGAGGAGCGAAGAAAGAGGAAGGAGAGGTCCGCGCGAGCTGCGCCCGGGCCTCCGACCGAAGCGCGCCCTGGCTCGGGTGGCCCCTCTGACCGAGGGGGCCTTCGGTTCTTGCTTGGCTTGGATGAGAACTTCTCTTGATTCTTCTCTTCTGTCTTTGATTTGTAACAAACATTGTACGTCCTCCATATTTCCAATATGTGCGGTTGAAGTCTTTCGCCTTGCTCCTTCCCTTCCCCCCTCCTTAGCGGGTAGTCGGTTTGCCGGCTGGGCGCTAACCAGCTAGGAGGAAGGCGCGGTGAATGCATCTCACGTATGGGGGCGGCGTACTTCGGACGGGGGTTAGGAATCCGAGTGCGAGGGTGCGTCGAGCCGGAGCTCGGAACCCGAGGGCGAGGGTGTGTCGAGCCGGAGCTCGGAACCCGAGAGCGAGGGTGCGTCGAGCCGGAGCTCGGGACCCAAGAGCAAGGGTGCGTCGAGTCGGAGCTCGGAACCCAATAGCGAGGGTGCGTCGAGCCGAAGCTTGGAACCCGATTGCTTCGGTGGAGCAAAACTCTTAGAGTCGTTGCGCGTTTCGTTCTGGGCGAAAACACTTGTCTGGTGATTTTATTATGCAATTTGGATACAAGGGCAGGCGCTATCGGCCGCTAACAGAATACACTGACGAGACTATGGAAAGTAACGCTTCAGGTGCTCCGCGTGCCAAGTATGCTTGAGCTCCTCGCCTTCTAGGGTGGCGAGCCGGTAGGAGCCTGGTCGCCCGGATCTTGTTATAATGTACGGTCCTTCCTATTTGTTGCCCAGCTTGGTGGGAGTGACCACCGCGCGAAGGACGAGGTGCCCTGGTTGGAACTTGTTGCGCTTGACCTTGGGGTCGTACCATGCCTTGGTCTCCTTCTGATACTGGGAGAGGTTGGCGACGGCTCGTGATGAGGACATCACTTCACATGATACACACATGGAGCCTCCACCTACAATTCAATTACAAGGACCAATCACACGCGCCCGTGCCCGTCGCTTGAACCATGAGGTTAATTCTTTCCTTAGCAACTATGTTAATATTTGTTTGGACGGGATGCTACTGAATACTAGTGATATGTTGTTGCTTAGGAACATGGGAGATGGAATAGGAGAGTTGGAGTTGAAGACGGAATCGCACGGATGATTTGAAGTCAAGAATTTGCTGGTTCGGACTACATCAACCACCCTGCACCAAAATGGTCATAACTTCCTCATACGAAGTCCGATTGGCGCGTTCTTGGACTTTTTGGAAAGCTAAGGAGAAGACGGATCTTTTGCCATTGGTTTCGTCTCATTTGGAGTCTCGAGCCGATCTGTGTGATTAAAACAGTTCTGCGTGACAGAACTGGGCCGTGTTGGCCCATAGTCCAAGTCTGTTCGTCTTCTAGCCCACAGCCCAAGTCTGTACGCCTCCCACAGGCTGCCCACGCCCTATATATTCTTTCCAGCCGCCTTTAGGGTTAGGTTTTGCTTTGTTTGCATCTACACTGTTGTATTTAGATCCCGCCTCTTGCACCGGACCGATTGGCTGCTGCATTGGCGTTTGTGAAACCTCACCTTATCATCGTTTGTCTGTGATTTGGCATTCGACTTGTATCCTTCCTGTTCTTGCTTGTGTTCTTGGGTTCACTTGCAGGAATTAGCCTTCGTGGCGAGGTCAATCGTGTCCTGCGTGGTTGATAACCAACGGAGACAGTGGTGTAACGATTGCAAGGTTTTGATCCGCCGGACCAGAGCCTTGGATCGCCAACGTCGAGATTCTCCACCAACCCAAGCTATCCTTTACCTAGCGGAAGATCGGGACCAATCCCCCATCAGTTGGTATCAGAGCTCAGATTTCCCGTTAGGTAATCTCGATCTGCTTTTGTTTTTACCTAGAGTCCAGAAAACCGCACCAAAAAAATCCCCACCGAGAACCCCTTTGTGCCTTGCGATTTTAATTTCAGTTTTGACTTTGTTGAGTTCGTGTTCTTGGTCGAGTCTTGTTGCTGGTTTAGTAATCCCTCTGTGTCGTTTGAGTAGTAGTTGTTCTTGTGTCTCAGAAAAAAATTCCCCACCGAAAAACCCCCCTTCCGCAACCCTATTTGTTTTCCACATCGACTCTTTGTGACCCCCCTTCAGTAAAACAGGCATAACTTTTCGCTCGTTTGGCAGAAAAATCTGAAATTTTTTGAGCGTGTTCCTGTTAGCCCTCACCAAAATCGCCAAAAAAAATCAGGAAGATAAAGAAAAAAATTGGTCAAAGTTTTTGCTCGCCGGACAGCGAACTTGTTTGAATTTTTGTGAGCCACATCCCACCTCAGTTGTAGGTGCCAATTTTTGTGGTTGCATCTTTGGTCATCCTTGTTCAAAAAAATAGAGTGAAAAAAAAAGAAGAGAGAAAAAAAATCAAAAAAAAGAGAAGAAGTGGTAGTAACAGCATTATCGGCGGCAGTAACAGATTCTGCTTGTCCGATCTCTTGTCCGAACTCTTGTCCGGTCAGCGGTAGTAACAGAGTTATCAGCGGTAGTAACAGAGTTATCAGCGGCAGTAATAGATTCTGCTTGTCCGATCTCTTGTCCGAACTCTTGTCCGATCAGCGGTAGTAACAGAATTATCAGCGGAGGTAACAGATCCTTTGTCCGATCCCTTGTCCGATCTCTTGTCCGATCTGCAGAGAGCTGAATTTGGCCTGTGTTGCTTCCATTTGAGTTTTGGGCACATAGTTTCCCTCTATTGCTTGAATTTTCACCTTGGGAGCACTAAGGCCAGCAACTTTGACTTGTACTTGGGAATACTTATTGAACTTGGTTTAACTGTTATTATTATCGCTAATCCTTGCTACTCACTTTGCCTTCCAAGCTACACCTTTCTCTTGGTCAGGACAGGTTCATTCCTTGCAATTGCCACCACCCTCCACTTGGTTCATCACCTGTAGGCCGGTGACCTCACTGCGGCGTGGTAAGAACACTTGCAAGTGTGGGTAAGGTGCTTGACGGA
Organism: Zizania palustris; assembly: GCA_019279435.1. NCBI lineage: Eukaryota > Viridiplantae > Streptophyta > Magnoliopsida > Poales > Poaceae > Zizania > Zizania palustris. The sequence goes on along the minus strand of JAAALK010000289.1, from coordinate 66,248,564 downwards.
TTGTTTCCACCACATATCCACCAACCCACCTAGCTGTTTTACATAAGGATTATTCTTTGTTGCTTTGTCTTTTCTCTAACATGGCAGCACTTATTGTACAACGTGACTTGCGCACTCACATGGACCAGGATGACCAGTCACAATGGAACAATCTGTTTCTGACCTTCTTCATTGTCAATGACCGTCGTGTGCGTGTCATCATCGACAGCGGTAGTTGCAACAATTTGGTGAGCCTCGACGTGGTAACTAAGCTTCAACTTCCCACACGTGCACATCCACACCCTTACCACGTGCAATGGCTCAACGATAGCGGTAAGGTCATGGTAACACAAACTGCTCACATCGAATTTTCCATTGGTACATACTCTGGAGTTGCTGAATTTGATGTAGTACCAATGCAAGCATGTTCTCTATTACTTGGTAGACCTTGGGTATATAATACTGATGCTACACACCATGGTAGGAGCAATAAGTATACATTTATGAATAAAGGAAAGAAAGTTACATTGCTTCCTATGACTCCTGCTGAAATTGCAAAATTTGAACAAGAAAAACATGCGAGGGACGCACAAAAGAGCAAACAACTTTCTGAAAATCAGCAAGCAGCTGAAACACTTTCGAGGCAACAAAAAGATAAAGTTGTTTCTCCTTCTTCATCACAAGCTATTAATCTGAAAGGACGTGTCATGCTTGCCACTAAAACTAACCTTGCAGTACATAGTTTTCTTGGTCTTGCAGGTTTCTACCGGCGTTTTGTGAAAGATTTCAGCACCATAGCCGGCCCTTTACCTGAGTTGACCAAGAAGGGAGTTACTTTTACTTGGGAGCCAGAACAAGAACAAGCTTTTGCCACACTCAAAGATCATCTTACACATGCACCTCTACTTCAGCTACCCGATTTCAGTAAGCCTTTTGAGTTAGAATGTGTTGCTAGTGATTTTGGAATAGGAGATGTGCTGCTACAAGGAGGTAAACCCGTGGCCTATTTTAGTGAAAAATTACATGGTCCACAGTTGAATTATTCTACCTATGATAAGGAATTATATGCCTTAGTGCGTGTGCTTGAAACTTGGCAACATTACCTTTTGCCTAAGGAGTTTATTATTCATTCGGATCATGAAGCATTGAAGCATATACGTAGTCAAGCAAATCTGAATAAACGACATGCTAAATGGGTAGAATTTATTGAGACTTTTCCATATATCATTAAGCATAAGAAAGGGAAAGATAATGTGATCGCCGATGCTTTATCTAGACGATATACATTACTTTCTCAACTTGACTATAAGATCTTTGGTTTAGAAACATTGAAGGACATGTATGCTACTGATTTGGACTTCAAAGATGCTTTTGCAAATTGTACAAATGACCGTGCTTGGAACAAATATGTGCTGAATAATGGATATCTTTTTCGTGCTAACAAGTTATGCGTGCCGGCTAGCTCTCTTCGCTTGTTGTTATTGCAGGAAGCACACGGTGGTGGTTTGATGGGTCATTTTGGATCAAAGAAAACCGAAGATGTGCTGTCCACACACTTCTATTGGCCTAGGATGAGACGAGATGTTGAGCGCTATGTGGCACGATGCACTATTTGCAATAAAGCTAAGTCCCGTCTAAACCCACATGGTCTTTATATGCCTCTGCCCGTTCCTTGTGTATCTTGGGAGGATATTTCTATGGATTTTGTGTTAGGATTACCTAGAACTAGGAGGGGGAGAGATAATATTTTTGTGGTGGTAGATCGTTTCTCTAAAATGGCGCATTTTATACCTTGTCACAAGAGCGACGATGCTACAAATGTTGCTGATTTGTTTTTCAGAGAGGTCGTACGCTTGCATGGAGTTCCCAATACCATCGTTTCAGACCGTGATGCTAAATTCTTAAGTCATTTTTGGAGAATGTTGTGGCATAAGTTGGGGACGAAGCTGCTGTTTTCTACTACTTGTCACCCCCAAACGGATGGACAAACGGAGGTCGTCAACCATACATTGTCCACCATGTTGAGGGCTGTTTTGAAGACCAACTTGAAGCTCTGGGAAGAGTGTCTACCTCATATTGAGTTTGCATATAATAGGTCAGTACACTCCACTACTAAGGTAAGTCCATTTCAAGTGGTCTATGGCTTTAATCCACGTGCTCCTATTGATTTGCTACCATTGCCACCATCTGAAAAATTGAATTTTGATGCTACTACACGTGCTGAATTATTACTTAAGATGCATGAAACTACTAAAGCAAACATAGAGAAAATGAATGAGAAATATCGTGCTTATGGTAGTAAGGGTAAAAAAGAGATAACATTTGAACCGGGTGATCTTGTTTGGTTGCACTTGCGCAAGGATCATTTTCCTGATTTGAGAAAGTCTAAATTGATGCCCCGAGCTGATGGTCCTTTCCGTGTGCTTGAGAAGATAAATGATAATGCATATAAACTTGAGTTGCCTGCAGCTTTTGGGGTTAGTCCCACATTTAACATTTCAGATTTAAAGCCCTATTTGGGAGATGACAATGAGCTTTAGTCAAGGACGACTCCAATTCAAGAAGGGGAGGATGATGAGGACATCACTTCACATGATACACACATGGAGCCTCCACCTACAATTCAATTACAAGGACCAATCACACGCGCCCGTGCCCGTCGCTTGAACCATGAGGTTAATTCTTTTCCTTAGCAACTATGTTAATATTTGTTTGGACGGGATGCTACTGAATACTAGTGATATGTTGTTGCTTAGGAACATGGGAGATGGAATAGGAGAGTTGGAGTTGAAGATGGAATCGCACGGATGATTTGAAGTCAAGAATTTGCTGGTTCGGACTACATCAACCACCCTGCACCAAAATGGCCATAACTTCCTCATACGAAGTCCGATTGACGCGTTCTTGGACTTTTTGGAAAGCTACGGAGAAGACGGATCTTTTGCCGTTGGTTTCGTCTCATTTGGAGTCTCAAGTCGATCTGTGTGATTAAAACAGTTCTGCATGACAGAACTGGGCCGTGTTGGCCCATAGTCCAAGTCTGTTCGTTTTCTAGCCCACAGCCCAAGTCTGTACGCCTCCCACAGGCTGTCCACACCCTATATATTCTTTCCAGCCGCCTTTAGGGTTAGGTTTTGCTTTGTTTGCATCTACACTGTTGTGTTTAGATCCCGCCTCTTGCACCAGACCGATTGGCTGCTGCATTGGCGTTTGTGAAACCTCACCTTATCATCGTTTGTCTGTGATTTGGCATTCGACTTGTATCCTTCCTGTTCTTGCTTGTGTTCTTGGGTTCTCTTGCAGGAATTAGCCTTCGTGGCGAGGTCAATCGCGTCCTGCGTGGTTGATAACAAACGGAGACAGTGGTGTAACGATTGCAAGGTTTTGATCTGCCGGACCAGAGCCTTGGATCGCCAACGTCGAGATTCTCCACCAACCCAAGCTATCCTTTACCTAGCGGAAGATCGGGACCAATCCCCCATCAGCTCGGAGCCACGTCTCTTCGGCCAGGTCGAGGGAGACGGTGCGCTCGTCATTGGCCTCGGGCGTTGTGACGCGCAGCGAACCGGCTCGGAGCTCCATTGGGGTCATTGCTTCGACGCCGAACAAGAGGCGGAATGGAGTGAAGCCGGTAGCCCGGGATGTGGTTGTCTGGATGGACCACAAGATCTTTGGCAGCTCGTCGGGCCACAACCCTTTGGCTAAGCCAACGATGCATTTATTGAGGCCTGATAGGATGTGCCCATTAGCTCGCTCCACGGCCCCGTTAGACTGGGGATGCCGCACAGCGGCGAAGCAGAGCTGGACTCCCAACTCATCGCAGAATGCCCGGAAGGCCCCAGCATCGAACTGCATCCCGTTGTCCAATGTGAGCTGCCTGGGTACTCCGAAACGGCACACGATGTTCTGCCAGAAGAATTTCTGGACACTTCGGGATGTGATGGAGGTCAGTGGCTCCGCCTCGACCCACTTTGAAAAATACTCGACGGCGACAACAGCAAAGCGCAGGTTGCCTTTCGCTCTGGGGAGTGGTCCAATGAGGTCCATGCCCCATCGGGCCAGAGGCCACACAGGAGGGATGGGTGGCAGGCTCGCTGGGGGTCGGTGACTGCGCCGCCCCATCCACTGACAACCTTGGCAAGTGCGGACGAGTTCTTCGGCGTCGGCAATGATAGTGGGCCAGTATACACCTTGCCGGAGAGCTTTGCCCGCGAGGGCCCGTGGTGCCAGGTGGCTTCCGCACAGCGCCTCGTGGATTTCTCGGAGCATGGCCACTCCGTCCGAGTGCGAGATGCAGCGGAGTAACGGGGAACATACTCCGGACTTGTATAGAATGCCATTGATGACCTCGAATGACCTTGCACGGAGCTGGAGGCGAGCTTGGCCTGGGCTAGGATGATCATCTTCGCTGCCCGCGAGTGTGCGCAGGATGGGCTCCCGCCAATCGGTATCGACTGTACACAGGACTGGAGCTGGCGGGGGTGGCTGCGGGGGCTCATCCGAGGAGGCGGAGGTGGACGCCTCGCTGCGAGAGGGCACCGAGGGTTGGGTGATCTCCTCGAAAAAAGCCCCCGGGGCAGGGCTTGAGCCCCTGCCCCGGCTTTGGCGAGGGCGTCAGCTTGGCTGTTTTCGCCTCGCGGGATGTGTTGGATGGATATACCCTTGAAGGATGCCTCGAACTTGCGGATGGAGTCGAGGTAGGCGGCAAGGTTTGGGTGCTTAGCCTGGAAACTCTTGTCGATGTGCCCGGCGACTACTTGGGAATCGGTCTTGACGACCACACGCGCTGCTCCCAGCGCGTGCGCCTTACGGAGACCTAAGAGGACCCCTTCGTACTCGGCAATATTGTTGGTGGCTTTGAAGCTTAGCCGAGCAGAATACAGGGCCTGCTGGCCTGAGGGGGAGACGATGACTGCTCCGGCCCCAACCCCTGAAGCTTGGTAAGCACCGTCCGAAAAGACGGTCCAGACCCCCTCGCTTGCTTCGGCGTCTGCGCGCTCGGGGGCCATCATCCACTCCGCGACGAAGTCGACGAGGATTTGGGACTTGATGGCTGTCCGGGTGACGAAGGAGATCCCGAATGGGGCGAACTCCACCGCCCACTTTCCGATGCGGCCGGTGGCATCCTTGTTGCGGAACATGTCGCCTAGTGGGTAGGCAGTTGGGATGACGACATCATGAGCCAGGAAGTAGTGTCGGAGCTTCCGAGATGCCATGACGAGGGCGTAGGCCACCTTTTTGAGCTCGGAGTACCTAGCCTTAGCTCCGGCGAGGGCTTCAGAAACGAAGTAGACGGGGCGTTGGATCAGCCTCCCGTCGAGTTGCTCCTCCTGAACTAAAGCCGCACTCGCTGCATTGCCGGAGACGGCGAGGTAGACCAATAAAGGGCTGTCGGCCTAGGGTGTGGCGAGGGCCACGAGGCCGGAGAGATATTCCTTGATCTGCTGAAAACAGTCCTGACATTCGGGGGTCCATTCGAAATGCTTAGAAACTCGAAGCGCCTTGAAGATGGGCAAACTGCGCTCTGCTGATTTTGCTAAAAATCGCCCGAGGGCTGCCAACCGCCCGGCCAGCTTTTGTGCTTGCTTCAAGTTCTGAGGGGGGGGGACATGTTCTGCAATGCTTGAACTTGCGTTGGGCTGGCTTCAATGCCCCGGTTGGAAACGAGATACCCAAGCAGCTTCCCTGCGCGTGCTCCGAAGACACATTTTTCTGGATTGAGCCGGATTCCACACCGCCGGAGGCTATCGAAGGTCTCAGCTATGTTCGAGCTGTGGTGGCTCTTGGTGGCGCTTTTGATGACGATGTCGTCCATGTATGCTTCCACATTACGTCCCAACTGATGACCGAGGGCTTTAGAGATTAGTCTTGAAAAGGTGGCCCCGGCATTGCGGAGGCCGAAGGGCATCCGGAGGTAGCAGAATACTCCGGCTGGGGTGACAAAACTTGTTTTCACTTGGTCCTCGGGCCTCAACCAGATCTAATGGTATCCGGAATAAGCGTCGAGGAAACTAAGGAGTTCTTCTCCGGCTGTGGAGTCAACTAGTTGGTCAATGCGAGGCAGGGGGTAGGGGTCACGAGGGCAAGCTTTATTCAAAGAAGTAAAGTCGATACACATGCGCCATTTGCCAGATGTTTTCTTTTGGACAAACACCGGGTTAGACAACCAGTCGGTATGACTCACTTCCCGGATGACCCCTGCCCGAAGCAGCTTCTCCGTCTCAGCCTTGGCGAGCTCGGCTTGTTCGGTGGAAAGTCTCCAGAGCCCCTGGCGGACCGGCCGTGCCTTCGGGTCGATGGGCAGAGAGTGCTCGATGATTGAGTGGTCGACGCCGGTAATGTCTTCGTCGGACCATGCGAAGATGTCGAGGTTGCCGCGGATGATAGCTTCAAGCTGCGCTAACACCTCTGGTTCCAGACCCCCTCCGAACTTGGTCGGGTACTCCTTCCCTTCTTGGGTCAAGATCTTGGTAATGACTTCCCCCTCCGGGAGAGGTTTGGCGGGGCGGCCCTTTTTCCCGGGGTCCCCGCCTCCTGGGAGGCCGGCTCCTTCGGCGCCTTCACGGACACTGTGAATCTGCCGCAGCTCCAACGGCGCTGAGTGGCCGTATTCGACCCGGCGGGCTGCGGCCTGGTCACCCAGGACTGACAACACCCCTCCGGGAGTCGGCATCTTGAGGCAGAGGTAGTTGTGGTGGGCGATGGCTCCGAAGCGATTGAGCATCCCCCTTCCGAAGATAGCGTTGTAGGCGTATGGAGCGTCGACCACGTCGAATAGGATCTCTTCACAGCGCTGAAGGGGGGAGGCGCCAAAGGTCACCTCCAGCATGACCTGGCCCAAGGCATCGAGCGGGGGGCCCGCGAAGCCTTGGAGCGGACGCGAGGCTGGCAGTAGGTGCTTGCGCGATAGGCACAGCTGATCGAAGGCCTGCATGAAGATGATGTCGGCGGAACTCCCTCTGTCGACCAGTATGCGACGCACCTCAACTCCGGCGATGTCTGCTGAGATGACGAGGGGGTCGGCGTGCGGGAACTTGACTACGGAGGCATCTTCAGCGGTGAAGGTGATGGGGACATGGGACCACTCCGGGAGGGCTGAGGGGCCGGATACGCCGATATGTCCAACCTCCCGAACGTAGTCCCAGCGCTGCCGCTTGGAGAGAGCCCCCAGGGCTCCCCCTCCGGATATGGGGAGGACCACACGCTTCCCCCGATCCAGCGCACCCTCGAGTTTGGGGGCTGCGACCCCGCCGAACTCCAGAGCCGGGGACATGGTTTCCGGCTCATCGCGGCGCCCAACTACCTGGACCGCTTCTGGGCGAGCGGTAGGGACCCCCCTGTCGGTGGAGCCGCGGCCGGCATTGCGCTCGAGGTATTCGCTGCGAAGGGCGAGTATGGTCTGGCAGGAGTCGGTGTCGTGGCTTCGGTTCTCGCCGTGGACGCTGCAGTAGAAGGCTTCTCCGGAAGGCGCTCGGGGCGGAGCCTTGGTTCCGACCGAACGGCTTCCACTGGGCGTGTGCAGATGCTTGGCGGGGGCTCGGGGGGTAATGCTGAGGACTTCCACCCGAAGATGCTTTCGGCCCCGTCGAGAGTCCTGATGGATGGAGTCCTTCCGACCGGGCTCTTGGCGGCGGAAGTCGGAAGTGTGGCGCGCTCCCCGGTTGGGGTCCAGGGGGGCTTCATACCCCCTGGCGCTCGGGGCCCGGACAGGGATTATCATCGCTTGTCGGCGCATCTGGCCCTCCTCGGACCGGGCGTATTCCTCGAAGTACGTCATGAGTTGTGCCACCGAAGAGATGGGCTTCCGGTGGAGTTTATCGAGGAGGCCTGGGTGGGTGACGCCTTCTCAGGTAGCATCGATGACGGAGGAAGCCGAGAGCCCCTTGATCTGGGCCTTGGTGTGCGCGAAGCATTGGGAATATTGCCGCAATGTTTCTCCGGGTTGTTGCTTCACTTGGAAGAGGCTCCCGGTGGACATGGGGGCCACGAAGGTCCCTTGGAAATTGTTGACGAATTTCTTCCTCAGCTGCTCCCACGAATGGATGGTCCCGGGTAGGAGCGACCAGAACCACCGGAGGGCGATCCCTTCGAGCGCCAAGGGGAAGCACTTAGCCATGGTGTCCTTGCTCCCCCCGGACGCTTCTATTGCCAGGGCGTAGGAACGGGAGAACTCCCCAGGGTCGGAGTCCCTGGAGTACTTGGGAAGCTTGGCGGCGCGAAACTTTGCGCCAAAGCGCACCCTCTGAAGATCCGGATGCAGGGGGGACTCCTCGTCGTACGACGGATTTTCTTCGTCCGCTGGATTTTCGTCGTCGCTCAGTGCCACGGCCACAGCTTTCGTGGCACGGAGGGGCTCCGGAGGGCGGAGCGACGCCTCCTGGCGCCACAAGGCCAGTTCCGCCTTCAGCCGAGCGTTCTCGGTGGCCAGGGCGTCGACTTGGCTCCCGCTTCCTCCTGAAGCGGTGTCGGGGTCCCGTGAGCGGGCATAGTCGGTCCGAAGGGACACCACCGGGGGTCCGCCTGGAGCGTGCTGCTCCAGCGTCTCCTCCGGCAACCCCGCCAGGTTGACGGAGGTCGGCTCAGGTACGCCGTCAGGGCCTCCGGCCTCGGGCGTCCCTTCCAGCGCCTGGGTTGGCTCTAGGGATGGCGCCCCGACCGGCGCAACGGCAAGGGCTGAAGGGCTGGGGTCGGGGATCGGAGCGGGCTCAACCCTGGCGGTGCGGGCTGACCGGTGCGGGGGAACCGTGCTTGCTCCCTTTCGACTTGACATGCTTTGGTGAGTGGGTGTAGAGAACGCTAGCTTCTTGGACTAAGGTCCCCACGGACGGCGCCAACTGTTGGAACGACGGATCGGACCAGCAGGTTTTCTTGGTGAGAATGAGGGTAGTGTATTCAATGCTCCTTGAGCCTGTCCCTTACAACTACAGTTGAGGGGTATTTATAAGGCGCCCCGTCCAGAGGGCCAAGCGTCTCTGGACCGTCAACAGCTACACGGTCGACCGCCGGTCGACAGTACAGACAAAACGGACTATACACAGTACAGACAAGAAGATTCGACTCTGACAGCGTATCAGCCGTGTCGGACGCTGCCTGCGCCGCCCGACACGGCTCAGAGGATCGCGATCCTGTCCCCCCGTATATTTGTCCAGTCCTTTACCCGCCAACGCTCCCTTCGGGTTCGCTACAGCGGTCCGAGGGAGGGCCTCCGGCAATTCCCTCCCGTAAGGCGGCCTCCGGCGACCTTCTAACGGAAGACGACCTCCGGCCTTCCTCTCCCGAAGGGTGGCCTCCGGTATCCTTCTCCCGGAGGGTGGCCTCCGGTATCTCTCTCCCGGAGGGTGGCCTCCGGTATTCTTCTCCCGGAGGGTGGCCTCCGGTATCCTTGTCTCCGGACCCCCTGGTAGTGGGCCCCCTTCAGCCGTCGGGATTATCTCCCCCAACAAAAGGGTTGAGAGGCTTTGTCGGTTTTTGCTGAAAACCGTCACAAATCAAGTTTTGTTAATTTCAATAGTTTGGAGTCCTTTTTACTTTGAGTCAATGTGTAATAAAAAGTTGAGAGTCTAGAGTAATTGTACTCTTTTGGTATATTTTTCAGAATTTCTTAATTCTGAAAATATATTACAAGGAATAGGACTTTTGTGTAATATTTTAATTCTAGAGGGTTCGTTTCAGAAAATACCCCCCATGGTTGGCCTATAAATAGGGGACCATATCCATGGGCAGGTGGGGGATTTTTTGGATGTTCTTTTGGCTGAACCAAATATCAATTTCATACAAATTTATGTTGCTCTTGCTGTTTTGGATCAAATCTGGGCGTCACTATTCATCATCCGGCAAATACAACAATAGAAGCGAGGAACTCCTGTTCTGGGCGCAGGTCAGTTTTTGTGACTGGATTCAATTTTGTGATGCATTTTCTAGTGAATATACTACAGAAATTGTGTTAGATGTTTATACATCTTTTGTTCAGGATGTTTTGAATGATCCATTTTTGAAAGTTGCAAGTGATTTTTGTGATTCCTTCTTAATTCTTTTCCTGATCAAACAAGGCACCACAGCTCTAAAAAATACTGTGGAAATCTGTTTCAGTTTTTGGTTTAGCCTTCTACATGTTTGATGAAATGTTGCTTCAATTATTCATCAGCATCTTGGCTGACTTTTGGACTGTTTCTTGAGTAATATCATGGTTGAAGGATGAACAAAGTATTATGTGTAGAAATTTTTGATTCAAGCAGTGATTAATCTGAAAAAGTGTTTCAATCATGATTAAGTGTGTGCATCCAAATCATGTCTATTTTTGAAGTGATAAGTTCAGGACATATTTTTGAAATCTTGATATTGGTTGTTGATATTCTTAAGAGGGAGTTTACAGAGTGAATGTATTTTAGAGGTTGCAATTCAACTCAGTTGTTGATTGTACCATTTCAAGTCCTGAATACATTCGTGTGAATTTGATGGACAATTGAAGTTCTGAATCTGAAACTCTGGTTTGAAGTGGATTGGTTTCAGAGAAGTGTTCTCAGTTCTGAACAGAATTAATTCAGACTAGTTTTGTCTGAAATCAATTTTCAATATCGGATTTCATCTTACTTGAAACTGTGTTATGCATGACTTTGAAATTGGTCTGAAATTTTGTAGTGTGTTGTGTTGTTCCCAGTTTGCTGGTTTGCTTCAAGCATTAGTTTCACTTTGGTTTAGGACATTTCTATGTTTGTGTGATCTAGTTTATACTAATCCACTGGTTTAAGTAATCTGAATAGGATTGTTCAAGTGTGCTATCATTTAATCTCAGCACTTGTCCATTTTTGAATCTAAAAGAATTTTATGGTAAGATCAGTTTGATAGGTTCAGGAATCTGCATTGAAGTCTAAACTGATTTCAGCAATTGGAATTGTTTCAGACCATAACCACTCTGTAATCACTGTTCCTCATCAAGGTGAATTGCTGCTGAATCCAGACTTAGTTTACCTGAAAAAAGTCTGTCCAAACATTTTCTGTCCCATTGCTTCTGAAAATTCTGTATTAAAACTATTGTTTGAGAAAACTTTCTTTAGCGATATCTGAATTGATTTGCTATTCATCATCAAGCAATATTCAAAACTGGCATCTGAATTGTAGTAGTTTTTGAAAATCTAAACTGCATCTGATTCTCCTTCTGAAAATATTTTTCAGTATAAACTTTTGATTGAAACTGAAAGTGTTGTTCAGTTTCAATCAAAAGTGTTGTAATTACAAATTGAACTCCAAAATATTTCTAACTGAAGTCAGGATTGATTGTTGCATTGATCTGATTAAAATGAAGCTGAAACTCTGATCTTTGTTTTCAGGAGTAGATATTATTTGTTCTGATGAGATTATTTCCTTGAGTTTAATACTGAATCAATCTTTGTGGTCTGAAAACTGAAAATAGCTGATTGCTATCTGTTTACTGTATAGTTTCAAGTATAAGTATGAATTACTGGATGGGCATCTTCAGTTGTAGTTACACATAATTTCTGAACTGCTTTATGGATCTATGAATATTCTGGTTTATTGAGAGGACATAGGTGATTCAAGTAGAGTTGCTGGATACAAACAGATTTAAGTCTTTTTCAGAATTAGTGTTTAAGGTTGCTATACTGATTGGAGAAAACTGAACTGACAATTGACTGAATATTGTTCCTGTGTTCATTTCAGTACTTTGTGTCACTATTCATGTTCACGGAAATTTCTGAAGTCTTGTGAATCCTACAGAAATTCAACTGTTGTTGACAACCAAAACCTGAAACAGTGATTTGTTTTGAATATAGTGCAACTATTCATTTTCAGGATTTTTTTCAGAAATCTTGTAATTCAATTGCTTCATCATCTAAATATCATATTTTGAAATTAGTTTGATTTTAAATCTGTTTTCAAGTGATCATCAAGTTTTGAGAGGTGTGTTGGGTGATTTGAACAGGCCATCAGATTCACGAGAATTTGTCGAGGCACCTATTCATCCCCCTCTAGTCGCCATTCCGATCCCACGGAGATGTTGTTTTCAAGAAGCCCGAGGATATGGCTCGTCACCTGAAGCCTCTCTACGTCAAGGGGCATATTGACAGAAAGCCGATCTCCATGATGCTCGTTGATGGTGGTGCCACTGTCAACTTGATGTCGTACTCTCTTCTGAAGAAGTTCGGCAAAGGCGAAGAGGATTTAAAGAAGACCAACCTAATTCTTAACAACTTCAATGGTGAGAGCTCCGAAGCCAAGGGCATAGTTTCTCTGGAGTTGACGGTGGGAAAAAGACGTTGCCAATGGTGTTCTTCATCGTCGATGTGCAAGGTAACTACAGTGAGCTACTTGGGCATGATTGGATTCACGCAAATTGTTGTATTCCGTCTACTTTGCACCAGTACCTGAAACAGTGGGACGGCGATGATGTTGAGGTTGTACTAGCCGATACTTCGGCCCAAGTTGCATTGGCCGATGTATCTATGGACGCCGTCCATGATAAGGTAGAGTGTTTGTCAGGTAAAGATCTCTCGGATTATGACTTCGTTAGCGTATCCGAGGGACGTTTTGTTCCCGTATCTGTAAAGTCGGCTGGTGTAGTGTTGGGGGAAAATATTCCATCTTCGGGGTTATTGCAGTAACAAGATAAAGGCCGGTGATTAAGTCAAAGGTTTCCAGCATATAACTATGGGGATACAGTGGATCAAGTTCGAAGTATGGAGGCGAACTCTAGTTCGGAGTATATCTTCGAACTTGGACCCTTCCGGGAGTTTCCTTGCCAGCTAAGATGGAAGACTTATCTTCTTTCTCATTAGATTAGTATTTTACCATTTTAGCCCTATTAAGGGTACCGAATAGTTTCCACTATGTCGGTTTTAATAGAGGGGTAAAAGGGTCTTTTCCTTAATATTTGGGCCTATAAATACCCCCCGTTTTACCCTGTAATAAGGACTGAATACAAGTTATTCAATACACATCTTCAAACTGTTTTAAGCTATTATCCTTTCGGAGGCTTGAAATAGTTTACTTCGCAAACACTTCGTTTTTTAGTTTCTAACCTTCAGAAAACTATTAGCGTAATCTTTTACGCCAACAGTTGGCGCCGTCTGTGGGGAACCTAGTCCAAAAAACTTCGTTCTCTACCAAGTTCTCAAACCATGCCTCCCAAGCGGAGTGCAGGTGGTAGTCCTATTCGGAGGTCTCCTCGGACCTCCGGAGCCAGATCTTCGAACACAGTTGAGGTCGGAGGGCCTTCGACGTTTCCTCCACCTCAAACTCCGGAAGGGATTCCCCTTCCTCGAGCATAAGGAGTTCCTCCGCCAACTCCATCTATACTTCAGCCAGCCGGAGTCCCTCTTCCACCTCAAGTTCCACTTCGAACTGATGCCTACAGTTCTCAAGACCCGGAAGATCCTTTCGAAGGAGATGAAGACGGTCTTGGTGATATGGCCACTCAAATGGTCAGTCTCCAAGCTGAAGTAGCAAGGTGGCGGCAAGAAGCCGCATATAGGCTTCGTTCTCAAGCCACCCCAGTCATCCCCGAAGTGCCCAAAGACGACGAACTTCCTTATCCCGAAGCCCCAGAGAACGCTTCCTTCGACATCGAGTCTCCGCTGCATCTTGAGTTGCAGAAAGTGCGCTTCGACCCTAAGTTCAAAACTTCGAAGCTTTGCAAGTATTCCGGAGATGAAGATCCTTGAGAGTTCGCCCGTTCTTATGCATTAGCAATTGAAGCCAGCGGAGGAGTGCGAGACACTATGGCCAAATGTTTTCCCCTAGCTCTCCAAGGAGTGGCATTGCGGTGGTTCTGGTCTCTGAAGCCAGGATCAATCAGTTCATGGGGGCAGTTGATGAAGAAGTTCGTGAGCAACTTTCAGGGTACCTTCGTACCCCCAATGTCAACAGGAAGCCTTTTCCAGGTGAAGCAGCTCCCCGGAGAGACTTTAAGATAGTATTTCAAGCGCTTCGCTCATACGAAGTCACAAATTCGAGGGTTAACTACGTCTTCTGTGGTTGATGCAGCTCGAGAGGGAGTTATCCATGCAGGCCTCCTTGATAAACTTCACCGGAAAAAGATATCTTCTGTTTCTCAGTTGATGTCTTATTTCGAAGAATATGCAAGGTCAGAAGAGGGATGGCTTCGGAGAACTGCTGCAACTCCGTCGATACTGCAAGAAGTTAAGTTGGAAGTGACAACTTCAACGCAGCCGCAAGGGCCCAGCTTCAAAGCTCAGCATGACAGGCGTCAGGGGCAAAAGCATCCTCGTTCAGAAGTTTTGAACATTGCACCCCTGCAGAAGTTTGCCCCAAGGGCTCCGCAGCCTTCAGGAAGCAAGACCAGCGGCTGGAGGCCGCCAGGGAAACTGGCTGGCAAAGCCCAGGCCTTTTTCTGTTGTATCCATAGTGAAAATCGGAGTCACGCAACTGATGTGTGCAAATCTATACTTGCTTTAAGAGGAGAGTACTTGGATAGAACTTCGGGTCGAGGCACTACTGACCGAGTTCCGACTGAAGTGCGTCTGGAGCCTGTCCAGGCTGTGGCACGAATAGAAAACTTCGACCCTGCAAGACGGCCTCCGGTGGCCAATGTTATGCCACCTCCGAAGCAAGAAGAGGGGCAAGATCGAGGGAAAAGAGTAGTCCTCCCCATCTCCGGAGGAGGGGCCCTCGAAAGTATGTCGAAGAGGCAGAGAAGAGAATATGTTAGAGAAGTGGGCCATATTGGAACCTCTTCGTCTGCAGCTGCTATGCCCGAATGGTCCCATGTGCCAATATCTTTTTCTGCAGATGATGCAGCTGGTATAAAATTTCCACATGCAGACCCACTCATCATCACTGCCGATATAGCAGGAACTGAGGTTCGGAGTGTACTAATTGACGGAGGGAGTTCAGCAGATATCATTTTTGTCCAAGCTTTTGATCAACTCTGCATCTCCAGAAAGCATCTTCTCCCAGCAGCCCGTCCTTTGCAAGGCTTCGCAGGACCCCCTCTAGATGCCCTCGGCCAAATTGGTCTTGAAGTTACTTTTGGAGAGGGACTATTGGCCAGGACGGAAGAAGTGATTTTCGATGTTGTGGATGCCCCATATGCGTACAATGTCATCTTCGGAAGGGGCATGTTGAATCAATTTGGAGCTGTGGCACATCATAATTACCTATGTATGAAGATGCCCACACAGGCGGGAGTGCTCACTGTTTTCGGAGATCAGGCCATTGCGCGAAGAGCGGAGTATGGTCATGGCCCTCCTCTTGACCCGAGACAGGTGAACAACGTACAAGATAACCCGGAGAATTCCTTTGCTCCTAACGAATCTTCGAAGAAATCCTTCCCAATGCCAAGCCCCGAAGGAGAGATTGCAACGAAGGTGATTGTAAAAGATGGCAAGGAATACTCATTTTAATTTGGCAAAGACTTGCCTCCAGAAGTCGCTACTTCGTTAGAGAAAGTAGTTGAGGAGAATTTAGATGTCTTTGCTTGGTTTGATGAAGACATCACCGGAGTCAGTCGGGATATTATTGAACACAGTCTACTAGTGAACCCGAGGGCCCGGCCTGTTCGGCAAGGACTCCAGAAATTGTCTACAGAGAGAGCTATCCTGGCCAAAGACGAAGTGGAAAAGTTGCTGAAGGCTGGAATTATCAGAGAAGTGGCTCATATGGAGTGGTTAGCCAACCCAGTCTTCATCAGGAAGAAATCTTTCGGGAAGTGGCGCATGTGTATTGATTTTACATCTTTGAATAAAGCATGCCCCCGCGACCCCTACCCCATGCCCTGAATTGACCAATTGGTCGACTCTACTGCCGGTTCGGAGTTATTAAGCTTCCTCGATGCGTACTCTGGCTATCATCAAATTTGGTTAAAGCGCGAAGATGAGATCAAGACAAGCTTCGTAACTCCTTCAGGAGTCTTCTGTTATGTAAGAATGCCCTTTGGCTTAAGAAATGTCGGGGCTACTTTTTCAAGGTTAATTGCTAAGGCTCTAGGTCATCAATTAGGTCGCAATGTAGAGGCCTATATGGATGATATTGTAATAAAGAGTGCTTTAAAGCACCAACATAGCCTAGACTTAGCAGAAACATTCAATAGCCTTCGGGCATGTGGGATCCATCTTAACCCCGAAAAATGTATCTTCGGGGCGCAAGCTAGAAAATTGTTAGGGTATCTAGTTTCAAGCAGAGGGATCGAAGCTAGCCCCACTCAGATAACTACATTGCAAAGGATGGCTCCCCCAGAGAATTTAAAGCAAGTGCAAAAGCTGACTGGTCGTCTCGCAGCACTTAGCAGGTTTTTGGCAAGGTCTGCAGAGAGAAGTTTGCCCATCTTTAAAGCATTGAAAGGGTCCGAAGATTTTGCATGGACACCGGAGTGTCAAAAGAGCTTCGAAGATATTAAGAATTATCTCAGTAACCTCGCTACACTCATGGTGCCTATTGCGAACGAAACCCTACTCCTCTACCTTGCAGCTACTGGCTCTGCTGTCAGTGCAGTCCTTGTCAAAGAGGTTGATTTCAATGGGAAGTTGGTACAGAATCCAGTTTATTTTGTGTCCGGAGCATTGTCTAGAGCAAAAACAAGATACTCCGAGCTTGAGAAATTCACTTATGCTCTGATAATGGCTTCGAGGAAGCTAAGGCATTATTTCTTGGCACATAACGTAATTGTACCAACTTCATATCCTTTGGGAGATATGCTTCGAAGTAAGGATTCTACAGGAAGAATTGGGAAGTGGGCCGTTGAGTTAGCACCCTTGTAATCATTTGTAAACACTTTCCGAATCAATAAAGCATATGGTTCAGATAATGCCTACCCCTCATAAACTTCCCACTTCCTAGTGGATGCACTGGAACAGCGGAGTTGACAAAGAGGGAAGTGTCATTAATTTGAATCATATTTTTCAGACTTCGGACCACTGGTCCGAAGTTTCCGACGAGGTGGGAAAGCCACCAAAGAGTACGGAGTCCAAGACACCGGCTTGAAGACATCCGTAAAAAGAGTCCAAAGAGACCAAATAATGCGGAGTCCAAGCCACTGGCTGGAAGACATCCGTAAAAAGAGTCCAAGGAGACCAAATAATGCGGAGTCCAAGCCACCGGCTTGAAGGCATCCGTAAAAAGAGTCCAAGGAGACCACTGCGAATTCCAAACCACCGGTTTGATAGAATTCGCAAAAAGAGCCGAAGGAGGCCAAAACAAACAGAGTTTGAGCTTATGAGCTTCGAATATCTGTGAAAAAAGTCCAAAGTGACCAATCATTTGGGACACTAAAGTGTCCGAAAAGTTGTCCAAAGTGATTTCTTTCAAAGCATAAAGTACTAAGTTGCCAATCTTCAGACTCCAAGTAGTCGAAGACATTTTATAAGATTTTAATCAATTTTAAATTGCTAAGGAGCTACGAGCCACCAAAATTGTACTCCTAAGTTTTTCTTTGCACCTAACCATCTTTGAATATAGTTCGAAGTTGCTTACGCCCAAAGAGGGGCTGGGAAATAGGGAGACAATTTTAAATCGACATTTATTATTCGAACAAATTATAATTACGTCATGAAAATCGGTGTCTATACCGAGAAGGAATCAAAGACCCCTTTGATCTCTAGAGCTAAGGTTGGAACGACTAGTTCCAGAGTCGGGAGTCCTAACAACTTTACGTTTAACTCTCCTGCCTCCCTTCGAAGCTCTAAAGTCTTTCTGTTCTTGTTGAAGCTCGACCCAAGTTCGGAGTCGTTCGGGGCTCCTTTCCCAGCTTCCAAGTTCTTCAGGCTTTTTACCCTGAGCTTCATCTTCATCTTCGGACCATGCAATGTCTTCGGAAGATGAAGTTTCCAAGTTAACTTCTTTTCTTCCTCTTTGATATAAGATAGTATATCTTTGCTTACTTCGGGCGTAATTGCACCAGAGCTATCTCGAGGAACTAAAAATCGAGGTCGTTTGTGAAGTTTTAAAAGATCGAAGGTAGCCCATAGTAGGCGGAGTTCTTCGTTAACGTTTAACACTTCGACATCTTCCATATGAGGCGAAGCCTAAAAACATGATAAGCAAAATTTCATTCATAAATGTACAAAAGCATGATTCTTTACATAGTCAAGGTCCTAAGGTAAATCTAGACCTGCGGGTTTGGCGGAGGCTGGCTGCTCGAAGCTTGCAACTGAGCTTGCTTTTGGCATTGCCCTTCATCAATCCAAGCCTTGATCGCAGTGCGACCTTCGGCTCTCCATGAAGCTTGGAAGGCTTGCCAAGCAGCGGCCACATCTTCGGAAGGATTGAGAAGCTGGTTTTCGTCGAAGGTGATGGGAGCCGCCTCTGCGTTCGGAGTTATCGTTATTCCCAGATCTTCATAGTAGCGAAGTATGCCGATAGCAGCCACTTGTCCGGAGAGTTCTCCGTATCGAATGCCTGCCGTCTTCATCATCTTCGCAGCTCCTTGGATCATTTTTAGCCACCGAAGCAAGGAGACGTTGTCATTTGAAGGAAGTGTCCCAGTAGTACCGAAGTACTCTAGAACACCTAGGAGTTTATTCATGACCTCCGCAGCCACCTTCTCCGACTTCAACTTGTCTTCGAGTAAAGCATCCTTCGCCGAAGTCAGCTCCTCTACCACGCCGGAGAGCCTAGCTGCCTCCGTAGCTAAAGAGTTTTTCTGAGTAAGCAGGTTGCTAGCCTCCTCTGTAGCTTTGGCTTTTTCCTCTTGGAGATTGACAAGTTCAGCCCCCGCCGTAGCATGCTCCGCCCGCATCTTTTCTATTTCCACTCGAAGCACAATTTGCTCTGCTTCGAGCTCCTTGTTCGTAGTTTCCAAGATTTGTCTAGCCCTCCGCTCTGCCGAGACCATGTCGTCCATTTGGGAAACTCGACCTTCGGAAATGTTAAGATTTCTCTGAAGAGTGGTAATTTCCTATTGAAGGCGAAGATTTCTGCGTTCATTTGAAATGTTTGCAGCTCGGGCCAAGACTATTTGCTGCAAAGAGAAAAACCCAAGTGATAAATTATTTGTATATAAGATTAATTTTTTTGCAGATACTTCGTACCTGGTATGCTGCACGCTCCATAGCAGCGTTGAGCTCTGAACCCTCAGCCTCGCTCAAGATGGCTACCAAGTCTGTCTCCCCGACTTCGCGGCTAGCTCGATCCAAAGGTTCGAGCAAAGTCCGAAGTCCGGTTCTTCGCTCCAAGAAAGGAGCTAGAAGAGGGAGCATAGACAAGGCCCTCTGGTCGTCTTCATTCGGCGAGGGGCCGGAGCGCTGGACAGTATCCTTTGGAAATTCAGCAGACTGCCCCCCTCTGTAGATTGGCTTCCGTCTGTCGATTCAGACGGAGTTGATCCTGAGCTCGGAGCAGGGAGGGGGTCCATCTTGCCTTTGCCTTTTCCAGGTCCCATTCGAGCGACTTCTGGAATTGGCTCCGGAGTGGCCGAAGTCCCAGGATTAGTATCTTCGGGAAGGCCCTCTTCCATAGAAGTAGATCCTGTTAAAACAAAGGTATTATACATTGTATAATTTCATAAGAAAAAAGAACAAAGAATTATGTGAAGTTTACCTCTGAAGTTTTGTCGACGGGTGAGCATCGGACTGCTTGGCGGGTCGAAGGCTACTCCAAAGTCTTCATCGGAGTCAGAATTCACAGTTAAATCTTGGACTGTCGGAGCCTCTTCGGGAGCAGCCATCGTTGCTTCACCCGGAATCGAAGTTGATTCTATAGCAACTTCAACTCCACCTTCATCCATAGGGGCTTCATCTCGCGTTAAGTCCTCTTGAGCAACCGAAGTCCCCACTTGCCCAAGGTAGCTTTGAGACTCCGGCACGCTCGTAGCATCTTCAATGTTTGCATCTGTTTGGGCTGCATCCTTGTCAATCAAGTCGACAAGCATTCTACCTTCATCCTCCGAGGAAACGGAGACCGAAGCTATTGGGCTTGGAGGCGCCACAGTTTTTGGCTTTCGGGCTACCTTCTTCGATGGAGTCTTGGCAGAGGTCGAGGCTCCAACTTCGGCCTTCCTTTTCTTAGGTCCTTGCTCTGAAGGCACCCAATCCAAAAGAGGAGGCGGAACAACTTCGAGTAACCCCCATACTCGGTTGGACCGCTCCCTAGTACCTACCAATTTAATCCTCCATTCCTTCTCATCTGGAGTCGGGACTCCCAGAATCTTCTCCGAAGCTCGTACAATCTGCTTCGAAGTCATAGGAGCTGAAGAAGCTGAAAGATGAGTTAACGTTGGTTATTTCTTCGAATAATATACATGACATATGTTGTTTTCGAAGTTACCTGCAGGGCTCGAGCTCGAAGAAATTTTGTGGAGGCCGCCCTCCGTATCTTCCTCGAAGGTGATTGGCCAGTTGGCCATCAGAGGGGGGATTTGGAGTCCGATGAACTCCTCTGCCAGATCCCTCATACTCAGGCGGTGGCTAATCCGCTGAAGTAGGCTCAGGCGAGCTTCAAGCTGGCCTGGATCCGGATGAACAAGAGCTTCTCTTCGGAAGTTTATGTCCCGAAGAGGTCCAGCTAGGCGACTCCCTGCTCCAACTTCGGCATAAAACCATCAGAGGATCCAATCAGTGTACCACCTGGCATTGATGGCCTTGGCTGGAAACCGAAGAGCGTACTCGTCTCGAAGTCGGAAGTTAATACTCCCGAAGGCCACCACCATCTTCTCACCTCCGGAGCCTACGAAGGTCTTGGGCTGGCACGAAGCTCGGTGTAAAGCTGCGAAAATTTCCGCTCTGCCTTCACATCCTTCGGCTCGCAACGCCCACTCGAAGATAGAGAGGCGTGCTATCGCGTTCGGAGAGAGCTGGGGGAGAGTAACATGGAATAAATCCAGTACCTCGGCCAGGAAGTCGACAGCTGGAAGTCCCAATCCAGCTTCGAAAAAAGCTTCAAAGACGACCACTTCTCTGGGTCTTGGCGAAGGAATTACTTCTTTTCCAGGTTTCCGGATCACTATCTCAGAGCTGATTTTGCCTTCTATTGCAGCCGCGAGCGATTCCCTCTTGCAGGTTGAAGGCCCCAACTGATAAGACTGATCCGCGTACTTCGTCGACGCCGGGAGGAGATCATGAGGATCGTCGCGTTGGGGATTTCTCCCTAGCACCGCCATTGCTGCCACTGCTGGTGTCGGAGTTGCCGTCGCCGATGTCGCCGCCGCTGTTGCAGCCGCAGCCTATTGCCGAGCCAAGGCTGAAGCTGCCCTAGGAACCTTGAAGCTGGTTTTTGCCATGGGATCGCACGAGTTGCTTGAGAGGAAAAATGGAGGCTAGGGTTTGTCTGATGGCTTGTTTGCACGAAAGCGGTGGAAAGGTACTCGAGAAGGGTCTGGGCCCTCTATTTATAGCCCAGACCACGATTTTTTACCGTTTACATCTGTCGTTTCACATTCTTAACCGTTATTTTGATGCGGAGTTAACACACCGTGTAACTTCCATTAGAATAAAAAAGCCAACGACTATTTCTTCTAAGCCTGAAAAAGCTTTCGGGCTTCTCAAGTTAATTCTAAGATAGTTCGAATGTAATTTTCTTATAACCTGATTCGAAGTTTTGCATCTCCACGTATTTTGGAGGTGGATTAAATCTGTTAACCCCTACGCATGATTATTTTTCTTGCGTATACTGCTCTCCTAGCATTACAAATTTAGTGGAGAAGCATATTCGAGGGGCTACTATTGGGGGAAAATATTCCATCTTCGGGGTTATTGCAGTAACAGGATAAAGGCCGGTGATTAAGTCAAAGGTTTCCAGCATATAACACCGAGGATACAGTGGATGAAGTTCGAAGTATGGAGGCGAACTCTAGTTTGGAGTATATCTTCGAACTTGGACCCTTCTGGGAGTTTCCTTGCCAGCTAAGATGGAAGACTTATCTTCTTTCTCATTAGATTAGTCTTTTACCATTTTAGCCCTATTAAGGGTACCAAATAGTTTTCACTATGTCGGTTGTAATAGAGGGGTAAAAGGGTCTTTTCCTTAATATTTGGGCCTATAAATACCCCCCGTTTTACCTTGTAATAAGGACCGAATACAAGTTATTCAATACACATCTTCGAACTGTTTTAAGCTATTATCCTTTCGGAGGCTTGAAATAGTTTACTTCGCAAACACTTCGTTTGTTAGTTTCTAACCTTCAGAAACCTGTTAGCGTAATCTTTTACACCAACATGTAGCATGGCTATTTCTAAACTAGTGGTCATGACTAGTAAGAGCAATCTTGATTGGCTGAAGTCTTGTGTAGAGCAATATCGGTCTTCTAAAGACGGTATTGCCGAAGCCATCGAAGATTTTAGCGAAGTAGAAAAGTTAGGTCAAGGTTTTGTGTCGGCCGATCCTCTTGAACAGATCAATATAGGCGATGGTAGTATTCCAAGGCTGACTTTTGTCAACAAAAATTTATAGGTTGCTAAAAGGCCGAAGTAATAAAGTTGCTTCGGTCGTATGTCGATTGTTTCACAAGGGAGTATAGAGAGATGCCTGGGCTAAGCCATGAGCTCGTGGAGCATCAGCTACTTATCAAACCCGGGTTTAGGACTTATAAACAGCCCCCTCGTTGCTTTAATTCGGTCATATATGACCGAGTTAAAGAGGAGATAGAACGATTGCTCGAGGCTGAATTTATTAGGCCATGCAGGTATGCTAAATGGGTTGCTAACATTGTGCCTGTAGAGAAGAAAGGGAGTGGAAAAATACGAGTTTGCATTGATTTCAGGGATCTGAAGAAGGCCACTCCGAAGGACGAATATCCCATGCCGATAGCCGACATGTTTATCAATGACGCTTCGGGACACAAGGTACTATGTTTTCTTGATGGCAACGCTGGTTATAATAAAATCTTTATGGACGAAGAGGATGTCTACAATACATCCTTTTAATGCCCCGGTTTTGTCAGCTTATTTGAGTGGGTCATTATGACTTTTAGTTTAAAGAATGCTGGCACTACATATCAACATGCTATGAACTTGATCTTTCATGACTTGATGGGAGTTATGCTAGAGGTATATATAGATTATGTTGTAGTTAAATCAGATGCTATGGGAAACCATCTAGCCAATTTGAGAGTTTCTTTTGATAGAATGCGTCAATATGGCTTGAAGATGAACCCACTCAAGTGTGCATTTGGCGTGTCGGCAGACAAGTTCTTAGGATTCATGATTCATGAAAGAGGTATTGAGATTGATCCTAAGAGGCTTGAAAAGATTAGGAACTTTGAAGCGCTGACATGCAAGAGAGATGTGCAAAAGTTGCTAGGCAAGATGAACTATTTGCATCGCTTTATATCTAACTTGTCTGGCAAAATCGATCCTTTCGTCCCCATACTCCGGCTAAAAAACAAGGTCGAGTTCATTTGGGGGGCAAGTCAGCAACGCGCCTTTGAGAAGATCAAAGAGTGCTTGTCATCACCACCTGTGGTAAGAGCACCAAAAGTCGGGATTCCATTTCGACTATACGTTGTTGCAGAAGATAGCATGATAGGAGCCGTGCTAACTCAAGAGGTGGAGGGAAAATAATATGTCATCACATTCTTGAGCTGCCGCTTGTTTGACGACAATGACGACGACATGCTCGACGACGACTACTCGCCCGTCTCTGAGGGTCCTATACCTCAACCAATGGAAGTAAACGCTGTCATGCTCCCTAATGAGTTCACGCTACCGCAAGAAGAGGCTGAGGTCACTCAGTTGAGCCTCGGCCCACGAGATGTTGTTTTCAAGAAGCCCGAGGATATGGCTCGTCACTTGAAGCCTCTCTATGTCAAGGGGCATATTGATAGAAAGTCGGTCTCCATGATGCTCGTTGATGGTGGCGCCACCGTCAACTTGATGTCGTACTCTCTTCTGAAGAAGTTCGGCAAGGGCGAAGAGGATTTAAAGAAGACCAACCTAATGCTCAACAGCTTGAATGGTGAGAGCTCTAAAGCCAATGGCGTACTTCCTCTAGAGTTGACGGTCGGCAACAAGATGTAGCCAATGGTGTTCTTCATCGTCGATGTGCAAGGTAACTACAATGAGCTACTTGGGCGTGATTGGATTCACGCAAATTGTTGTACTCCGTCTACTTTGCAGTAGTACCTGAAATAGTGGGACTGCGATGATGTTGAGGTTGTACTAGCCGATACTTCGGCCCAAGTTGCATTGGCCGATGTATCTATGGATGCTATCCATGATAAGGTAGAGTGTTTGTCAGGTAGAGATCTCTCGGATTATGACTTCGTTAGCGTATCCAAGGGACATTTTGTTCCCGTACCTGTAAAGCCGACTGGGGTAGCACGGCAATTTCTAAACTAGTGGTCATGACTAGTAAGAGCAATCTTGATTGGCTAAAGTCTCGTGTAGAGCAATATCGGTCTTCTAAAGACGGTATTGCTGAAGCCATCGAAGATTTTGGCGAAGTAGAAAAGTTAGGTCAAGGTTTTGCGTCGGCCAACCCTCTTGAAGAGGTCGATATAGGCGATGTTAGTATTCCAAGGCCGACTTTTGTCAACAAAATTTTACAGGCTGTTAAAAAGGCCGAAGTAATAAAGTTGCTTCGGTCGTATGTCAATTGTTTCACAAGGGAGTATAGTGAGATGGCTGGGCTAAGCCATGAGCTCGTGGAGCATCGTCTGCCTATCAAACCCACATTTAGGACTTATAAACAGCCCTCTCGTCGCTTTAATTTGGTCGTATATGACCGAATTAAAGAGGAGATAGAATGATTGCTCGAGGCTGAATTTATTAGGCCATGCTGGTATGCTGAATGGGTTGCTAACATTGTGCCTGTAGAGAAGAAAGGGAGTGGAAAAATACGAGTTTGCATTGATTTCAGGGATCTGAAGAAGGCCACTCCAAAGGACGAATATCCCATCTTGATAGCCGACATGTTTATCAATGACACTTCGGGACACAAGGTACTAAGTTTTCTTCATGGCAACGCTGGTTATAATCAAATCTTTATGGCCGAAGAGGACGTCTACAAGACACCTGTGACGCCTCGATTTACCAAATCGAAAAATTATTGAATTTCCATAGAAAAACAATAATAACAAGAGGTTCATCATGCGACAATGTATATACGG
This sequence comes from Zizania palustris, assembly GCA_019279435.1. Taxonomy (NCBI): domain Eukaryota; kingdom Viridiplantae; phylum Streptophyta; class Magnoliopsida; order Poales; family Poaceae; genus Zizania; species Zizania palustris. Next base: position 66,223,576 of record JAAALK010000289.1, on the reverse strand, counting down.
GCAAACATTCGTGGTTCACAGACCTCATTATTACATAAGTGTAAAAATAAAAGAAACTAAGAAAATAAACAGCATGACGAACGTTTGACCGTGGGCTTGGCTTTTCGAAAAGATTTAAACTCTGATTAGAGGTGTACCACTGTACCCACAAGGCACACACTCATCCCATACACCAAAGTGTAATGAGATGACCCATACCATGGGAACTCATGCCAAAAACTCAGCATGAAATGCTCCAATCCGATAATCACCCGCTCTAGGTTTCGTCGGCGTGCCTGGCCGCATTCGGCCTAACATCGCACCCCCTTTTGCGCCACGTCGGTACAAGCCACCCGCAGGTGCTGCTTGACCCATCTCCAAGTGGTGCCTCGAGTTGGAACACTCCATACCTTATTTAGGATTTACCCACTAGACTTGTGGTTAGTACGGAAATGTATTGCAATGGATCCCGCAGACCGGTTCTTATAGTGCACCGGGTGCTACCGACCAATGCCCTAGCTTGTACCCGGAACCCAACATGCATACACACTTAACCCAAAACTCTATCACCAACTGAATTCTAGAGATAAGAATAACGGGGATCATTTAGTAGAATCCAAATTGCCCCGACTCATTTTAACTTATAGCAATTGTGTCAATACATTAGACACTATCTAATAGTACTAATAATATGGTGACAAGGAGTTTAGGCTAGATAGCATGTCTTGGGTTGCACTTCAAGGTCGGGGATCTAAATAAATATAATGTAAGGCTTTCATTTGACTAATGCATGTATACCCTATGTGTTTTAGCGATAGTTTAAGAAAACTAGGTTCAATATGCTCAAAAGATTGGCTTGGTGACTTGCCTTGTTCAGCGAAGGGTGAGGGAGGAACTTCCTGGTAGTATTCTGGCTCCTCGGCGGCGTCGTAATCTTCTCGTTGCATATAATAAACATTACATCAAATAAACATTCTAAAACCACACAACAACATGAAGGTTTTGATTGGGCTAAAATATATGAAGTGAAGTCATGAACTACTCTGAAATTATTATTTAAATTTTTAGGGCAATTTGATGGAGTTAGGGGTTTTTCTAAAAGAATTAAGAATTTATCCTAAAGGGTCTTTAAATACTTTATTAAATAAAAATAAAATACTCAAAGTAAACCTACTGTTTTTATTGCATAAACATGTAGAGAATAAAATTATAAGTTTTCTGGAATTGAAATGTTTAAATTTGGAGTTAAAATGAGCAAGATATGAATTTTTTAGAAGTTTAAAACCATTTCTGGAATTTAATTTAAATCAAAAATAGTCGCCGGTCCATGGTGAACCGATTCCACCGTGAACCCGCGCACTGTGCGAGTGCGCCAGATCGTAGATCGCCGTTGGATTGCGATCGGGCGGCCACGGGCGAGGCAGGGGCGTTAAGTGGATGCGGACAGCTACGATTAAAACGTCGAACCGGTACGCGATGGATGGGCCAGATTCAATATGAACTTTAAGTATTAACGGACGTACAGGATTAAAACATAACACTTCACTGAGATCTGATAGATATGATTAAACCACACGAACGATCTAATCACCACCGTTGGATCTAGATCGCACGATCGCGATTGAATCCGACACAGCACGGGTACTTTACCCATGCCGGTCGTCTTCTCCGGTGACGGTGAGCAGGCCAACGGCCATGGCGAGCGACTGTGGTCCTATCCGAGCCTAGAAATGGAAAGAGAATGACGAGGGGAATAGGATGGTACCACTGCGGAGGTCTGAGGTCGTCGGGTTGTAGCCGGCGATGAGCGGGGGTGGCGGAGGCATTCGGGTGCTCGTCGGCGTTGGTGTTCCGGCGGGCCTCGTCATCGATGGAGTGGTGGCCGAGGTCGGGATGGCATCTGCGGTCACGATGGTGTGGTCGCCCAGGATGGGGGAGGACTCTGGCAATAGCGAGCGATGGCTAGAGCGAGGGCGGCGATGCGGTGTTAAGTGGAGTGTCACGAGCGCTCTGTTCGGTCTCAGTGCAATTGGACGTGCGGACTGGACGCGGTGGAGGCTGAGGGCTTAAATAGAGGTGCCGGTGGGGGATAACGGCTGACAAATACAAGGAAAGCCGAGGGGGCCTTCAATGGCGCTGGTGAGGTTCAGCCATGCACGAGCAGCGTGATCCTGGGGCATAATCGAGAGGTTTAACGAGGGGAAACAGCTGGCGGGCCTCGGGGTACATGTTAATGGCGCCAATTTAAAGGGAGGGGGCCAACGGGAGCGGATCCGAGGGGGGGTTAGGGTTTCGGCCGGCGAGGGGGGATTTAGGGGTGGATCTCATGGGGAAGACGGATCCGACAGGTGGGGGCCATCGGTCAGCGGGCGTGGGGACGTGGGCGTGGCAACGGGGCGCGGCTGACAGGTGAGGCCGCGGGGTCAGGCGCGCGCGCGCGCGGAGGGAGGGGGTCACTGATGGGCGGGGCCCATCCATCGGTGAGGGGTGCGGGGAGAGAGTGGGATGGGACGGCTGGCTGAGGGAGAAGAGAGGGAAGGAGGCCCGTTACTGTTTAATTTCTTTTCCGAATAAAAATAATTGCTAAAATTGGTTTAAATTATTTAGGTTGCTTCCATGAGTGATAAAAATTTGTAAAAATTCTCAAAAATATATCTTGGCCTTTGGATCATATACAAATTTTCTTAGCCTCTGGTTTGGACATCTCCTCTAGGTTTTAGTTCATTTGGTCATAAATAGCATTAAAGGAATTCCAAAAATAATCTTTTCCAGAAAAATATAATAAAAGGTATTTTTATTTCTTTGAAAATTTGGGGTGTTACAAACCTATCCCCCTTACAAAGAATATCATCCTCGAGATTCGGAAAGTTTCTCAAATAGCTTAGGGTATTGGGTCTTTAACTCGTCCTCTTTTTCCCATGTGGCTTCTTCGATGGGGTGGTTGTCCCACTGAACCTTACAGAAGCGAACCACATGGCTTCTAGTTACCCTTTCCTTGACCTCTAGAATCCGGACGGGTTTCTCGATGTAGGTCAAGTCTTCTTGGACGTTGAGCTATTGGAGGTCGGCTTGCTCGGTGGGTACACTGAGACATTTCTTTAGCTGAGAGACGTGAAACACATCATGGACTCCTGTCAAAGATGGTGGTAGCTCCAACTAATATGCCACCTCTCCTTGCCATCAGAGGATCTGAAAGGGTCCAACATAACGGGGGGCTAACTTCCTTCTCATGTTGAACCTTTGGGTGCCACGGAGAGGAGTGACTCGGAGGTAGACATAGTCGCCCTCCTCAAAGGTCAGATCTCTTCGTCGGTTATCGGCATAGATCTTCTGTCGGGACTAGGGTATCTTCAATCTGTCCTTGATGACCTTAACCTTCTCTTCTGCTTCCCACAAAATGTATGTCCCGAATAGCTGTGATTCTCTTGTCTGATCCCAGAGTAGCAGCGTTCTGCACTTGCGCCCATAAAGTTCCTCAAACGGGGACATCTGTAGGATGACTTGGTAGCTGTTGTTGTAGGAGAACTCCGCATAAGGCAAGTTCTTATCCCACATTCCACCAAAGTCTAGCGCGCATGCTCTAAGCATATATTCCAGCACTTGGTTCACCCTTTCGGTTTGACCATCGGTCTGTGGATGATAGGCGGTACTAAAATTCAGTCGGGTGCCGAGTTCTTCTTGAAGATTCTTCCAAAACTTGGAGGTAAACTGACTCCCTCGGTTGAATACGATCTTCTTTGGAACTCCATGTAGGCACACGATCCGGGTCAAGTACAACTCAGCCAATCTAGTGACGTTGTATATCGTCTTGATGGGGATGAAATGAGCCAGCTTGGTGAGTCGATCAATGATCACCCAGATAGAGTCATGACCGGCTTGGGTCCTCGGCAATCCTGTGATGAAGTCCATCCCTACTTCTTCCCACTTCCATTCGGGGACCTTGAGGGGTTGCAACAGTCCGGCAGGTCTCTGGTGCTCTTCCTTGACTCACCAGCATGTGTCGCACTTGGCCACATACTCAGCTATTTCCCTCTTCATGTTGACCCACCAATATTTCTCCTTTAGGTCTTGGTACATCTTTGTACTCCCAGGATGTATGGAGTATAGAGTATCATGGGCCTCTTGAAGGATTAGGGCCTTCAACTCTGGCTTTTCAGGCACGCATATCCGGTTTCCGAACCAGACGGTGTCGTTCTCGTCCTCGGAGAACCCTGGGGCTTTACCCTTCCTCACATTCTTTTGGATCTCTAAGATATCGAGGTCTTCCTTCTGTGTCTCATGGATCTGGTCCATTAAGACAGGTCTGGCCTCTAGGGCAGCGAGATATGCTTTGGTGATGATCCCTATATTCAACATTTCCATCTCCTTATATAACAACGGGGCCTGGTCTTGCACCATGATGGCATTACAGTACCCTTTTTAGCTTACGGCGTCTGCCACTATGTTTGTCTTGCCTGGATGATAGTGGATGCCCAAGTCATAATCTTTGATCAGCTCCAACCACCTTCTCTGCCTGAGGTTCAGGTCCGGTTGGGTGAATATGTACTTGAGGCTTTTGTGGTCGGTGAAGACCTCACACCGATTACCCACAAGATAATGTCTCCATATCTTCAAGGCGTGAACCACGGCTGCCAATTCCACGTCGTGGGTCAGGTAATTTAGCTAATGCAGCCTCAGCTGACGAGAGGCATAGGATATCACCTTCCCGTCTTGCATTAAGACACACCCCAACCCTTGGCGAGAGGCATCACAGTAGACGTGGAAGTCCTTCCGGATGTCTGGCAGGGTCAGAATTGGGGCTGACACGAGCTTTTTCTTAAGGGTCTGGAAGCATTCTTCACAATCCAGAGTCCATTCGAACTTTACTTCCTTCTACAGTAGTCTGGTCATGGGCTTGGCTATCTTTGAGAAGTTCTCGATGAACCGGTGGTAATATCCGGCCAATCCTAGAAAACTCTGGATCTCGGTCACGTTTGTCAGTTGTAGCCAATTGGTCACTGCTTCTACGGTAGTAGGGTCCATCGCTATTCCTCTGGTACATATGACATGGCCGAGAAACTTCACCTCGGATGACCAAAACTCGCACTTGCTGTATTTGGCATACAACTGCTGCTCCCTTAACTTCCCTAGGGTCAAACGGAGCTCGGTTTCATGCACTTCTTTGGTCTTGGAGTAGACGAGGATATCATCGATGAATACCACAATGAACTTATCCAAGAAATCCATGAATACATTGTTCATCATGTTCATGAAGAAGGCTGGGGCATTCGTGAGTCCGAACGACATCATAGTATACTCGTATAATCCATAACGGGACGTGAAGGCAGTCTTGGGGATGTCCTGTTCCCTAATTCTCAGTTCGTGGTAGCCTGACCTGAGGTTGATCTTGGAGAACACTGAGGATCCCTTCAGTTGATCGAATAGGTCGTCGATCTGAGACAACGGGTACTTGTTCTTGATGGTCACATCATTCAAGGCTCTATAGTCTACGCACATCCTTTTGGTCTTGTCTTTCTTCATGGCGAAGATGACCGGTGCACCCCAAGGTGAGGTTCTCGGTCGGATGTACCCTTTCTGTTCAAAGTCCTCAATATTGCTCTTGACTTCGGCTAGTTCATTGGCGGCCATCCGGTATGGGCGCTTGGAGATTGGGGTGGTCCCGGGAACAAGCTTGATTCTGAATTCGATGTCCCTCTTAGGAGGCATCCCTGGCAGGTCTTCTGGGAAGATGTCCATGTATTATCTAACCACGGGTACTTCTTCTAGGGCCAGCGAGTGAAGGGATACCCCGCTAGGACCACGGGTGGTCATCTAAAAGTGATGGCTTCGCCTCTGGAACTAGTCATGGTGACGGACTTACTAGCTCAGTCTATTACTCCCTTGTGCTTCATCAACCAGTCCATCCCTAGGATGAGGTCGAGTCCATTGTACTCGATAAGAACTAGCACGGCCCAGAATAGCACTCCTTGGATTTCTATCCTTACCTTTGGCTAAACAGGTTAGCTAGGGTCTTCTTGCCGGGGCTAGCAATCATCATGGGGATGGGCAGAGGGAGTACTTCCAAGTTATTTGTTTTCACAAAGCCTTCTGATATGAAGAAATGTGTTGCCCCAGAATCAAATAACACTATTGTAGGTATGGAATTTGCTGTGAACATACCGAGCACAACTTCCGGGGCCTCCTAAGCTTCCTCTGCGCTGATATGGTTGACACGGGCATGAACCGCTTGATTGGGCGCCGTGCCTTGGGGCTGCCTGGGGTGAGGACACTGGTGGGAGTCATGCCCTTCTTTCCGGCAGTTGAAGCAGACGACCGGCTTGCCGTTGCAGTCCCTCATGATCGGGGCTTTGGCGGCGGGTGCTAGTTAAGAGGCCGGAGCTGGTGGAGCGGGGCGAGGATTCCTGGCATTCGAGCCACAAGCGGCATGTGGCGGCCTATAGACGGGCCGAGGATGGTAGGCGGGTGCCGGTGAAGGAGGGACGGAGCGGGGCCTCTAGGGGTTCGCCTGATGATGCTTGAACGCGATCATCTTCCTCTTCTTGAGGTCTAGATTGTTCTGCTCAGTCTCTTGGATGAGCGCCTTGTTCACCAACCACTGGAAGTCGGCGTAGTTGGTGGCGACGAGCTGGATGGAGAGCTCATTCTTCAATCCCTAGAGGAACTTAGCCTGGCGGAGAGCGTCGGTCCGCACTTCTTCCGGTGCATAGCGGGCCAGACGGTTGAATTCATGGAGATACTCCATGACGGTCCGGCTTCCCTGCTGTAGGTCCCAGAACTCCTACTGTTTGATAGTGACGACTCTAGCGGGGATGTGGGCGGCGCGGAAGGTGATGGTGAACTCTGCCCAAGTCACCTCGTGGTCCTTCGGCTGGGACTCACGGTAGTTGTCCCACCATTTCGCGGTGGGTCCCTGGAGCTGGTGAGTGGCGAATGCCACTCGCTCCCAGTCGGTGCATGGGAGGAGGTCCAACTTCTTCCCAATGGTCCGGAGCCAATCGCCGGCCTCCATGGGGTTCGTGGTGCTTGAAAAGATTGGGGGCCTTACGCACAAGAACTCCGAGAGTTGGGGCACGGGAGCAGGGGCTGGTGCACGAGGGATCGACTCCATGTTTTGTTGTTGCAGCCAGTCCAACTATGCTTGTTGGTGCTGCATTTGAGTTAGGAGGGTAGTGATTAACTGGTTCTGGTTCGCCATCATTTTCGACAAGGTGGGATGGTTGGCAGATGGCAGCCCAGTCTGGCGTTGGCCCGTTGCGCCCTAGTTAGGCACAACACTCTTGGGCAGACCAATGGTCGCCCCTTCTCCGTTGTTGGAACTGGTGTTCTAGTTGTCGACCATCTTTTGAGTACAACAATACTTTCAATCATAAGAGAAAAACTTTAAAAAGAACTTTGTCCAAAACATCCCAGAGGGACTCATATATATAAGTGGTAAGAAAATGTTCTTTACACCAAAGCTCTTATTTTTATGCCACCCGCAACACAAAGTTGTTGCGGATGGTACCACAATCATAAAAATGTAAAACAATTAATGAGGTCTATCGTCTACTCATCATCCGGGGTAGTCTCCGTACTCTTAGAACCATGAGGGTCCTGAGGGACGGTGGGCTCGATGAAGTTCTCGATGATGGGGTCGGCGACGATGGCAGGGCGCGAGGCAATGGCACTAGATCTAGATGGTCCGGCGGGCGTGAGCAGCGGCGTGATCCTCTTGGGGTGAGGGGCGGGCTCACGGATGGGCTTCTTCCTCCTCGGGACGAGGGGAAGCATCTCCGCGATGTCCTTCTGCAGCTGTATAATCTTGCGCTGCAGCTCGCCGTTGTGTTGGATCAAGCCCTTCGTCTCCTAATTAAGGAACTCAACCACCTCATGGTGCTCCTCGGCGTTGAGCATGGCCTCAGTATGGATATCGTCCATGGCCTGGAGAAGACGCATCTGCTAGGCCACGACCGAATCACAATCGGAGTTGGCCCCGACGTAGATGCTACGGTGGGCGATGGGAGTATGCATCGGTACAAGCCAGAAGGACGAGTCCCAAAGATGATCATCGTAGATCATCCTCAGCTCCATGAGGGCCTGGAGGGCGGCGCGTTGGCACGTGACGTCGAAGGTCGGGCCCCCAAGTGCTGCCGTGAAGAACGGCGGGTGGTCGCTGAACCCGTGAATGGTGACGGAAACGTCACACGGTCCTGCGAACTCCTCCATGTAGACGCCATGGAACTTGGGCTCGAAGGTGAATCCGAGGAAGGTCACCATCATCTGAAGCTCTCAGATGAAGCCCTCAAAGTGATGGCGGAAGATGTGGACATGGTGGACTGGCATCTATAAAAACAACAAGTTGAAAAGAGTAAGGGGAGGAACAAAGCGATGAAGTAGGTTTTCGCGAAAGAGAGTTTAACAAAACTAAGTGTTAGGCTGGTCTGTTTGGCTTCCTACAGACAAGTCAGCTCTGATACCATATTGTGACGCTCTGATTTACCAAATCGTAACATTATTGAATTTCCATAGAAAAACAATAATAACAAGAGGTTCATCATGCGACAACGTACATATGGGCAAACATTCGTGGTTCGCATACCACATTATTACATAAGTGTAAAAATAAAAGAAACTAAGAAAATAAACAGCATGACGAACGTCTCCTTCAGGATCTTCTTCTTGAGTGGGTCGCTACTCCAGACCATCTTCCTCGTAGTAGGCAGCCTCTGAAGTGTTTGTCCAATGGGTATGAGTACAAAAGTACTCAATAAGCCACTGAGAATGCAATAATAATGTGAGATAATAACAAAGGAATGATAATGGCTAAAAGTGGGGAAAAGTACATTTGTCAATTGTAGCATTTAGTGTAGTCAAATTTAATCAAGCGGAATAATAAACATGAACAATATAATATCATCTAACTCGAGGAGTACATTTTCCCTCCTCGCTCAATAGTCCTTACATGCCAAGTCATCATACAACATTCATAATTATAAACTAACTGCGAGTAGTCACGCAACCCGCCCTTGACCGTGGGCTTGGCTTTTCGAAAAGATTTAAACTCTGATCAGAGGTGTACCACTGTACCCACAAGGCACACACTCATCCCATACACCAAAGTGTAACGACATGACCCATACCATCGGAACTCGTGCCAAAACCTCAGCATGAAATGCTCCAATCCGATAATCACCCGCTCTAAGTTTCGCCGGCGTGCCCGGCCTCATCCGGGATAACGTCGCACCCCCTTTTGCACCATGTCGGTACAAGCCACCCGCATGTGCTGCTTGACCCATCTCCAAGTGGTGCCTCGAGTTGGAACACTCCATCCCTTAGTTAGGACTTACCCACTAAACTTGTGGTTAGTACGGAAATGTATTGCAACAGATGCCACATACCGGTCCTTATAGTGCCCCGGGTGCTACCGACCAATGCCCTCGCTTGCACCCAGAACCCACCATGCATACACACTTAACCCAAAACTCTATCACCAACTGAATTCTAGAGATAAGAATAACGAGGATCATATAGTAGAATCCAAATTGCTACGACTCATTTTTAACTTATAGCAATTGTGTCAATACATTGGACACTATCTAATAGTACTAATAATATGGTGACAAGGAGTTTAGGCTAGATAGCATGGCTTGGGTTGCACTTCAAGGTCAGGGATCTAAATAAATATAATGTAAGGCTTTCATTTGACTAATGCATGTATAACCTATGTGTTTTAGCGATAGTTTAAGAAAACTAGGTTCAATATGCTCAAAAGATTGGTTTGGTGACTTGCCTTGTTCAGCGAAGGGTGAGGGAGGAACTTCCGGGTAGTATTCCGGCTCCTCGCCGGTGGCGTAATCTTCTCGTTGCATATATTAAACATTACATCAAATAAACATTCTAAAACCACACAACAACATGAAGGTTTTGATTGGGCTAAAATATATGAAGTGAAGTCATGAACTACTCTAAAATTATTATTTAAATATTTAGGGAAATTTTATGGAGTTAGGGGTTTTTCTAAACGAATTAAGAATTTATCCTAAAGGGTCTTTAAATACTTTATTAAATAAAAATAAAATACTCAAAGTAAACCTACTGTTTTATTGCATAAACATGTAGAGAATAAAATTATAAGTTTTCTGGAATTGAAATGGTTAAATTTGGAGTTAAAATGAGCAAGATATGAATTTTTCGAAGTTTATCATGGATTAATAACAATTAATTCCGAATTAAACCGAGAATATTTTAGGTAGAAACTAGAATAAAAATATAACTGCTACTAATAATTTTTTTCTTTTCTCTTTATATGAGCAGATTAAAATAATACGAGATACCTAATAAAATTTAACAGATAAAAAAGTTAACTATGAGATTATTATTTTTTATGCTAATACACTAAAACCTAACAGATAAAATTAATCCCGAATTTTCTAAACAGATCTGCAGCTAATTAGAAAACAGATAAGGATTAGTTTAATTAAACCTGCTGAAGAATAGGGGATTAAAAAACTTAAGCCGTCCGTCCGCCGTACTGCTACTGCTCGGCTACCAAGCTGACCGGCTGAAACATTTTGCTACAGGCTTTGTGCACGCCTGTAGGACCGAAAGTAGCGACCAGAGGGGGGGTGAATGGGCGCTAAAAATTTCTTGCTAAACTATGATCTAATCCTAACACCGGAATGACCTTAACCAGACAAATAATAAAAGTAAAGTAAATTACTGGTACTATAGTTGTCTAGCCTAAAAAAACACCTGTGTCCTAATTAAAATGATATTAAAGCTAAACTAGAAAGAATCACTGCAGTAAATAAATTTGGGTACTAGAAATATTTAATGACGTAATAAAAAACACTAAATATCTTAATAAAATGTTCGGATTGTAGTCTAAAAATAAAATACTAATTAACTTAATAAAATATGGATCATCCAAAAATTAATTCAGAAATAACCTAAAATATTTCACGTAAAGAATAGAATAAAAATCTAACTGCGACTAATTATTTTTTCATTATTTTTTATATGAGCAGATTAAACTGGCAAAAATTAATACGAGATAACAAATAAAAATTAACACATTAAATTATTAATAGATGATTATCTATAAAATGGATCTACCTAAAAATAGTAGATTAAAACTACCTATGTCATCGTCTCGATCTGCGTTCCAAGATTTCCCACCGGCCGTGCTTGCGTTGCGCACGAAGTTTCATCGCGCAGAAGATCCAGCGAATCACTGTTCGCTGTGTGCTACCGCTCCTGTGCTGCTGTGCAGGCGCGTGCTGGCTCCCACGTCCGCCGACAGGAGGCGATGGACTGGACGGGCCCACGCAAGGATTCACGCACGGAGTGGCAAAGCCACCATGGGACCCGCCACAGTTTCCTGCGCAAGTTTGCCCCTGCCGTGACCAGTGCTTTTGTTGTGGGGCCCGCGATATGAAGAAGCTGCTGCGTGCACCGGTGATGGAATTTCACAGTGAGACGGGCGAGAGAAAAATGTAGCGGCGTGAAGAACAACTGGGCGGCGGCGTTGGTTGTACGGAGAAAAATTGTGGCGCCCCGGGAGGATTTCCGCCGGCCGAAGAGAAGGATCGCAGAGAAAAACAAACGATGGACTGAATATTGTAAATTGATCTTAAAACTCAACAGTCATCTATCCCCAAGGGATAGGGGCCTATTTATAGGCAAATCCTAATACATGAAAAGACTAATTTACCCTCGGGTAAAATAAACTGACTCTAAAATAGATTCCGAAAATTACTAAAATATTCTTAGAAAAATTACCTGACTCAAATAAAAATATTCTAAACTTAAAAGCTAAATATTAATATTCTAAAAATGAATTAAACATAGATTGTCAGTTTTACGCCGAAACTGACAAAGCGTCCACCGTCTTCGCACCGGGTACCCGGATTGGGCCGACCCGACCCCGCAGCTTCCTCAGCCCGGCAATCGCTCGCCACCCGTGTACCTGAGTCAAACCCAATCAACAGGCCAGTGGATAATCTACCGCTCCTAGCCATGTACCCAGATTGGGCCAGCCCGACTCCGCGGCTCCTCTGCCCGACCATCGCTCACTACCCGTGTACCTAAGTCACATGCGCCTCAGACTCGGCAGGTCTTCCTTTCTCTTCCTCTTGAACTTCCGTTGACAATCACTCATCACATCTCGAATATCAAAAACCATATTCTTCAACATGGTTTCTCAATCTCCCCCTTGATGAGTGCATTGTCAACAACCTCTTCAGCTCATCTCAAGAACCTGCAAAACATGTGGAAACAAGAAAACAAAACAAAACAAAAAATAGAAGAAGGAAAACAAAAGTTTAACCCTAATGACCAAAAGCCAAACAGAAGCAAGAAAAATGGGTCATTATGGTTAACCAAAAATAAAGACTCAAAAACAAGTGCAAGTCTCAGAATTACCAACAAGAATAAACTCCCCCTGAAAGAGAAAGCCAAAAATATATCCAAAATTTCTCCCCCTTGTTGACAATTGGACTCATCAAGTGAGAATAAATGCACTCTAAAGAGACATAGACACAAACTCCCCCTAAAATGCAGCTCCCCCTCAAAATATGCCATGGATGCAGATGGGGTGCAGGTGGAGTGTGAAAAGCATGCTTCTTAGATATGATTAACTGCTATTACAACGTCTAACAGGTACAGCAAAAGATATACTGTCTAAGATACATGACATGATCAGTGCAACAGATGATATCTAAAGAGAGTCATTAGCACGCATTTTTCGATTTTTGCAAACAAAAGCATCACCACATTTTCTAGTTGACAAGCAAAGTAAAGCATGAGATCCAAAAGCTAACTGATATCTACCAAGATAAGCATTGTCCAAAACAAAGTGCTTCAGCAAAACTTGTCATCTTTTTAAATTTTTCAGACTATTTTTTTCTTACATTTCTGCCAGGGGTTATTTGCATGTCAAACCTTATGCTAACCGACCAAGTCAAGCCTAGGCCAGAACTGGATCATCAGAAGCTTAAGACATTGGTCTTGGCATACATTACACCGTCCTAGTTCATACCAAAATGCTATGATAAGCAGTCCAGAACAATGCAATGCGACAAAGCAAACCCACCATGATCTTTTCTAATAATCATAAAAATGCGTAAATTTTTCATTTTTCTGAATTTTTATCATTTTTATAGCATATTTTGCATATGTAAAGCATATAAATGTCCAAGTTGCATATATGCATCTAAGTAAGGATCTAGCTGCAAGGCATGTAAAAGATAGCAAAAGCATTCAGCCTACACATGCTAGTTACCAGAAGCAATGGTGATCATTTTTCAATTTTTAAAGCATAAAATCCATGCATATGACAAATATCAGATATATCATGTGAACTGAAACAGAACATGATCATCGACAGGTAATCAAAAACATATACTAGCTAGAGAGAGTAAAGCAGATCAATCATATAACAGAAGCAAGCTCAAAATGTGATTTATGATTATGCATGATATGAACACACACAAAAGACTCAAAATAAAAAAATAAAGAAGAAAGTAAAAAACAGACTCAATGACTCCTTTCTCATATTGATCCCTCAGAAAGTGAAAGCGCACATCAATATGTTTGGTTTTAGAATGAAGACATGGGTTTTTCCCTACACTAATTGCACTAGTGCTATCACAAAACAAAGGAACTCTAGCAGGGAAGACCAACCCAAAATCCCACAAAGTAGAAATCATCCAAACTAACTGAGAACAGCAGCTAGCAGCAGCTACATACTCAGCCTCAGTAGTAGAAAGCACAACTTCAGATTGTTTTCTAGAAGACCAAGAAACAAGTGAAGAACCAAGAAGCTGGCAAGTACCAGAAGTAGACTTGCGATCCAGCTGGCACCCACCAAAATCAGCGTCCGAAAAACCAGCTAAGTCAAGAGACGATGATGTAGAATAATAAAGACCTAAATCAGGAGCATAAGTAAGATACCTGAAAATACGCTTCATAGCCTGTCGGTGAGATGCGCATGGTGAAGACTAAAAACGCGCACACACACCCACGACAAACTGTATGTCCGGTCTCGTCGCAGTCAAGTATAGTAGCGAACCGATCATCCCTCGATACTCTCTCTCATTTACCTTGACGCCGTCCTCGTCCTTGTCCAGACCTCCAGATGTGCCCATTGGGGTCATCTGTGGCTTTAGCTCTCCACCAAAATCAAATTTCTTTAGCATGTCACGTGTATACTTACCCTGGTGGATGAAAATGCCGTCCTTGGTCTGCTTGATCTGGAGCCCTAAAAAGTACTTGAGTTCTCCCATGAGACTCATCTCAAACTCGGTATGCATCTGCTCAGAAAACTTGGAAACAAGCTCATTAGTAGAACCACCAAAAATAATGTCATCCACATAAATCTGAGCAACCAATAAGTCTGCGCCATGGTGTTGCATCCAGGTGGTAGCTCAACTAGTGTCCAAACCCAATTGCGAACAAAGTTTTCAAGCTCTTCTTGCATGGCGTTTATCCAATTTGAATCAATAAGAGCATGAGTAACGTCTCGGGGCTCAAAACTAGCAACAAAAGCAGACTCAGCAAACATAGCAAGTGAACTAGCTGAGGAACGTAAAGATCTCTCCGTAAGATCACCTATGATGAGCTCTGAAGGGTGATCACGCTGAACTGCTCGGGATCCTAAGTGATCTGAAGTCACCTCACCAAAGTCAGCAACTGGCTCCTCTAGACTCAGTTGAGAAGTCATCTCACCGGAGTCAGCACCTGGCACCTCTGGTCTCGGCTGAGGAGGCTCGATCGAAGTAGAAGGAGTAATTTGAGGTCCGTCCTCATCCTTAGTGGAAGTCTCAGAAGGTGTGGGGTCTACAGGTGGTGCAGAGGGCCCACCCTCATCATCAGCAGGAGGGTCATCATCTTCCTCAAAGATGGACTCTCCAAGCTCATCATCTCCAGAAATCTCAAAAGAAGGAGTCGGTGAGGGCAAAGACTCATCAAAGAAACCTCACAAGTCTCGACAAGCATCTGGGAGTCTAGGTTCCAAACATGAAAGCCTCGTGAATGCAAAGCATAACCAAGAAAGACTCCATCCCAGCAACGAGACTCAAACTTGTCCAAATGCCCTCCCTTTTTAAGCACAAAGCACTTGCATCCAAAAGCTCGCAAGTGACTTACCTTGGGCTGTCTACCAAAACGCAACTCATATGACGTCTTACCTAAGTAAGCTCTAAGAAAAATGCGGTTGGCAAGATGGCAAGCTGTGTTCATTGCTTCAGCCCAAAAACGCCTAGGAGTCCTATGCTTATCAAGCATCGTCCTGGCCATCTCGACAAGCGTGCGGTTCTTTCGCTCCACAAGGCCGTTCTGTGGGGGAGTGTAAGGAGCAGAAAACTAATGATCAAGACCCTGATCACTACAAAAACTGACGAACTGAGAGTTCTTAAACTCAGATCCGTTGTCTAAACGAATTGCTCGCATCAGACCATTGTTCTCGTTCTTCAGCTTCAAAATCAGGTCATGAACATACTGAAAAGTCTCATCCTTAGACTCTAGAAAGTAAACCCACGAAAATCGAGAAAAATCGTCAACTATCACAAGGGCGTACCACTTCCCACCTACTGAGCGTACTCGAGCTGGACCTGCTGTGTCCATGTGTAACAGCTCTCCCGGGTACGAAGTCATCACCTGAGTCACAGGTGCGTGAGAAGCGGCAACCATTTTCCCATGACGACAAGGATGACACACTAGATCCTTCTCCATCTTAAGCTTAGGCAATCCTCGGATAAGATCCATAGAACTCAATCTAACAAGTAGATCAAAGCTCAAATGGCCTAACCTTCTATGCCACTTCCATAACTCAGAGGAGGATTCGGCCATCAGGCAGCGAGAAGGGCCAGAAGAACTAGAGAAATCAATAAGAAAAACCATACCGAAAGGTAGGACCTGGCAAACTAAAGATCCTCTAGAGTCGACAACAAAAGACATGCCCTTCTTAAAGCGCACTTATAAACCATCCTCAAGCAGTTGCGAAACAGAAATTAGATTAAAGTTTAGATTTCCAACTAAAGCAACATTCTTCAAAGAAAATAATCAGAAATACGAATCGACCCAATGCCTTGTACCTTCCCTTGACCACTGTTCCCGAAAGTGATGTATTCCTTGGAGCTCGGGGGAGTGAGGCTGGAGAACCATCTGCGGTGTCCCGTCATATGGCGAGAACATCCTGAATCCATGATCCATACGTCCTCCAGTCCTCGATCTAGCAAGATCAATGGTCATGAGTGGGAGCAAACGGTCGACCACCAGGTCTAGCAAAAGTACTAAACAAGTGTCGGGCCATCTGCTCATATGTAGGAAAGCAGAAGGAATCATATGAGTCGGGACCACCATGCGTCTCAAAGCGCGGTCCTCTGTTCTACCTAAAACCACGGTCACGAGGTCCAACACCGTATCCATAACGATTTGGAACTCAGCCGGAACGGAAACCACCCTCCGGAGCACGGTCGTGAAAACCGTCTCCTCTACCACCACCTACACGACGTGGCCTAGCCTCTAGCCTCTCTCTACATCGAGGGACTCTCTGTCTACTACCCTGCTGGTAGAACTACTCCTGCCCACCTCGAGCTCTCTCTGCTCGCTCAACCCGCTTCCTCCTGAAGCAAAACTCCTCAAGATGCCCGTCTCCCTGACAAAACTCATAGTGATAGGTAGGCTTCTTGGGATGTTGTTGTGGCTTAGGGTTCTTAGGCTTGGTGGTGTTGGGTGAAGCATCTTTGGTGTGAGAGGGTCCAGGTAAAGAATCAAGAGAAGTGTGAAGAGTTTTAGGCTTAGGAACCCAGATCTGCTTCTTAGGTGGAGCTTTAGGTTGTTCTTGGATCACTCCATCCTTGGGCTTACTATCCTTAAAGGACTCAGTGGAGTGAGTCTTGGGATATCTCTATTTGGGAGTCATCTTACTCCACTGCACTGCACGGTTAATGGCGCTCTCAAAATCAGCCTTGGTATATGTGTACCCTACCCCAAAACCATCCTATCTCTTGAACTGCTGGATCATCATGCCGAGTTGTGGCTCTCTAGCACTAATCCAACTCAGGATTGAACGGAGGTAAAAGTTCTCATTCTGAACATCAGCTAGCTCCTCTCTCAAGGAAGCTAACACCTCCACCTGAGACAAACAGATCTCACACTCTTTATCAACTTCGACAGACTTCTCAGCTTTTAGCTTGATCAACTCCATTCTAATGGATAAGAAGTTCTCACAAACAGTGGGTGGAACTGACAAGGTCTCAAGCTCAAGCTTAGTCTGTTCCAACTTAGCTCTCACTCCATCTAACTTGCTCAACAGCTCATCACTCTTGGCTCTCAGCTCAGCTATACTAGCTAAATGGGATGGACAGTCTACACAAGGTGTGATGACATTGGCATGAGTATCTTTTAGCTCCTACTAAGCGCTCTCAATCTCAGTGGCCAATGCGTCTCTCTCATCTACTCTCTTTGTGTACCTGGACTTAAGAGTCGTCAGGTCACACAACAGCACCTCACAGTTAGGGCACTCACCACTATCACCCAAGCAAGGGGAAGAAGACAGACTCTCAATCTTGCCATTTGATGTGGCAATCTCACTCTCAAGCTCATCTATCCTCTTCTTAGCCCCTCTAAGCAGCTTCTCCCTATACTTCAAATCCTGACAGTTCTATTCTAATAAATTAACAACTTCTTGTTCATAGGATGATACCTTCTCATCGTCGTCGTCGTCGGATTCGTCGGAGAAGTCCTTTTCTTTCTTCTCCCCAAGAGCCATTGAGAAGAAGCTCTCGGGGGGGTCTTCGGCTGTCACGTGAGCGTCTCTTTGGCTTGTCCCCGAAGGCCATGAAACAGAGGCCCGCCGGATCATCCCTGTCCTTCCCCTTCATGATCACGATCTCTTCATCACTTGAGCTCGACGATGAGGAGGAAGACGAGGATCTCTTGGAGTAGCTTTTCTCCATCTCGGCGAAGAAAGCCTTGTCTCGTTTTTTGTTCTCCCGCCTGTAGTCCTTCAAAGCTTTACGAAAGAATCTCGTCTTGGGCTTGCTCTTTGTAGAGTTGTCGTACTTGTCGGAGTCGTAGGAGTTTCCGTAGGTTCCCTTCTTGTAATTCTTACGCTTGGGGCAGTCGGCAATGAAATGACCTGTATCACCACACTCAAAGCATCCGGATTTTGTGTCGTGTCTCTTAAACATTCTCTTATCATAGACACGTCGCACCCGGTTGTTAAACAAGCACAGATCATCATCTCCTAGAGTATCAAGTTGTTCCTCGGAAATAGACATCAAGGAAAACGCAGTACAACTCATGGCATTAGAATCAGTAGATGGTGTCGCAAGCGCCAGAGTCTTTGATCCAGAACCAGTGAGATTTGATCTCAACTGGATATCGACCTCTGAGGCCTTGAGCTTACTAAAAAGCTCTGTGATGGTCAAGGTATCATAAGATGTACTCTCAACAATAGAAGAGACCTTGATCTCCTAGATCTTAGGGTCTAAAGTATGAAGTACCTTAAGCGCCTGTTCATGATCTGAGACCAGCTGATCACCATCGGCCTTGTTAACGCGTAGCTTGTTAATGATCGATTGAAAGCGACCAAATAAAGCATCAACTGTCTCACCCGGCTTCTGTGAGAAATTCTCATACTCACGCCGGTAGGTCTGATATAGTCTAGCCTTGACTTGAGCTGTCCCCTCATGGTGTGCCTGGAGGGTAGCCCAGATCTCTCGAGTAGTGGTGAGATGGCTAACATGCTCAAACTCACTAGGACCTAGACCAGAAAATAAAATATTCACCGCCTTACTATTATTTTGATGCTGGGTAATTACATCAGCAGCAGTATCCGCAAAAATAGTCGTTATCGTGAAATTAGGATGAACACAAATCTACCATATGTCCGAGCTTTGGCTCATAAGGTATGCTCGCACGCGAGTCTTCCAATAAGTGTAGCCAAAAGCCTCTAGGGACAGGATTTTGCCAGAAGATGTCATGGTCACTAACTAGGTTTAGAATCGATTAAGATATTAGAAAAACCTAACCTTGCTCTGATACCACTTGTAGGACCAAAAGTAGCGACCAGAGGGGGGTGAATGGGTGCCTAAAAATTTGTTGCTAAACTATGATCTAATCCTAACACCCGAATGACCTTAACCAAACAAATAATAATAGTAAAGTAAATTAGTGGTACTATAGTTGTCTAGCCTAAAAAATGACCAGTGTCTTAATTAAAATGATATTAAAGCTAAACTAGAAAGAATCACTGCAGTAAATAAAAATGGGTACTAGAAATATTTAATGACGTAATAAAAACACTAAATATCTTAATAAAATGTTCAGATTGCAGTCTAAAAATAAAATACTAATTAACTTAATAAAATATGGATCATCCAAAAATTAATTCAGAAATAACCTAAAAATATTTCAGGTAAAGAATAGAATAAAAATCTAACTGCGACTAATTAATTTTTCGTTATTTTTTATATGAGCAGATTAAACTGGAAAAAATTAATACGAGATAATAAATAAAAATTAACAGATTAAATTATTAATAGATGATTATCTATAAAATTGATCTACCTAAAAATAGTAGATTAAAACTACCTGTGTCATCGTCTCGATCTGTGTTCCAAGATTTCCCGCCGGCCGTGCTTGCGTTGCGCACAAAGTTTTGTCGTGCAGAAGATCCAGCGAATCACTATTCGTTGCGTGCTACCACTCCTGTGCTGCTGTGCAGGCACGTGCAGGCTACCACGTCCACCGACAGGAGGCGATGGACTAGACGGGCCCGCGCAAGGATTCACGCACGGAGTGGCAAAGCCACCGTGGGACCCGCCACAGTTTCCTGCGCAAGTTTGCCCCCGCCATGACCAGTGCTTTTGCTGTGGGGCCCGCGATATGAAGAAGCTGCTGCATGCGCCGGCGATGGAATTTCACAGCGAGACGGGCAGGAGAAAAACGTAGCGGCGTGAAGAACAACTGGGCGGTGGCATTGGTTGTACGGAGAAAAAATTGTGGCGCCCCGAGAGGATTTCCGCCGGCCAGAGAGAAGGATCGCAGAGAAAAACAAACGATGGACTGAATATCGTAGATTGATCTTAAAACTCAACAGTCATCTATCCCCAAGGGGATAGGGGCCTATTTATACGCAAATCCTAATACATGAAAAGACTAATTTACCCTCGGGTAAAATAAACTGACTCTAACATAAATTCCAAAAATTACTAAAATATTCTTAGAAAAATTACCTGACTCAAATAAAAATATTCTAAACTTAAAAGCTAAATATTAATATTCTAAAAATGAATTAAACATAGATTGTCAGTTTTACGCCGAAACTGACAAAGCGTCCACCGTCTTCGCACCGGGTACCCGAATTGGGCCGACCCGACCCCGCAGCTTCCTCAGCCCGGCAATCGCTCGCCACCCGTGTACCTGAGTCAAACCCAATCAACAGACCAGTGGATAATCTACCGCTCCTAGCCATGTACCCAGATTGGGCCAGCCCGACTCCGCATTTTAATAGCACATTTTGCATATGTAAAGCATATAAATGTCCAAGTTGCATATCTGCATCTAAGTAAGGATCTAGCTGCAAGGCATGTAAAAGATAGCAAAAGCATTCAGCCTACACATGCTAGTTACCAGAAGCAATGGTGATCATTTTTCAATTTTTAAAGCATAAAAGCCATGCATATGACAAATATCAGATATATCATGTGAACTGAAACAGAACATGATCATCGACAGGTAATCAAAAACATATACTAGCTAGAGAGAGTAAAGCAGATCAATCATATAACAGAAGCAAGCTCAAAATGTGATTTATGATTATGCATGATATGAACACACACAAAAAGACTCAAAATAAAAAAATAAAGAAGAAAGTAAAAAACAGACTCAAAAGTATCCTAGAAAGGATACACAACTCCCAAATCCCCTCGTAAATGCTCAAAAGTAGACTGATCTAGGGGTTTAGTAAAAATATCAGCCAGCTGTTGATGGGTATCAATATGTATAAGATCAATGACTCCTTTCTCATATTGATCCCTCAGAAAGTGAAAGCGCACATCAATATGTTTGGTTTTAGAATGAAGACATGGGTTTTTCCCTACACTAATTGCACTAGTGCTGTCACAAAACAAAGGAACTCTAGCAGGGAAGACCAACCCAAAATCCCACAAAGTAGAAATCATCCAAACTAACTGAGAACAGCAGCTAGCAGCAGCTACATACTCAGCCTCAGTAGTAGAAAGCACAACTTCAGATTGTTTTCTAGAAGACCAAGAAACAAGTGAAGAACCAAGAAGCTGGCAAGTACCGGAAGTAGACTTGCGATCCAGCTGGCACCCACCAAAATCAGCGTCCGAAAAACCAGCTAAGTCAAGAGACGATGATGTAGAATAATAAAGACCTAAATCAGGAGCATAAGTAAGATACCTGAAAATACGCTTCATAGCCTGTCGGTGAGATGCGCATGGTGAAGACTGAAAACGCGCACACACACCCACGACAAACTGTATGTCCGGTCTCGTCGCAGTCAAGTATAGTAGCGAACCGATCATCCCTCGATACTCTCTCTCATTTACCTTGACACCGTCCTCGTCCTTGTCCAGACCTCCAGATGTGCCCATTGGGGTCATTTGTGGCTTTAGCTCTCCACCAAAATCAAATTTCTTTAGCATGTCACGTGTATACTTACCCTGGTGGATGAAAATGTCGTCCTTGGTCTGCTTGATCTGGAGCCCTAAAAAGTACTTGAGTTCTCCCATGAGACTCATCTCAAACTCGCTATGCATCTGCTCAGAAAACTTGGAAACAAGCTCATTAGTAGAACCACCAAAAATAATGTCATCCACATAAATCTGAGCAACCAATAAGTCTGCGCCATCTCTAAGCAAGAAAAGAGTCTTGTCCACAGAACCCATCACAAAACCTTTCTGCAACAAGAACTGCTTCAGACGATCATACCAAGCCCTAGAGGCTTGCTTCAGACCGTATAAAGCCTTCTGCAACTTGTAAACATGTCGTGGAAATTTAGGGTTCTCGAAACCGGGGGGTTGCTTAACATAGACCTCCTCCTCTATATACTCGTTTAGAAAAGCACTCTTGACATCCATCTGATGAAGCTTAAAACCTTTAGAAGCAGCAAAGACCAAAAGAATACAAATGGACTCAAGGCGAGCAACAGGGGCGAAGGTCTCTTCAAAGTCAATACCTTATTTTTGACAGAAGCCCTGTGCCACTAATCGAGCTTTGTTGCGCACCACAACACCATATTCTCCTTTTTTGTTCTTAAACACCCACTTGGTGCCTATGGTGTTGCATCCAGGTGGTAGCTCAACTAGTGTCCAAACCCAATTGCGAACAAAGTTTTCAAGCTCTTCTTGCATGGTGTTTATCCAATTTGAATCAATAAGAGCATGAGTAACGTCTCGGGGCTCAAAACTAGCAACAAAAGCAGACTCAGCAAACATAGCAAGTGAACCAGCTGAGGAACGTAAAGATCTCTCCGTAAGATCACCTATGATGAGCTCTGAAGGGTGATCACGCTGAACTGCTCGGGATCCTAAGTGATCTGAAGTCACCTCACCAAAGTCAGCAACTGGCTCCTCTAGACTCAGTTGAGAAGTCATCTCACCGGAGTCAGCACCTGGCACCTCTGGTCTCGGCTGAGGAGGCTCGATCGAAGTAGAAGGAGTAATTCGAGGTCCGTCCTCATCCTTAGTCGAAGACTCAGAAGGTGTGGCCTCGTTGATTTTTTGAGACACAAGAACAACTACTACTCAAACGACACAAAGGGATTACTAAACCAGCAACACGACTCGACCAAGAACACAAACTCAACAAAGTTAAAACTGAAATTAAAATCGCAAGGCACAAAGGGGTTCTCGGTGGGGAATTTTTTTTTGTGCGGTTTTCTGGACTCTAGGTAAAAACAAAAGCAGATCGAGATTACCTAACGGGAAATCTGAGCTCTGATACCAACTGATGGGGGATTGGTCCCGATCTTCCGCTAGGTAAAGGATAACTTGGGTTGGTGGAGAATCTCGACGTTGGCGATCCAAGGCTCCGGTACGGCGGATCAAAACCTTGCAATCGTTACACCACTGTCTCCATTGGTTATCAACCACGCAGAACGCGATTGACCTCGCCATGAAGGCTAATTTCTGCAAGTGAACCCAAGAACACAAGCAAGAACAGGAAGGATACAAGTCGAATGCCAAGTCACAGACAAACGATGATAAGGTGAGGTTTCACAAACGCCAATGCAGCAGCCAATCGGTCCGGTGCAAGAGGCGGGATCTAAACACACAAGTGTAGATGCAAACAAAGCAAAACCTAACCCTAAAGGCGGCTGGCGAGAATATATAGGGCGTGGGCAGCCTGTGGAAGGCGAACAGACTCAGACTATGGGCTAGAAGGCGAACAGACTTGGACTATGGGCCAACACGGCCCAGTTTTGTCACGCAGGACTGTTTTAAACACACGGGTCGACTCGAGACTCCAAATGAGACGAAACAAACGGCAAAAGATCTGTCTTCTCCTCAGCTTTCCAAAAAGTGCAAGAACGCGCCAATCGGACTCCGTATGAGGAAGTTATGCCCATTTTGGTGCATGGTGGTCGATGTAGTCCGAACCAGCGAATTCTTGACTTCAAGTCATCCGTGCGACTCCGTCTTCAACTCCAACTCTTCTATTCCATCTCCCATGTTCCTAAGCAACAAAATATCACTAGTATTTAGTAGCATCCCGTCCAAACAAATATTAACATAGTTGCTAAGGAAAGAATTAACCTCATGGTTCAAGCGACGGGCACGGGCGCGTGTGATTGGTTCTAGTAATTGAATTGTAGGTGGAGGCTCCATGTGTGTATCATGTGAAGTGATGTCCTCATCATCCTAGATCTTAGGGTCCAAGGTATGGAGAACCTTGAGCGCCTGCTCATGATCTGAGACTAACTGAACACCCTCAGCCTTGTTGGCCCGAAGCTTGTTTATGATCGATTGAAAATGCCCAAACTACACTTCAACAGATTCACCCGACTTTTGTGTGAAATTCTCATATTCACGCCGGTAGGTTTGATAGAGCCAAGCCTTGACCTGGGTTGTCCCCTCATGGTGTGCCTGAAGGGTAGCCCAGATCTCTCTCGCAGTGGTGAGATGGCTCACACGCTCGAATTCAAAGGGACCTAAACCATAAAACAGAATATTCACCGCTTTGTTGTTGTTCCGATGCTAGGCAACAATATCTGGAGTAGTGCGCTCAGCAACAGGTAACACTGTGAAAGTAGCGTGAATACAAATGTCCCAGATGTCCGAGCTTTGGCTCATGAGATAGGCTCATATGCGAGTCTTCCAATAATTATAGCCATAAGCTTCCAAGGACGGAACCTTTCCAAGAGACGTCATGATCACTAATGGGGTTTAGAACCGGTTAACGTATGGAAAAACCCTAAATAGGCTCTGATACCACTTGTAGGACCGAAAGTAGCGACCAGAGGGGGGGTGAATGGGCACCTATTTAATTCTTTCGAATCAATGGCCTGCTCCCAACACCCAACGCACCTCAAAAGACTTAGCAGGAAAACGCGAACAAATCGTCAAAGCCTAAAAGTATCTAGCCTATAAACAACCGGTGTCCTAGACAAAGAAACACCAACACAGTGCTAATAGGCAGAATAACAAAGCATTCAAAACATGGGCAGATCAAGGTTCACAGAAATAAACCATCACAGCAAATAATCTGAGTGCACGTAAAATGAGATTAGAGGTTACTGTTCAAGATTTTTCTCCTGTTCGAAACTTGACGAAGCCTGCAGTTTCGAAGCCTGTAGTAGACGTGTCGAAGCCTGCTTCGAAGTTGACGTGTGAAGCAAATGTGCGAAGACTACTTCGGAACGAAGTAGCTTCGCAAGTTACAGTGCAAAACTCGAAGTCTAAACCAAAATACCGAAGCTGTCAGACCTTCGGCAACACAGGCTTCGCTTTCAAAGATTTGCTATGAACTACGTGTAAGCTGAGAACTTCGACTCAAACAGTACTTTGCTTGTAGAGCAAAAAGGAGTTCGAAGCCTGCAGCGAAGCTTGTACTGAAAGATCATGAAAGCACTATCAAAGCCTGAAATCCAAAGTACCTTCGCACAGAATAAAGTTTTTGGACAGTACCTTCCAAAGTACCAGACGCAACAGGTCTTCTCCTCTCTTCAGTCCACTTTGACTATCATTGACAATGACTCATCACATCTGGAGCTATGAGGCCCACGCTCTTCAGCATGGCTCCTCACCACCGGATTGTCCTTGTCCTTCCCCTTCCTGATCATGATCTCTTCATCGCTTGAACTTGCAGACGAGGAGGAAGACTAGGATCTCTTGGAGTATCTTTTCTCTATCTCGGCGAAGAAGGTCTTGTCTCGCTTCTTGTTCTCACGCCTGTAATCCTTCAGAGCCTTTCGAAAGAATCTTGTCTTGGGCTTGCCCTTTGTGGAAGTGGAGTTTTCATACTTGCCAGAGTTGTAGGAGGTGCCGCCGGTTTCCTTCTTGTAATTCTTCTGCTTGGGGCAGTCGGCGATGAAATGACCTGGGTCACCACACTCAAAGCATCCGGATTTTGTGCTGTGTCTCTTAAACATTCGCTTATCATAGACACGTCACACCCGGTTGTTAAACAAGCACAGATCATCATCTCCTAGAGTATCAAGTTGTTCCTCGGAGATAGACATCAAGGAAAAAGCAGTACAACTCATGGCATTAGGATCAGCAGATGGTGTCGCAAGTGCCAGAGTCTTAGAGCGAGAATCAGTGAGATTTGATCTCAACTGAATATCGACCTCTGAGGCCTTGAGCTTACTAAAAAGCTCTGCGACAGTCAAGGTATCATAAGACGCGCTCTCAACAATAGAAGAAACCTTGATCTCCCAGATCTTAGGGTCCAAGGTATGGAGTACCTTAAGCGCATGTTCATGATCCGAGACTAGCTGATCACGTTCGGCCTTGTTGACGTGAAGCTTGTTAATGATCGATTGAAAACGACCAAACAAAGCCTCAACCGTCTCACCTGGCTTCTGTGAGAAATTTTCATACTCACGCCGGTAGGTCTGGTAGAGTCTAGCCTTGACATGAGTTGTCCCCTCATGGTTTGCCTGGAGGGTAGCCCAGATCTCTCGAGCAGTGGTGAGATGGCTAACACGTTCAAACTCACTAGGACCTAGACCAAAAAATAAAATGTTCACCGCCTTACTATTATTTTGATGCTGGGTAACTACATCTGCTCCAGTATCCGTAGCAATAGTCGTTATGGTGAAAGTACGATGAACACAAATCTCCCATATGTCCGAGCTCTGGCTCATAAGGTATGCTTGCATGCGAGTCTTCCAATAAGTGTAGCCAAAAGCTTCTAGGGACGGGATTTTTCCAGAAGACGTCATGGTCACTACCTATGTTTAGAATCAGTTAAGATATTAGAAAAACCATAACCTTGCTCTGATACCACTTGTAGGACCGAGAGTAGCGACCGGAGGGGAGTGAATGGGCGCCTAAAAATTTCTTGCTAAACTATGATCTAAACTCAACACCCAAATAAACTAAATGAGACAAATAATATTAGCAAAGCAAATTACTGGAATTAAAGTTGTCTAGACTAAAAATGATATTAAAGATAAACTGAAAAAAATACTGCAGTAAATAAAAACACCTAGATAAATCACCAGATAATTATATTTCAGTCTAGAAATAAAATACTAATCAAATGAATAAAACATGGATTAATAACAATTAATTCAGAATTAAACCAAGAATATTTTAGGTAGAAACTAGAATAAAAATATAACTGCTACTAATAAATTTTTCCTTTCTCTTTATATGAGTAGATTAAAATAATACAAGATACCTAATAAAATTTAACAGATAAAAAAGTTAACTATGAGATTATTATTTTTTATGCTAATACACTAAAACCTAACAGATAAAATTAATCCCGAATTTTCTAAACATATCTGCAGCTAATTAGAATATAGATAAGGATTAGTTTAATTAAACCTGTTGAAGAATAGGGGATTAAAAAACTTACGCCGTCCGTCTGCCGTACTGCTACTGCTCGGCTGCCAAGCTGACTGGCTGAAACTTTTTGCTACAGGCTTTGTGCATGCCGGCCAACGTCAATGAATCATTCAGCATGCAATGTGGGCCCCACCGAAGGATAGCAACTGAACAAAAAGCTGTAGTCGTCGTTGCTTTTTCCATGGCCTCGTTTCACGTGTGCAAGCTGTTCACGCCGGAAGCAAGCTGCAGTGGGACCCGCCGCCGTGGAGAGCTGCTGGCTGCTTTGCTGCCGGCTGGATTTATTGCCGAAGTGAAGCCGGCTGAAACAAAAAAATCAAGCGCTGTGGCTTTCCACAAATAGCACTTCGTCGGGGACCCGCCCTTGGACGCCGTGCACCGTGCCAAGCCAAAAGTCTGCTCGTGGGGCCCGCCGGGGAATAGAAAAGAAGCAGGCAGTCGTGTGCTTGACTCGGTCACCATGGCGGGGAGAAGACTTCGGCTACCGTAGATGATAGCGTTGCCTCGCCGGCCGGAAGAATGCGTCGAAAGGGAAAAACGGCGATGCAGATCAAACACCAGAGGAAAAATAGTAGATGAAAACTACCTGGTGGACTGAAAAATAATTTCGGGAAAAATAATTAACACTGACTCTAGAATAAATTCCGAAAATTACTAAAATATTCTTAGAAAAATCTCCTGACTCAAATAAAAATATTCTAAACTTAAAAACTAAATATTAATATCCTAAAAAAATAATCATAGGTTGTCAGTTTTGCGCCCAAACTTACAAAGCGTCCACCGTCTTCGCACCGGGTACCCGGATTGGGCCGACCCGACCCCGCAGCTTCCTCATCCCGGCAATCTCTCACCACCCGTGTACCTGAGTCAAACCCAGTCAACAGACCAGTGGATCCTCTGCCGCTTCTAGCCCATGTAGCTGGATTGGCCAGCCCGACTCCGCGGCTCCTCTGCCCGGCCATCGCTCGCTGCCCGTGTACCTGAGTCACACGCACCTCAGACTCGGCAGGTCTTCATATCTCCCTTCCTTTGACTTCCGTTGACAATCACTCATCACATCTGGAATATCAAAACCATATTCTTCAACATGGTTTCTCAATCTCCCCCTTGATGAGTGCATTGTCAATACCCTTTTCAGCACTTCTTCAGAACCTGCAAAACATGTGGAGACAGGAAACCAAAAACAAAGGAAAATAGAAGAAAGAAAATAAAAATTTAACCCTAATAACCAAAAGCCAAACAGAAGCAAGAAAATGGTCATTATGGTTAACCAAAAATAAAGCCTCAAAAACAAGTGCAAATCTCAGAATAACCAACAAGGAACTCCCCCTGAAATAAATCCCACAAAAAGCTAAAAAATGTTCCCTAAACTCCAAAATTTCTCCCCCTTGTTGACAATTGGACTCATCAAGTGAGACTAAATGCACTCTAAATAGACATAGACACAAAACTCCCCCTGAAATGCAGCTCCCCCTCAAAATATGCCATGAATGCAGATGGGGTGCAGGTGGAGTGTAAAAAGCATGCTTCTTAGATATGATTAACTGCAATTACAACATCTAACAGGTATAGCAAAAGATATATTGTCTCAGATACATGACATGATCAGTGCAACGGATGATATCTAAAGAGAGTAACTAACACACATTTTTCGATTTTTGTAAAACAAAAGCATCACCACATTTTCTAGTTGACAAGCAAAGTAAAGCATGAGATTCAAAAGCTAACTGATATCTACCAAGATAAGCATTGTCCAAATCAAAGTGCTTCAGCAAACTTGTCATCTTTTTAAATTTTTCAGACTTTTTCTTTTTCCTTTTTTATTTTTTTTCATTTCTGCCAGGGGTTATTTGCATGTCAAACCTTATGCTAACCGACCAAGTCAATCCTAGGCCAGAACTGGACCATCAGAAGCTTAAGACATTGGTCTTGGCATACATTACACCGTCCTAGTTCATACCAAAGTGTTATGGTAAGCAGTCCAGAATAATGCAATGCGACAAAGCAAACCCACCTAGATCTTTTCTAATATTCATAAAAATGCATAAATTTTTCATTTTTCTGAATTTTTTTTATCATTTTATAGCACATTTTTCATATTTAAAGCATATAGATGTCCAAGTTGCATATTGTTGGGGGAAAATATCTCATCTTCGGGGTTATTGCCGAAGCAGCATAAAGACAGTCAACCAGTTCGAAGATTCTCCGAAGATCATCTTCGAAGATGCCCAGAATCCCGTTCGAAGCACGAAGACATGCATTGGTTCGAAGTATGTCTTTGAACTAAAGCCCTTTAGGATCTTTTCTGCCAGCTAAGATGGAAGACTTATCTTCTTTTCTATTAGATTAGTCTTTTACCATTTTAGCCCTATTAAGGAAACCAAATAGTTTCCTTAATGTCGGTTGTAATAGAGGGGTAAATAGGTCTTTTCCTTAATGTTTGGGCTTATAAATACCCCCCATTTCACCCTGTAATAGGGACCGAATACAAGTTATTCAATACACATTTACGAACTATTCTAAGCTATTATCCTTTCGGAGGCTTAGAACAGTTTGCTTCGCAAACACTTCGTTTGTTAGTTTCTTTTCTACAGAAACCTGTTAGCGTAATCTTTTACGCCAACAGTTGGCGCCGTCCGTGGGGAACTTAGTCCGAAAAACTTCGTTCTCTACCAACTTCTTACATCATGCCTCCTAAGCGGAGCACACCTCGCAATCCCACTCGGAGGTCCTCTAGGATCTCCGGAGAGATACCCTTCGACACAGTTGAAGTCGGAGGGTCTTCGACTATCCCTCCACCTCAAACTCCGGAAGGGGCTTCTATCCCTCGAGGATACGAAACCTCTCCGCCAACCCCTTCCATACTCCGACCGCCCAGAGTCACTCCCCCACCCTCCATTCCGATTCGAACTGATCATACCAGTTCTCAAGACCCGGAAGGTCCTTCCGGAGGAGATGAAGATAGCCTTGGAGATATGGCCACTCAAATGGCCAACCTTCAAGCTGAGGTAGCAAGGTGGCGACAAGAAGCTGCGAACAGGCTTCGCTCTCAAGCCACCCCAGCTATCCCCGAAGTGCCCGAAGACGACGATCTTGGTTATCCCGAAGCCCCGGAGAACGCCTCTTACGACAATGAATCTCCGTTGCATCCTGAGCTGCAGAAGGTTCGCTTTGATCCAAAGTTTAAAACTTCGAAGCTCTGCAAGTATGCCGGAGATGAAGATCCCGGAGAGTTCGCGCGTTCTTATGCCCTAGCGATCGAGGCTAGCGGCGGAGTCAGAGACACTATGGCGAAGTGCTTCCCGTTAGCTCTTCAAGGAGTGGCGTTGAGATGGTTCTGGTCTTTAAAGCCAGGATCAATCAATTCGTGGTCACAGTTGAAGAGGAAGTTTATAAGTAACTTTCAGGGCACCTTCGTGCCTCCTATGTCAACAGGAAGCCTTTTCCAAGTGAAACAGCTCCCCGGAGAAACATTGAGGCAGTACTTCAAGCGCTTCGCTCATACGAAGTCGCAAATTCGGGGGCTGTCCACATCCTCAGTGGTTGATGCGGCTCGAGAAGGCGTCAGTCATCAAGGCCTTCTGGATAAACTGCATCGGAAGAGCATCTCCACAGTGTCACAGCTGATGTCATATTTCGAGGAGTATGCGAGGTCAGAAGAGGGTTGGCTTCGGAGGACTGCTGCTACTTCGACAGTATTGCAAGAAGTTAAAGCAGAGGTGAAGACTTCGGCACAGCCGCAGGAACCAGTCTTCGAAGTGCAACATGATCGAAGAAGAGGGCAAAAGCACCCTCGCTCTGAAGTCTTGAACATTGCACCCCCACAGAAGTTTGCACCAAGAGCTCCACAGTCTGCGGGGAACAAGTCCAGTGGCTGGAGGCCGCCAGGGAAAACGGCTGGCAAGGGCTAGATCCTTTTTTGCTGTATTCATGGAGAAAATCGAAGCCATGCAACTGACACTTGCAAGGCTATCCTTACCCTAAGGGGAGAATACTTGGAAAGAACTTCAGGTCGAGGCAGTACCGACCGAAGTCCAGCAGCAGCGCGCCCAGACCCGGTCCAGGCTGTGGCGCGGATAGAAAATTTTGATGCTGCAAGGCACCCTCCGGTGGCCAATGTTATGCCACCTCCGAAGCAAGAGGAAGGGCAAGATAGAGGAAAGAGAGTAGTTCTCTATCTCCGGAGGAGGTACCCTCGGAAGCATGTCCAAGAGACAGCGAAGAGAGTACGTTCGGGAAGTAGGTCATATTGGGACTTCGTCATCTGCAGCTGCAATGCCGGAGTGGTCTCATGTTCCGATATCTTTCTCTGCGGAGGATGCAGCTGGTATTAAGTTCCCGCATGCAGATCCATTGGTTATCACTGCTGATATTGCAGGGACTGAAGTCCGAAGGGTGCTAATTGACGGAGGTAGTTCGGCAGATATCATTTTTGTGCAAGCCTTCGATCAGTTATGCATTTCCAGGAAGCATCTCCTCCCAGCGGCTCGTCCTCTGCAAGGCTTCGCAGGACCTCCGCTTGATGCACTTGGCCAGATAGGCCTGGAAGTAACCTTCGGAGAAGGTTTATTAGCTCGAACTGAAGAAGTTATCTGTGATGTGGTAGATGCCCCGTATGCTTATAATGTCATCTTCGGACGGGGCATGTTGAATCAGTTCGGAGCTGTGGCGCATCACAACTACTTGTGCATGAAGATGCCCACACAAGCAGGAGTCCTGACAATCTTCGGAGATCAAGCCATGGCTCGGAGGGCAGAATATGGTCACGGTCCCCCTCTTGATCCGAGGCAAGTAAATAGTGTCCAGGATAATGAAGAAATTTTTTCAGCCTCCTCCGAAGCTTCGAAGAAGTCGTTTCCGAGACCAAGTCCCGAAGGAGAGATTGCAACGAAGGTCATTGTTAAAGATGGTAAAGAATACACTTTTCAATTTAGTAAAGATTTACCTCCTGAAGTTGCAACCTCCTTGGAAAAGGTAGTGGAAGAAAATTTGGATGTCTTCGCTTGGTCTGACGAAGATATCACCGGAGTCAATCGGGATATCATTGAACATAGTTTACTTGTAAACCCGAAGGCCCGGCCTGTTCGACAAGGACTCCGGAAGATGTCCGCAGAGAGAGCTATTCTAGCTAAGGACGAAGTTGAAAAACTGTTGAAGGCTGGGATTATCAGAGAAGTGGCTCACACAGAATGGTTAGCCAACCCAGTCTTCGTCAGGAAGAAGTCTTCCGGGAAGTGGCGCATGTGCATTGATTTCACATCTCTGAATAAAGCGTGCCCACGTGACCCCTACCCCATGCCCCGAATTGATCAACTAGTTGACTCCATTGCAGGTTCGGAGTTACTAAGCTTCCTTGACGCGTATTCTGGTTATCATCAAATATGGTTGAAGCGCGAAGATGAAATCAAGACAAGCTTTGTAACTCCTTCGGGAGTCTTCTGCTATGTAAGAATGCCCTTCGGCCTAAGAAATGTCGGGGCTACTTTTTCAAGATTAGTTGCTAAGGCTCTAGGTCATCAATTAGGTCGCAATGTGGAGGCCTATATGGATGATATTGTAATAAAGAGTGCTTTAAAGCACCAGCATAGCCTAGACTTAGCAGAAACATTCAATAGCCTTCGGGCATGTGGGATCCGTCTTAACCCCGAAAAATGTATATTCGGAGCTAAGGCTGGAAAGTTGTTAGGGTACTTAGTTTCAAGCAGGGGAATTGAAGCTAGCCCTACTCAAATAACTGCGCTGCAGAAGATGGCTCCTCCGGAGAATTTAAAGCAAGTGCAAAAGCTGACTGGACGTCTGGCCGCACTTAGCAGGTTTTTATCAAGGTCTGCGGAGAGGAGCTTGCCAATATTTAAAGCTTTGAAAGGGTCCGAAGATTTTGCATGGACACCGGAGTGTCAGAAAAGCTTCGAAGATATTAAAGATTATCTCAGCAATCTTGCTACACTTACGGTGCCTATTGCGGACGAAACCCTACTCCTGTATCTTGCAGCTACAGGTTCAGCTGTCAGCGCAGTCCTTGTCAGAGAAGTGGATTTCAATGGGAAGTTGGTCCAAAATCCTGTCTATTTTGTATCCGAAGAATTATCAGGAGCGAAGACAAGATACTCCGAACTTGAGAAGTTCGTTTATGCTCTGATAATGGCTTCGATAAAGCTAAGACATTATTTTTTGGCTCACACTGTAATTGTACCAACTTCGTATCCTTTAGGAGATATGCTCCGAAGCAAAGATTCCACTGGAAGGATTGGAAAGTGGGCAGTAGAGCTAGCACCCTTCGGCATATCTTTCTTGGCAAAGACAGCTATCAAATCCCAAGTCCTAGCAGACTTCGTAGCAGAGTGGACTCCACCTGCGAATTTGACTCCGGAGAAATCAAGTGACGGAGTTTGGACTGTTTACTCCGATGGGGCTTTCCAAGCATCCGGAGCAGGCATTGGGGCAGTGTTGATTTCACCGTCAGGACAAAGAGCAATGTACTCCGCAAGACTCAACTTTAAGTCTACCAATAATATAGCGGAGTACGAAGGGATTTTATTGGGACTCCGGAAAGCACGTGCTCTAGGGGCTACAAGAATAATTATAAAAACAGATTCTCAGATAGTAGCAGGGCACATAGACAAAAGTTTTCAAGTTCGGCATCCACAGCTTGCAAAATACTTAGAAGAAATCCGCAAAATCGAAGCACACTTCAAGGGTATTTCCATTCGGAGTATACCAAGAGCTGAAAACGTGCAAGCGGACATTTTAGCGAAGGCTGCAGCCGGAGCTATGGATGTGCCTGAAGAAGCTTTCTATGAGGAGCTCAATATACCTTCGGTGCCACAAATTGCCTCTGCGGAGATTCTTTGCATTCCTAGTGCAGATTGGAAAGATTCGATCATAGAACTCTTGCAAGGAGGAACAAATTTGCCCGAAGAGCCCCAGTTGTCAAGATTAAAGTTCAGAGCAAGAAACTATCAGTTAATCAACGGTATATTATACAAGGCCGGAGTATGTTCCCCTCTACTCCGATGTATATCTCAAGCCGAAGGCCAAGAAATTCTTCGAGAAATTCACGAAGGCCTTTGTGGAAGTCATTTAGCCCCTAGAGCTTTGGCAGGAAAAACACTTCGCCAGGGGCTTTATTGGCCCACAATAACAGCTGATGCGGAGAGCTTGGTCCGCACTTGTCAAGGATGCCAGTGGATGGGTCGACGGAGTCATCGCCCACCAACAGCTCTTCAAGTCATTGCTCCGGTATGGCCTATGGCCAGATGGGGTATGGATCTAATTGGTCCCTTTCCGTTAGCAAAGGGAAATCTGAAGTTCGCAGTGGTAGCTATTGAATATTTTTCTAAGTGGGTAGAAGCAGAGTCCTTAACAGCTATCACTTCGAACAATGTACAGAAATTCTTCTGGAAGAACATTATTTGCCGGTTCGGAGTGCCTAGATATCTCACAGTTGATAATGGAACACAGTTTGACGCAGAACCCTTCAGGAAGTTTTGCGAAGACCTAGGCATTCAACTATGTTTTGCTGCAGTGAGACATCCTCAGTCGAATGGAGCCGTAGAGCGAGCCAATGGAAATATTTTATCAGGGCTAAATCGAAGAATAGTAGGATTATCAAAGGGACTGTGGACCGAAGAGCTTCCGAAGATTTTGTGGTCCATTCGGACTACGCAAACAAGGTCCACAGGTTTTACTTCGTTCAGACTACTATTCGGAGATGAAGCTATGACTCCAACGGAGCTCAAGGGGGGATCATTTCGCAGCACCGAACCGGACATTGAAGAAGAAAGACAAGCTTCGTTAGATTTGTCAGAAGAAACAAGACTTCGGGCTGTAGCTAATTTATCAAAGTATCATCAGCAGACGAAGACTTGGTATGACCCGAAGGTTAAACTCAGCGAGTTAAGGCCGGGTCATCTTGTTCTACGAAGTATTATAGCACCAGGGAAGTTAGGCAATAAATGGGAAGGTCCATATCTAATTGTCCGCTCAGGCCGCCCTGGTTCATTTAAATTAGCTAATTTAGAAGGTGAAGAGTTAGCACATACTTGGCATGCGGAGCACCTAAAGCGATACTTCGCATAAGGGCTCCTTGTAATTTGCTTGTAATCACCTCTAAATTAATAAAGCATACACCCTGATAGTTGCCTTCCCCTCATAGACTTCCAGCTTCCCGAGTGGACGCACTGGAACCGCGGGGTCGACCGAGAGGGAAGTGTCATTAAGCTGGGCTGTATTTCCGGACTTCGAACCCATAAAGTCGAAGCCTCCGATGTGGTGGCTGACATAATCCGGAGCCCAGGCCATGGCTTGTAGGCATCCGTAAAAGAGCCCAAAACCACATTCTACGGAGTCCAAGCCATTGGCTGGTAGACTTCCGTAAAAAGAGCCGAAGGTGGCCAAAATCTACGGAGTCCAAGCTGCAGCTTGCAGACTTCGTAAAAAAGAGCCGAAGGTGGCCAAATTCTGCGAAGTCCAAGCCATTGGCTGGTAGACTTCTGCAAAAATAGCCGAAGGTGGCTACAATTATACGGAGTCCAAGCCATTGGCTGGTAGACATCCGTAAAAAGAGTCCAAAGAGACCATTGCAAACTCCGAACCATTGGTTCGTCAGAGATCGCAAAGACAAGCCGAAGGTGGCTAAAGCAAAACAGCATTTGAGCCATGAGCTTCGAATGTCTGTTAACATAAGTCCAAAGTGACAAATTTTTTAAGACACTAAAGTGTCCTGAAAGTTATCTCAATTGATTTCTTTCATAAAACAAAGGTACTAAGTTACCATTCTTCTGACTACAAAAAGTCGAAGACATTTCATAAGATTTAAAAAGATCTTTAAATGACAGAGGGGCTCCGAACCCCCAAAAAATTGTACTCCGAAGTTTTTTCTTTGCCTATAACCATCTTTGAATACATTTCGAAGTTGCTTATACCCAAAGAGGGGCTAGTAAATATGGAGACAATTTTAAATCGGCATTCATTATTGAAATAAATGTGTTTACAGATTACACTATGAAAAATTGGTATCTATACCAAGAAGGAATCGGAGACCTCTTCGGTCCCGAGAGCTAGGGGTGGAATGACTAGTTCCAACATCAGAAGTTCTAAGAACTTTACATTTAACTCTCTTCCTCCCCTTCGAAGCTCTAAAATCCTTTTGCTCTTGTTGAAGCTCGGCCCAAGTTCGAAGCCGCTCGGGGCTTCTTTCCCAGCTTCTAAGATCTTCAGATCTTTTATTTTGGGCTTCACCTTCGTCTTCAGACCAATTAGTGTCTTCAGAAGACGAGGCGTTTGCGTCAACCTCTTTATCTTCCTCTTTAATATAAGACAATACGTCTTTGATTACTTCGGGCGCAATTACGCCGGAGTCATCTCGAGGAATAAGGAATCGAGGACGCTTATAACTCTTTAGAAGTTCGAAGGTGTTCCACAATGAGCGAACTTCGCTGTTAAGCTCTAACACTTCGATATCTTCCATAAGAGGCAAAGCCTAAAAATATGACAAACAAGACTTTCATTGATAAATGTTTACAAGCATGGGCTTTACATAATCAAAAAGTCCTAAATAATTCCTAAACCTGCGGGTTCGGAGGAGGCTGACTGCTCGAAGCTTGGCTCTGAACTTGCTTCTGGCGTTGGCCTTCATCAATCCAAGCCTTGATCGCAGAACGACCTTCGGCTCTCCATGAAGTTTGAAAGGCTCGCCAGGCGGCAGTCACGCCTTCGGAAGGATTCAAAAGTCTCGCGTCGTCGAAGGTAATGGAGCCCTCTGCGCTCGGAGTGATTGTACGGCCCAAATCCTCGTAGTAACGAAGTAATCCGAGGGCAGACACTTGTCCGGAGAGTTCTCCATAACGTATGCCTGCAGTCTTCATTTGCTTCGCTGCTCCTTGGATCCTCTTTAACCGGCGCAGCAGAGTCACATTGTCATACGAAGGTAGTGATCCAGTAGTACCGAAGTACTCCAAGACACCTAGCATCTGCTCGATGACCTCCGAAGCCACCTTCTCAGACTTAAGCTTTTCCTCAATAAGTGCATCCTTGGCCGAAGTCGTTTCTGCTAGAACTCCGGAAATTCTAGCATTCTCCGTAGTCAAAGTATTCTTTTGAGTCAGGAGTTGGCCAGCCTCTTCTTGGAGTCTCACAAGTTCGGACCCCTTAGCAGCATCCTCCTTCCGCAGTCTTTCAACCTCCGCTCGAAGCACAATTCTTTCTGCTTCGAGCTCTTTCTTCGCAGCCTCTAAGCTTTGCCTAGCCCTTCGCTCTGCTAATATTATATTATCCATCTGAGCTACTCGACCTTCGGAGAAGTTAAAATTTCTTTGAAGAGCTTCGTTCTCTTCTCGAAGTTGAGCAATTTCATTTTCGCCCGATAAAGCTGCAGCGCGGGCCAAGACTGCTTGCTAAGAAAAAAGAAAAACTGGAATAAGAAATTATTCATATATAATTCGCTATTTGGTTCGAAGATGCTTTGTACCTGATAAGCTGCTCTTTCTATAGCAATGTTAAGCTCCGAACTTTTCGCCCTGCTCAAGAGGCCTACCAGTTCTGTTTCCCCGACTTTGCGACTGGCTTGACCCAAAGGTTTAACCAGAGTCCGAAGTCCGGTTCTCTCCTCCAAAAAAGGAGTTAAGAGAGGAAGCATTACCGAAGCCTTCTGATCAGCTCTGCTTAGCGAAGGTCCGGAGAGTTCTTCTGAGGTCCTTGGAACTTCTGAAGATGGCCCCCCCTCAGTTGATTCACTTTCATCTGTTGACTCAGACGAAGTCGATCCTTGAGTAGGGAGAGGCTCTATGTGTCTTTTACCTCTTCCAGGCCCCTGTTGAGTAACCTCCGGGTGTGGCTCCGAAGTTGTCGAAGGCCTTTGAATTGTATCTTCGTGATGCACTTCTACAGCAGGAGGCTCTGCAAAAACAAAAATATTATACATTGTATAATTTTGCAGAAATTGATAAGAATTATGCGAAATTTACCTTCGACATTCTCCAGAAGATCGAGCACTGGACTGATCGGAGGATCAAAAGTTAAGTCCTCATCTGAATCCGCAGTTAAATTTTCCACTGTCGGAGCATCTTCGTGAGCAGTCCTTTCCTCCACAACCGAAGTTGCAGGAACTTCGACTTCATCTTCACCCGTAGGGGCTTCGATTTGCTCCTCTTGGGTATCCGGAGCTCTTACTTCTCTGATGTTGGCTTGGGGCTCCGGTATACCTGCAGTATCTTCAGTGTGAATATTTCGCTGAGCTGCATCTTCGTCAATCAATTTCACTAATAATATACCTTCATCTTCTTTAGAACCAGAGATTGAGGTTCTTGAGCTTGAAGGCGCAGGATCCGAAGGTGCGAGATTTTTTGGCTTTCGAGCCACCTTCTTCACCGGAGTCTTTGCGGAGCTAGAAGCTCCGGCTTCAGCCACTCTTTTCTTGGGTCCTTTCTCCAGAGGCACCAAGTCCATCAGAGGGGGCGGAGTTAACTCCAACATTCCCCATACTCTGTTAAACCGCTCCCAACTCCCGACCAATTTAATTCGCCATTCTTTTTCCGTCGGAGTTGGGGCACCCAGAATCTTCTCCGAAGCCCTTACGATTTGCTCTGAAGTAATAGGGGCTGAAGAAGCTAAAAATAATTCAAGTTAGTCTTTCTTCGAAGTAAATATGTACAATGCATGTTGGTTTCGAAGTTACCTGCAGGGCTCGAAGTAAAATTGATCTTGCGAAGACCACCTTCTGAGTCATCCTCGAAGACGATAGGCCAGTTGGCCATCAGCGGAGGAATTTGGAGTCCGAGGAATTCTTCGGCCAAGTCTCACATGCTTAATCTTCGGCTAATTTTTGAAGCAGGTTAAGGCGAGCTTCGAGCTGGCCTTCGTCCGGTTGCACTAAGGCTTCCTTCCGGAATTGGATTTCTTTGAGGGGCCCAACTAGAGGACTGCTCGCTCCGACTTCGGCATAGAACCACCTCAAGACCCAATCAGTATACCATCTTGCATTGATGGACTTAGCAGGGAATTGCAGGGCATATTCATCACGAAGCCTAAAATTAATGCTTCCGAAGGCAACCACTACTTTCTCACCTCCGGAGCCTACGAAGGTCTTCGGCTGGCAAGTTGCTCTATGAAGTGCAGCGAAGATTTCTGCCCTCCCCTCGCAACCTTCGGCTCTCAACGCCCATTCGAAGATAGCTAACCTAGCTACTGCATTCGGAGATAGCTGCGGGAGGGTTACGTGGAACAGATCAAGTACCTCTGCCAAGAAGTCCACTGCAGGGAGGCCCAAGCCTGCTTCGAAAAAGGCTTCGAATACTACAACCTCTCCGGGTCTTGGTGATGGAATCGATTCTTTGCCTGGCTTCCGAATCATAACTCCATTACTAATCTTTCCCCCTGCTGTGATTGCCAAAGACTCTCTCTTGCAGGTAGAAGGTCCCAACTCAAAAGACTGATCCAAATATTTGGTCGATGGTGGGCACAGACCTTGGTCATCGGCGATTTGGGGATTTCTCCCCCCTGCCGCCATGGGTGTTGCCGCCTGCATCGAGGGTGTCGCCGCCAATGCTGCCGCTGCTGCTGCTGCGGCCGCCTGTTGTCGAGCCAAGGCCGAAGGAGGCGCAGATCCCTTGGTCTTCACCATCACGATCGCTGGATTGTTCTGAGGAAATGGAGGCTAGGGCTCAAGAACTCAAAGGCTAGGGCTCAAGAACTCAAGGGGCTCAAAAAAGCTTTTGACTGTGAGAAAGCGGTGAAAAGGTAATCGGGTAAGTTTTAGGCCCTCTATTTATAGCCCAAATGTTCCGCTTGTTACCGTTTTGGCTCTGCCTTTTCGCATTCTCGCCCGTTATTTTCCTCCGAAAATAACGCTTTGTATAACTTCCGTTAGAAGAAACAGGCTAACGGCTATTTCTTCTAAGTCTGGAAAGTCTTTAGTCTTTTTAAAGATACTTCTAAGTTACTTCGAATGTAACCTCTTCGAATACCAATTCGAAGCATATATCTCCACATAATTCGGAGATGATATAAATCTGTTAACCCCTACGCATGATTACTTTTCTTGCGTATACTGCTCTCCTAAAACGTTACAGGTTAACGGAGAAGCGTATTCGAGGGGCTACTGTTGGGGGAAAATATCTCATCTTCGGGGTTATTGCCGAAGCAGCATAAAGACAGTCAACCAGTTCGAAGATTCTCCGAAGATCATCTTCGAAGATGCCCAGAATCCCGTTCGAAGCACGAAGACAGGCATTGGTTCGAAGTATGTCTTCGAACTAAAGCCCTTTAGGATCTTTTCTGCCAGCTAAGATGGAAGACTTATCTTCTTTTCTATTAGATTAGTCTTTTACCATTTTAGCCCTATTAAGGAAACCAAATAGTTTCCTTAATGTCGGTTGTAATAGAGGGGTAAATAGGTCTTTTCCTTAATGTTTGGGCCTATAAATACCCCCCATTTCACCCTGTAATAGGGACCGAATATAAGTTATTCAATACACATTTACGAACTATTCTAAGCTATTATCCTTTCGGAGGCTTAGAACAATTTGCTTCACAAACACTTCGTTTGTTAGTTTCTTTTCTACAGAAACCTGTTAGCGTAATCTTTTACGCCAACACATATCTGCATCTAAGTAAGGATCTAGCTATCAGGCATGTAAAAGATAGCGAAAGCATTCAACCTACACATGCTAGTTACCAGAAGAAATGGTGATCATTTTTCAATTTTAAAACATAAAATCCATGCATATGACAAATATCAGATATATCATGTGAACTGAAACAGAACATGATCATCGACAAGTAATCAAAAACATATACTAGCTAGAGAAAGTAAAGCAGATTAATCATATAACAGAAGCAAGCTCAAAATGTGATTGATGATTACGCATGATATGAACGCACACAAAAAGACTCAATAAAATAAAAAGAAGAAGGAAAAAACTGACTCAAAATATCCTAAAAAGAATACACAACTCCCAAATCAAGATCAATAATCATGAGTGGGAGCAAACGGTCCAATGCGAGGTTTAGCAAAAGTGCTATACCAGTGATGAGCCATCTTCTCGTATGTAGGAAAGCAAAAAGAATCATATGAGTCTGGACCGAAACGCGGATCAAAGAGCGGCCCTCTGTTCTTCCTAAAATCACGGCCACGAGGTCCAAAGTCGTATCCATAACGATCTGGAACTCTGCCGGAATGAAAACCACCCTCCGGAGCATGATCATAAAAACCGTCTCCTCTACCACCACCTACACGACGTGGCCTAGCCTCTAGCCTCTCTCTACATCGAGGAACTCTCTGTCTACCATCCTACTGGTAGAACTGCTCCTACCCACCTCGAGCTCTCTCTGCTCACTCAACCCGCTTCCTCCTAAAGCAAAACTCCTCAAGATGCCCGTCTCTCTGACAAAACTCATAGTGATAGGTAGGCTTCTTGGTATGTGGTTGAGGCTTGGGATTCTTAGGCTTGGTGGTGTTGGGTGTATCATCTTTGGTGTGAGAGGGTCCAAGTAAAGAATCAAGAGAAGTGTGGAGAGTTTTAGGCTTTGGAACCTAGATCTGCTTCTTAGGTGGAGCATTAGGTTGTTCTTGGAATACTCCATCCTTGGACTGACTATCCTTAAAGGACTCAGTGGAGTGAGTCTTGGGGTATCTCTGTTCGGGAGTCATCTTACTCCACTCCACTGCTCGGCTAATGGCACTCTCAAAATCAGCCTTGGTATAGGTGTAACCTACCCTAAAACCATCATGTCTCTTGAACTGCTGGATCATCATGCCGAGCGGTGGCTCTCTGGCACTAATCCAACTCAGGATCTAACGGAGGTAAAAGTTCTCGTTCTGAACATCAGCTAGCTCCTCTCTCAAAGAAGCTAACACCTCCACCTGAGACAAGCAGATCTAACACTCTCTATCAACATCGACAGACTTCTCTGCTTTTGTCATGATCAACTCCATTCTAATGGACAAGCAGTTCTCACAAACAGTGGGTGGAACTGACAAGGTCTCAATCTCTAACTTAGTCTGTTCTAACTCAGCTCTCACTCCATCTAACTCGCTCAACTTCTCATCACTCTTGGCTCTCAGCTCAGCTATACTAGCTAAATGGAATGGGCAGTCTACACAAGGTGCGACGACAGTGGCATGAGCATCTTTTAGCTCCTGTTGAGCGCTTTCAAGCTCAGTGGCCAAAGCTTCTCTCTCATCTACTCTCTCTCTGTGTACCTGGACTTAAGAGTCGTCAGGTCACACAACAACACCTCACAGTTAGGGCACTCACCATTATCACCCAAGCGAGGGGAAGAAGACAGACTCTCAATCTTGCCATTCGTCATGGCAAGCTCACTCTCAAGCTCATCTATCCTCTTCTTAGCCCCTCTAAGCAATTTCTCCCGATACTTCAACTCCTGACGGTTCTGTTCAAATAAATTAACAACTTCTTGTTCATAGGAAGATGCCTTCTCATCGTCGTCATCGTCGGAGTCGTCGGATGAGTCATTTTCTTTCTTCTCCCCAAGAGCCATTGAGCAGAAGCTCTTGTGGGATCTTCGGCTGTGACGTGAGTGACTCTTTGGCTTGTCCCCGAAGGTCATGAAACAGAGGCCCGCCTGTAGGACCGAAAGTAGAGACCAGAGGGGGTGAATGGGCGCCTATTTAATTCTTTCGAATCAATGGCCTGCTCCCAACACCCAATGCACCTCAAAAGACTTAGCAGGAAAACGCGAACAGATCGTCAAAGCCTTAAAGTATCTAGCCTATAAACAACCAGTGTCCTAGACAAAGAAACACCAACACAGTGCTAATAGGCAGAATAACAAAGCATTCAAATCATGGGCAGATCAAGGTTCACAGAAATAAACCATCACAACAAATAATCTGAGTGCACGTAAAATGAGATTAGAGGTTACTGTTCAAGATTTGTCTCCTGTTCGAAACTTGATGATGCCTGCAGTTTCGAAGCCTGTAGTAGACGTGTGGAAGCCTGCTTCGAAGTTGACGTGCGAAGCAAATGTGTGAAGCCTACATCGGAACGAAGTAGCTTCGCAAGTTACAGTGCAAAACTCGAAGTCTAAACCATAATACCGAAGCTATCAGACCTTCGGCAACACAGGCTTCGCTTTCAAAGATAATCTACGAACTACGTGTAAGCTGAGAACTTCGACTCAAACAATACTTTGCTTGTAGAGCAAAAAGGAGTTCGAAGCCTGCAGCGAAGCTTGTACTGAAAGATCATGAAAGCACTGTCGAAGCCTGAAATCCAAAGTACCTTCGCACATAATAAAGTTTTCGGACAGTACTTCGAAATGAGCAGCTGACTGCGAAGTTCCTTCGAAAGCTATCCTATGAAAACCTATGCTCCGAA
Organism: Zizania palustris; assembly: GCA_019279435.1. NCBI lineage: Eukaryota > Viridiplantae > Streptophyta > Magnoliopsida > Poales > Poaceae > Zizania > Zizania palustris. The sequence continues at coordinate 66,180,228 of JAAALK010000289.1, read as the reverse complement.
ATGAGTACTTCGAAAATCCGAACACAGAAACGAAGTAACTCAAAAGTGTTCGAAGTCCCTTGCAAAAATCTTGAAGTAAAAGCTCAGACATATTGAAAAAACAGACTTCGCAAAAGGGGCTTCGGTAATTGCAAAAGAGGCTACAGAGCGAAGGCTGAAGACTACAGCCACCGTAAAAATTGCTGATCTGCAGTGCTACACCGAGACTAGTGGGGCCCGCTACACTATGAAAAATGTGCCTGTTTAATGCTGTTGCCAGGAACAAGCGTGAGACAAATATGGCTCAAATTCAAGATATTGTATAGGTTCTAGCATCTGCAGAAGAACAGGACTGCTGCTACTGATTGTAGCACTTGCTACGGCTTGAAGCAACACAAGCAAACAGAGACAGCACGCTGCAGAGATGACAAGCCAGGAAGCTACATGAGCTAGAACTAGTAGACATTCCTAGACTGCTGCAAGCTATACCACCTTACTGCTGTTGCACAAAAACAAGCATTAAAAAATCTAGTCTGCAGACTAGTCTATGGCTCAGCTACCATAGCTACTGAACAAACAACGCAGCAGAATAACACATTTCAGTCTAGAAGCTGTCGAAAGCAAAAACAGAATAGTTGCAGCCTATCAGGACTAGCTACCGAAATAGCGGCCGGAAATAAATCTCACCGAGAAAACAAACATTGATCGCATTGAAGATTGATTCGTTGGGCAGAAAGATTTCCAGTAGAACACGCAAAACGAGGTGATTAAACACAGACAAAAATCCGTAGAAACGATTTGCTCACGATGAACGGCGGAGGCGCACGCAGGAACACAGAAAATGACCCAAACCTCTTTTCTGGATTAAAGTGAATTACTGAATGGGTAACCCTAACCCTAGGGATTGGGGCCCTATTTATAGGCAGCCCAATAGCCTAGGAATATTCCCTCAGACCCTTAGGGTTTTTTACAGACGCTGAAATAAAAGGAAAAGACCAAACTGCCCTTAGGATATTTTTACAGACTCGACTGACTGACTGTGAGCCTAAGGACAAAATAGTAAACTCCTATTTACAGATAACTTGTCCGGAAGCGGAGCTTTCATAGCGACTATGGCTTCACTCCAGGACGGTCTGATCCAAGATCAGCGATTGTCAGTTTTGCGCCGAAACTGACAAAGCGTCCACCGACTTTGCACCAGGTACCCGGATTGGGCTGGCCCGATTCTGCAGTTCTCTCAGCCCAGCAATCGCTCGCCAACCGTGTACCTGAGTCAATCCTGGTCAACAGCCCAGTGGATCCTCTACTGCTCCTAGCCCATGTACCCGGATTGGGATAGCCTGACTTCGCGGCCCCTCAGCCCGACAGTCGCTCGCTGCCCGTGTACCTGAGTCACACGCGGCCCAGACGCAACATGTCTTCTCCTCTCTTCAGTCCTCTTTGACTACCGTTGACAATGACTCATCACATCTGGAGCTATGAGGCCCACGCTCTTCAGCATGGCTCCTCGATCTCCCCCTTGATGAGTGCATTGTCAACACTTCTCTTCATCAGCTCTCCAGTACCTGTGAGCACACGTGGAAACACGAAAACAAAGCACAAGAAAACAGAGAAGAAGAAAATAAAGTAAAAGTTTAACCCTAATGACCAAAAGTCGAACAAAAGCAAGAAGCGGTCATTATGGTTAACCAAAAGTGAAAGCTCAAAACAAGTGCAATCTCAGAATCATCAACAAGGATATCAAAAAGAGTAAGGACAAACGGGACAAAAACTCCCCCTGAAACGAATCCCAGAGAAAACCAAAACTCCCCCTTAAACTCTTTTCCCAAAATTTCTCCCCTTGTTGACAAGTGGACTCATCAAGCGAGACTAAAAGCACTCGAAAGAGACACAGACTCCCCCTGAAATGCAACTCCCCCTCAAAATATGCAATGAATGCAACTGGGGTGCAGGTGGAGTGTAGAAAGCATGCTTCTCAGATATGATTGACTGCAATTTACAAAATCTAGCAGGTATAGCAAAAGACATACTGTCTAAGACACATGGCATGATAAGTGCAACAGATGATATCTAAAGAAAGTCATTAGCATGCATTTTTCAGTTTTTGAAAACAAAAGCATCACCACATTTTCCAGTTGACAAGCAAGGTAAAGCATGAGATGCAGAAGCTAACTGATATCTACCAAGATAAGCATTGTTCAAAACAAAGTGCTTCAGCAAACTTGTTATCTTTTTAATTTTCAGGCTTTTTCTTTTTCCCTTTTCATTTGTGCCAGGGGTTATTTGCATGTCAAACCTTATGCTGACCGACCAAGTCAAGCCTAGGCCAGAACTGGACCATCAGAAGCTTAAGACATTGGTCTTGACATACACTACATTATCCTAGTTCATACCAAAGTGCTATGGTAAGCAGTCTAGAACAATGCAATGCGACAAAGCAAACCCACCTGGATCTTTTCAAGTTATGCATAAAAAGGCATGGAATTTTCATTTTTCTTGATTTTTCATCATTTTTATAGAACATTTCCATTTTTAAAGCATAAAGATGTCCAAGTTGCATATTTGCATCTAAGTAAAGAAACTAGCTACAAGGCATGTAACAGATAGCAAAAGCACTCAGCCTACACATGCTAGTTACCAGAAGCAATGGTGATCATTTTTCAATTTTAAAACAGAAAAAGCCATGCATATGATAGATATCAGATATATCAAGTGAACTGAACCAAAACATGATCATCGACAAGTAATCAAAAGCATGTACCAGCTAGAATAAGTAAATGCAGTTCAATCATATAACAGAAGCAAGCTCAAAGTGTGATATGTGAGTATGTATGATATGAACACACACAAAAAGACTCAAGAAAAGAGTAAAGAAGAAAGAAAACTAACTCAAAAGATCCTAAAAAGGATACACAACACCCAAATCCCCTCGTAAACACTCAAAGGTAGACTGATCTAGGGGTTTGGTGAAAATGTCAGCCAACTGATGATGGGTGTCAACATGAACAAGGTCAATGAAACCTTTCTCATATTGATCCCGCATAAAGTGAAAGCGCACATCAATGTGTTTGGTCTTTGAATGGAGACACGGGTTTTTCCCTACACTAATAGCACTGGTGCTTTCGCAAAACAGAGGAACTCTGGTAGGAAAGAACAACCCAAAATCTCACAAAGTGGAAATCATCCAAACCAATTGTGAGCAGAAGCTAGCAGTAGCTACATACTCAGCCTCAGTGGTCGAAAGAGCAACTCCAGACTGCTTTTGAGAAGACCAAGAAACAAGAGACAAACCAAGAAACTGGCAAGTACCGGAAGTCGACTTGCGATCCAACCGGCACCCACCAAAGTCATCATCCGAAAAGCCAGATAAATCAAGAGATGATGATGCTGAGTAATAAAGACCGAGATCGGGCGCATAGGTAAGATACCTGAAAATGCGCTTGACAGCTTGCCGATGAGATGCGCGAGGTGAAGACTGGAAGCGCGCGCAAAGTCCCACGGCGAACTGTATGTCTGGCCTCGTCACCGTCAAGTACAGCAGCGAACCGATCATCCCTCGAAACTCTCTCTCATTGACCTTGATGCCGTTCTCGTCCTTGTCCAGGCCCCCAGATGTGCCCATTGGGGTCATCTGAGGCTTCATCTCTCCACCAAAGTCAAATTTTTCAACATGTCTCGAGTATACTTAACCTGGTGGATGAAGGTGCCGTCCGTCCTTGGTCTGCTTGATCTGAAGCCCTAAGAAGTACTTGAGCTCACCCATGAGGCTTATCTCAAACTCGCTGTGCATCTGCTCAGAAAACTTGGACACAAGAACATCAGTAGTACCGCCAAAGATAATATCGTCCACGTAAATCTGAGCAACTAAGAAATCTGAAGCATCTCTGAGCAAGAAAAGAGTTTTATCCACAGAACCCATCCCAAAGCCCTTCCCCAACAAAAACTGCTTTAACCGGTCATACCAAGCCCTGGGGGCTTGCTTCAGACCGTATAAAGCTTTCTACAGCTTAAAAACATATCGAGGAAACTTAGGGTTCTCAAAACCGGAGGGGCTGCCTAACATAAACCTCCTCCTCTATGTACCTGTTCAGAAAAGCACTCTTGACGTCCATTTGAAAAAGCTTAAAACCCTTCGAACGGCAAAAGCTAAGAGAATGCGAATGGACTCAAATCGGGCAACAAGGGCGAAAGTTTCTTCAAAATCAATACCCTCCTTCTAGCAAAAACCCTGGCCAACTAATCGAGCTTTGTTGCGCACCACAACCCCATCTTCACCTTGCTTGTTCTTGAACACCCACTTGGTGCCTATGGGGTTGCATCCGGGTGGCAGCTCAACCAGTGTCCAAACCCGATTGCGGACAAAGTTCCCAAGCTCTTATTGCGTGGCATTAATCCAGTTTGAGTAAGAAAGAGCATGAGAAATGTCTCTGGGCTCAAAATATGCAACAAAAGCAGATTCAGCGAACACAATAAGTGAGCCAATAGAAGAACGCAAAGTCCTATCAGACAAATCACCGATGATGAGCTCTGAGGGGTGATCGCGCTGAACTGCTCGGGATCCCTGGTGATCTGAAGTCACCTCACCGGAGTCAGCAGCTGGCACCTCTGGACCTGATTGAGGGGGTTCAATCGAAGTGGAAGAAGTGATCAGCGGTATGCCCTCGTCCTCAGTCGAAGTCTCAGAAGGTGTGGGTTCTGCAGGCTGTGCAGAAGGCCCACCCTCATCAGCAGCTAGAGTGTCATCATCTTCCTCAAAGATGGACTCTCCGAGCTCACCATCTCTAGAAGGCTCAAAAGAAGGGTTCAAAGAAGGCAAGGACTCATCAAATGAAACCTCGCAAGTCTCGACAAGCTACTGGGATTCGAGGTTCCAAACACGGAAGCCTCGAGAATGCAAAGAATAGCCAAGAAAAACTCCATCCCAGCAACGAGACTCAAACTTGTCCAAATGCCCTCCCTTCTTAAGCACAAAGCACTTGCAGCCAAACGCTCGCAAGTGGCTCACCTTGGGTTGTCTACCAAACCGCAACTCATATGAAGTCTTACCTAGGTAAGCTCTAAGAAAAATGCGGTTGGCAAGATAGCAAGCCGTGTTCATGGCTTGAGCCCAAAAGCGCCTAGGAGTCCTGTGCTCATCGAGCATCGTCCTGGCCATCTCGACTAGCGTGCGGTTCTTTCGTTCCACAACGCTATTCTGTGGGGGAGTGTAAGGAGGAGAAAACTGATGATCAAGACCCTGATCACTACAGAAGCTGACGAACTGAGAGTTTTTGAACTTAGAGCCGTTGTCAGAGCAAATTGCTCGCATCGGACCATTGTTCTCATTCTTCAGCTTCAAAATCAGGTCATGAACAAATTGAAAAGTTTCATCCTTAGACTCCAAAAAGAAAACCCACGAGAATCGAGAAAAATCATCAACAATCACAAGTGTGTACCACTTCCCACCGACTGAGCGTACCCGAGCTAGACCGACAGTGTCCATGTGTAACAACTCGCCCGGATACGAAGTCATCACCCGAGTCACATGTGAGTGAGAAGCTGCAACCATTTTCCCGTGGCGACAGGGATGGCAAACTAGATCCTTCTCCATTTTAAGCTTGGGCAATCCTCGGATGAGGTCCATAGAGCTCAACCTGACTAGCAGGTCAAAACTCAAATGACCTAACCTCCTATGCCACTTCCAGAGCTCAGAGGAGGATCGAGCAATCAAATAGCGAGAAGGGCCAAAAGAAGTAAAGAAGTCAATCCGAAAAACCTTACCAAAAGAATATGATCTGTCAAATCAAAGACCCTCTAGAATTAATCATAGAAGAACTGCCCTTCTGAAAACGAACCTCCAAACCATCCTCAAGAAGTTGTGAAACAGAAATCAAATTGAAGTTCAAATTTCCAACCAAAGCAACGTTCTTTAAAGAGAAATGGTCAGAGATGCGAATTGAGCCAATGCCGTGTACCTTCCCTTGACCACTGTTCCCGAATGTGGTGTACTCTTTGGAGCTTGGGGGAGTGAGACTAGATAACCATCTACGATGTCCCATCATGTGGCGAGAGCATCCTGAGTCCATGATCCAAACGTCCTCCAGTCCTCGACCCTGCACAATCAGTGGTTGTAAGAGGGAGCAAATGGTCCGGCACCAGCTTTAGCAAAAGAACTAAACTAGTGTCGAGCCATCTGCTCAAAAGACGGAAAGCAAAAACCATCAGAAGAGTTTGGACCAAAGCACGGCTCAAAGCGCGGTCCATGGTTCTGCCTAAAACCTCGGCCACGAGGTCTAGGACCGTAGCCAAAACGGCCTGGAGCTCTGCCGGAACAAACACCACCATCTGGAGCACGGGCATGAAAGTCGTCTCCTCTACCTCCTGTAGGACCGAAAGTAGCGACCAGAGGGGGGGTGAATGGGCGCCTAAAAATTCTTTCGAATCAATGGCCTGCTCCCAATACCCAACGCACCTCTAAAGACTAAAACAGCACAGAAAGAACAGATTGCCTAAGTCTAAAGGTATCTAGCCTAGAAGCAACTGTTGATAGATCAGAGAAACACAAAAGCAGTGCTACCAGACAGATAGATAGAATACTCAAGACATGGCTAGACAAATTTCTCAGTAAAGCAATCTAGGTACACTATGAGTGAGAAGAGAAGTTACTGTTCAAATCTGTCTCCTGTTCGAAACTCGGCGAAGCCTGCTTCGCCTGTCGAGGTCTGCTTCGGAGGTCGAAGCCTGCTTCGCTGGGCGATGCCTGGTTCGAAGGTGAGGACGAAGTCTGTTGAAGGCTGGTGTAACAGGAGTCGAAGGTTTGGTGTCTATACTTGTTCGAGTGTCACTGAGAGCAAAGTATGACAGAGTCGGAGCCTGCTTCGAAGAGTGAACTTCGAAGGCTTGGCTTCGAACAGAGCTTCGAACAGGCACACAAAAGCAAACAAACTTCGAAGGGATAATGAAGCTTGACACGTGACAGAGAAACCAAAATCGAAGCCTACACTCTACCTTCGAACAAACACCTCAAGACCCTCGGAACAGACAGCTGCAAATACTGAGCGAAGTCTATTAGTGAGATTAGCTTCGGAGCTAACTCCGAAGCCTGACGAAGTATTGACTTCGAACAGCTCGACTCTGAGAACACCTTCGCTAATACTATCGAAGTATGTGAGGCTGACAGAGTGCAAAACGTACTGAGAAGGTAGAGACACAGCACACAAAAGAAGCCGAAGTTCGAGCGAAGCCTTCGAGGATGTCAGATCGAAGACTGCCTCACGGAGCTGAGGGACTTCGAACAGAGAGAAGGGGCTTCACCAGAAATAGGCAGAAAAGGTACTCAGCCCAGTCTACTTCGATCAAAAAGGCTACGCAGAAAAAGCAACGCTAGTACTAGTGCACTGTTGCTACAGTGTAGTACTACTTGCAACAGCAAGTACTGGTACTACTTGCGTGAAGAACAAACGCAACCAAGGCACATTCTCAGGAATAAATTCAACACCGCACAAACGAATCGAAGCTTCTGAACCAGAGAAATCTATGCACGCACTTCAACAAGAACAGAAGATTTAATCTTACTGAGAAGGAGTAAATGCAAGGCAAAATGCAACGAACAAGTGCCTGGCGGCGCACAGCAAGAGAGAGAGACAAGCACGCAGGAACAAAAGATGACCCAATGAATGATTCAAAAAGTGATTTCTAGAAGGGTAGTCCAACCCTAGGGATTGGGGCCCTATTTATAGGCTGCCCAATGACCTAGCATATTCCACCAGCCCCTTAGGGTTTTTTACAGACGCAGGAATAAAAGGAAAAGGTTAAACTGCCCTTAGGATTTTTTACAGACTGACTGACTGTGGGCCTAGAGATACAGATGACTTATCCGGAAGCTAAGCTTTCGTAGCGACTACGGCTTCTCTTCTGGACAGTCCGATACAAGATCAACGGTTGTCAGTTTTGCACCGAAACTGACAAAGCCTCCACCGGCTTTGCACCAGGTACCCGGATTGGGCCGGCCCGATTCCGTAGCTCTCTCAGCCTGGCAATCACTCACCGCCCGTGTACCTGAGTCAATCCTGGTCAACAGCCTAGTGGGTCTTCTACTGCTTCTGGCCCATGTACCCGGATTGGGCCAGCCCGACTTCGCAGCTCTCTCAGCCCGACAGTCGCTCATTGCCCGTGTACCTGAGTCACACGCGGCCCATGAAACAGCAGATCTCCTCTCTTCTTCAGTCCTCTTTGACTATCGTTGACAATGACTCATCACATCTGGAGCCATGAGGCCCACGCTATTCAGCATGGCTCCTCAATCTCCCCCTTGATGAGTGCATTGTCAACACTTCACTTCTTCAGCTCTTCAGCATCTGCGAACAAATGTGGAAACACGAAAACAAAAACACAAGAAAACAACGAAGAAGAAAAAAATAAGGTAAAAGTTTAACCCTAATGACCAAAAGCCGAACAAAAGCAAGAAGCGGTCATTATGGTTAACCAAAGGTAAAAACTCAGAATGAGTGCGATCTCAGAAACATCAACAAGGATATCAAAAGAGTAAGTGAGACAAAAACTCCCCCTCGAACTCTTATCCCAAAATTTCTCCCCCTTGTTGACAAGTGAACTCATCAAGCACAAAAAAGAGACACAGACTCCCCCTGAAACGCAACTCCCCCTCAAAATATGCAATGAATGCAACTGGGGTGCATGAGGAGTGAATAAAGCATGCTTCTCAGATATGATTGACTGCAATTACAACATCTAACAAGTAGAGCAAAAGACATACTGTCTAAGAAACATGGCATGATCAGTGCAACAGATGATATCTAAAGAAAGTCATTAGCACGCATGTTCCAGTTTTTGCAAACAAAAGCATCACCACATTTTCCAGTAAACAAGCAAGGTAAAGCATGAGATGCAAAAGCTATCTGATATCTACCAAGATAAGCATTACCCAAAACAAAGTGCTTCAGCAAACTTGTTATCATTTCATTTTTCAGGCTCTTTCTCTTTCCATTTTCATTTTTGCCAGGGGTTATTTGCATGTCAAACCTTATGCTGACCGACCAAGTCAAGCCTAGGCCAGAACTGGACCATCAGAAGCTTAAGACATTGGTCTTGACATACACTACATTGTCCTAGTTCATACCAAAGTGCTATGGTACGCAGTCCAGAACAATGTAATGCGACAAAGCAAACCCACCTGGTTCTTTGCAAGTAATGCATAAAGAGGCATGGAATTTTCATTTTTCTTGATTTTTCATCATTTTCATAGCACATTTCCATGTTTTAAAGCAAAAAGATATCCATGTTGCATGTTTGCATCTAAGTCAGGAACTAGCTACAAGGCATGCAACAGATAGCAAAAACATTCAGCCTACGCATGCTAGTTACCAGAAGCAATGGTGATCATGTTTTCATGTTTAAAGCATAAAAAAACCATGCATATGACAGATATCAGACATATCAACTGAACTGAACTAAAGCATGAGCATTGACAAGTAATCAAAAGCATGTACTAGCTAGAATAAGTAATGCAGCTCAATCATATAACAAAAGCAACTCTAAAGGGTGATATGTGAATATGCGAGGTATGAACACACACAAAAGACTCAAGAAAAGAGTAAAGAAGAAAGAAAACTAACGCAAAATATCCTAGAAAGGATACACAACACCCAAATCCCCTCGTAATCGCTCAAAGGTAGACTAATCTAGGGGTTTGGTGAAAATGTCAGCCAACTGATAATGGGTATCAACATGAACAAGGTCAATGACACCTTTCTCATATTGATCCCGCAGAAAATGAAAGCGCACATCAATGTGTTTGGTTTTTGAATGGAGACAAGGGTTTTTCCCTACACTAATAGCACTGGTGCTGTCGCAAAACAATGGAACCCTGGTAGGAAAGAACAACCCAAAATCTCGCAGAGTGGAAATCATCCAAACCAATTGTGAGCAGCAGCTAGCAGCAACTACATACTCAGCCTCAGTGGTCGAAAGAGCAACTCCAGATTGCTTTCGAGAAGACCAAGAGACAAGAGAAGAACCAAGAAATTGGCAAGTACCAGAAGTCGACTTGCAATCCAACCGGCACCCACCAAAGTCAGCGTCCGAAAAGCCAGATAAATCAAGAGATGATGATGCTGAATAGTAAAGACCAAGATCAGGCGCATAAGTGAGATACCTGAAGATGCGCTTGACAGCCTGCCGATGAGATGCGCGTGGTGAAGACTGAAAACACGCGCAAAGTCCCACGGCGAACTGTATGTCCAGTCTTGTCACCATCAAGTACAGCAGCGAACCAATCATCCCTCGAAACTCCCTTTCGTTGACCTTGACGCCACTCTCATCCTTGTCCAGACCCCCAGAAGTGCCCATCGGGGTCATCTGCGGCTTCAATTCACCACCAAAGTCAAATTTCTTAAGCATATCGCGAGTGTACTTACCTTGGTGGATGAAGGTGCTATCCTTGGTCTGCTTGATCTGGAGCCCTAGGAAGTACTTGAGCTCACCCATGAGGCTCATCTCAAACTCACTGTGCATCTGCTTAGAAAACTTGGACACAAGATCATTAGTAGTACCGCCAAAGATAATATCGTCCATGTAAATCTGAGCGACTAAGAAATCTAAAGCAACTCTGAGCAAGAAAAGAGTTTTATCCACAAAACCCATCACAAAGCCCTTCCCCAACAAAAATTGCTTTAACCGGTCATACCAAGCCCTGGGGGCTTGCTTCAACCCGTATAAAGCCTTTTGCAATTTAAAAACATGTCGAGGAAACTTAGGGTTCTCAAAACCGGGGGGCTGCATAACATACACTTCCTCCTCTATATACCCGTTCAGAAAAGCACTCTTGACGTCCATTTGAAAAGCTTAAAACCCTTCTAAACGACAAAAGCTAGAAGAATACGAATGGACTCAAGACGGGCAACAGGAGCGAAGGTTTCTTCAAAGTCAATACCTTCCTTCTGGCAAAAACCCTGGGCAACTAGTCGAGCTTTATTGCGCACCACAACCCCATCTTCACCTTGTTTGTTTTTGAACACCCACTTGGTGCCTATGGGGTTGCATCCTGGTGGCGGCTCAACTAGTGTCCAAACCCGATTACAGACAAAATTCTCAAGCTCTTCTTGCATAGCATTAATCCAATTAGAATCCGAAAGAGCTTGAGAAACATCTCTGGGCTCAAAAGAAGCAACAAAAGCAGATTCAGCAAACACAGCAAGAGTGGTAGAAGAACGCAAAGTTCTCTCAATCAAATCACCGATGATGAGCTCTGAGGGATGATCACGCTGAACAGCTCGGGTTCCCTGGTGATCTGAAGTCACCTCACCGTAGACAGCAGCTGGCACCTCTGGACTTGACTGAGGGGGCTCGATCGTAGTGGAAGAAGTGATCAGAGGTCCATCCTCATCCTCAGTCGAAGTCTCAGAAGGTGTGGGCTCTGCAGGGGGTGCAGAAGGCCCACCCTCATTAGCGGCTGGAGTATCCTCATCTTCCTCGAAGATGGACTCTCCGAGCTCACCATCAGAAGGCTCAAAATAAGGAGTCAAAGAAGGCAAGGACTCGTCAAAAGAAACTTCGCAAGTCTCGACAAGCTGCTGGGAGTCGAGGTTCCAAACACAGAAGCCTCGAGAATGCAATGCATAGCCAAGAAAAACTCCATCCCAACAACGAGACTCAAATTTGTCCAACTGCCCACCCTTCTTGAGCACAAAGCACTTGCAGCCAAACGCTCGCAAGTGGCTCACCTTGGGCTGTCTGCCAAACCGCAACTCATATGAAGTCTTACCTAGGTAAGCTCTAAGAAAAATGCGGTTGGCCAGATAGCAAGCCATGTTCATGGCTTCATCCCAAAAACACCTAGGAGTCCTGTGCTCATCGAGCATCGTCCTGGCCATCTCGACTAGCGTGTGGTTCTTTCGTTCCACAACGCCGTTCTGTGGGGGAGTGTAAGGAGAAGAAAACTGATGGTCAAGACCTTGATTACTACAGAAGCTGACGAACTGAGAGTTCTTGAACTCAGAGCCATTGTCGAAGCAAATTGCTCGCATCCGACCATTGTTCTCATTCTTCAGCTTCAAAATCAGGTCATGAACAAACTGAAAAGTTTCATCCTTAGACTCCAAAAAGAAAACCCACGAGAATCGAGAGAAGTCGTCAACAATGACAAGCGCGTACCACTTCCCATCGACTGAGCGTACCCGAGCTAGACCAAAAGTGTCCAAATGTAAAAGCTCGCCCGGATACGAAGTCATCACCTGAGTCACAGGTGAGTGAGAGGCGGCAACCATTTTCCCATGACGACAGGGATGACAAACTAGATCCTTCTCCATCTTAAGCTTGGGCAATCCTCGGATGAGGTCCATAGAGCTCAACCTGACTAGCAGATCAAAACTCAAATGACCTAATCTCCTATGCCACTTCCAGAGCTCAGAGGAGGATCCAGCAATCAAACAGCGAGAAGGGCCAAAAGAACTAGAGAAGTCAATTCGAAAAACTTTACCGAAAGGTAAAATCTGACAAATCAAAGACCCTCTAGAATCAAACACAGAAGAATTGTCCTTCTTAAAACGCACTTCCAAACCATCCTCAAGAAGTTGCGAAACAGAAATCAAATTGAAGTTCAAATTTTTAACCAAAGCAACATTCTTCAAAGAGAAATGATCTGAAATGCGAATTGAGCCAATGCCACTTACTTTCCCTTGACCACTGTTCCCGAAGGTGATGTATTCTCTGGAGCTCGGGGGAGTGAGACTGGAGAACCATCTGCGATGTCCCGTCATGTGGCGAGAACATCCTGAGTCCATGATCCAAACATCCTCCAGTCCCCGATCCTACACAATCAGTGGTCGTAAGGGGGAGCAAATGGTCTGCCACCAGGTTTAGCAAAAGAGCTAAACCAATGTCGAGCCATCTGCTCAAAAGACGGAAAGCGAAAACCACCAAAGAATTTGGACCAAAACGCGGCTCAAAGAGCGGTCCATGGTTCTCCCTAGAACCTCGGCCACGAGGTCCAGGACCGTAGCCAAAACGACCTGGAGCTCTGCCGGAACGGACACCACCAACTGGAGCACGGGCAAGAAAGCCGTCTCCTCTACCACCACCTACACGACGTGGCCTGGCCTCCAGCCTCTCCCCACGTCGAGGAACACGCAGTCTACCACCCTGCTGGTAGAACTGCTCCTGACCACGAGCTCTCTCTGCTCTCTCAACCCGCTTCCTCCTGAAGCAAAACTCCGCAAGATGCTCGTCTCTCTGACAGTACTCACAATGGCAGGTGGGCTTCTTGGGATGTGTTTGAGGCTTGGGATTCTTGGGCTTAGTGATGATTGGTGTTGTCTTCTTGGGCTGAGGGTCCAGGAAGAGAGTCTAGAGGGGTGTGGAGGTGTTTGGGCTTGGGAACCCAAATAGGTTTCTTGGGTGGAGCTTTTGGTGGTTCATGGATTACTCCATCCTTGGGCTGACAAGCCTGGGAGGACTCAGTGGAGTGAGTCTTAGGGTATCTCTGCTCAGGAGTCATTTTACTCCACTCCACTGCCCGGCTAATGGCACTCTCAAAGTCGGCCTTGGTGTAGGTGTAACCTACCCCAAACCCATCCTGCTTCTTGAACTGCTGGATCATCATGCCGAGCTGTGGCTCTCTGGCACTGATCCAACTCAGGATAGAACGGAGGTAAAAGTTCTCATTCTGAGAATCAGCTAGCTCCTCTCTCAAGGAAGCTAGTACCTCCACCTGAGACAAGCAAGTCTCACACTCGCTATCTATTTGGACAGACTTCTCGGCTTTTAGCTTAATCAACTCAAGTCTAAGAGACAGACAGTTCTCACAGACAGTGGTTGGAACTGACAATGTCTCAAGCTCTAGCCTAGTCTGTGCAAGCTCAGCTCTCAACCTCTCCAAATCACACAAATGTTCATCGCCCTTGGATTTCAGCTCAGCTAAGGCAGCTAAATGAGATGGGCAATCAACACATGGTGCGACGACAGTGGCTTGAGCATCTTTCAGCTCCAACTGAGCGCTTTCAAGCTCAGTGGCCAAAGCGTCCCTCTCATCAACCCTTTCTGTGTACTTGGACTTCAAAGTCGACAAGTCACACAGAAGCACCTCACACTTCGAGCACTCAGTGCTATCACCCAAGAAAGAGGAAGAAGATAGACTCTCAATTCTGCCATTGGCTATGGCAAGCTCACTCTCTAACTCATCTATCCTCTTCTTGGCCCCCCTAAGCAGTTTTTCCCGATATTTCAACTCCTGACGATTGCTTTCAAGTAAATCAATGATTTCGCGTTCATAGGATGCTACCTTTTCGTTGTCGTCGTCGGAGTCGTCGGAAGAGCTCTTCTCTTCCTTATCCCCAAGAGTCATTGAGCAGAAGCTCTTGCGGGATCTTCGGCGCTGGTGTGAGTGGCTTTTCGGTCTGTCCCCGAAAGCCATGAAGCAGAGGCCCGCCGGATCATCCTTGTCCTTCCCCTTCTTGATGACGATCTCCTCATCGCTTGAGCTCGATGAAGAGGAAGAAGACGTGGACTGCTTGGAGTAGCTCTTCTCCATCTCGGCGAAGAAGGCCATGTCGCGCTTCTTGTTCTCTCACTGGTAGTCCTTCAGGGCCTTCTTGAAGAATCTGGTCTTCGGCTTGCCCTTGCTAAAGGAGGAGCTCTCGTGCTTGCCGGAGTCGTGGAAGCCACCACCGGTGCCCTTCTTGTGTCCATTGCGCTTGGGGTAGTCGGCGATGAAGTGTCCTGGATCACCACACTCAAAGCACCCAGATTTTGTGCCATGTCTTTTGAACATTCTCTTGTCATAAACACGACGCACCCGGTTGTTAAAAAGACACAAGTCATCATCTCCCAAAGACTCAAGCTGGTCCTCAGTGATAGACATCAAAGAGAAACCAGCACAGCTCACAGAAATGGGATCAACAGAAGGTGTAGCAAGGGCCAGGGACTTTGATCCAGAACCAGTGAGATTTGATCTCAGCTGGATATCAACCTCATTGGCCTTTAGCTTGCTAAACAACACAAAAATGGTCAAGGTATCATAAGAAGTGCTCTCAACGATAGAGGATACCTTGATCTCCCAGATCTTTGGGTCCAAGGTATGGAGAACCTTGAGCGCCTGCTCGTGATCTAAGACTAACTGAGCACCCTCAGCCTTGTTGTCCCGAAGCTTGTTAATGATCGATTGAAAATGACCAAACAACGCTTCAACAGATTCACCCGGCTTTTGTGTGAAGTTCTCATACTCACGCCGGTAGGTCTGATAGAGCCAAGCCTTGACCTGGGCTGTTCCCTCATGGTGTGCCTTGAGGGTAGCCCAGATCTCTCTCGCAGTGGAGGGATGGCTCACACACTCAAACTCAGTGGGACCTAAACCAGAAAACATAATGTTCATAGCTTTACTATTGCTCAGATGCTGGGCAATGATACCAGGAGTACCATGCTCAGCAACTGGCAATATAACAAACGTATCGTGAACGCAAATGTCCCAAATGTCCGAGCCTTGGCTCATAAGATAGGCTCGCATGCGAGTCTTCCAATAGTTATAGCCATAAGCTTCCAAGGACGGGGCCTTGCCAGGAGACGTCATGATCACTACTGGGGTTTAGAACCGGTTAAGGTATGGAAAAAACCCTAACCAAGCTCTGATACCACTTGTAGGACCGAAAGTAGCGACCAGATGGGGGGTGAATGGGTGCCTAAAAATTCTTTCGAATCAATGGCCTGCTCCCAATACCCAACGCACCTCTAAAGACTAAAACAGCACAGAAAGAACAGATCGCCTAAGTCTAAAGGTATCTAGCCTAGAAGCAACTGTTGATAGATCAGAGAAACACAAAAGCAATGCTACCAGACAGATAGATATAATACTCAAGACATGGCTAGACAAATTTCTCAGTAAAGCAATCTAGGTACACTATGAGTGAGAAGAGAAGTTACTGTTCAAATCTGTCTCCTGTTCGAAACTCGGTGAAGCCTGCTTCGCTTGTCGAGGTCTGCTTCGGAGGTCGAAGCCTGCTTCGTTGGGCGATGCCTGGTTCGAAGGTGAGGACGAAGTCTGTTGAAGGCTGGTGTAACAGGAGTC
>JAAALK010000289.1:66024438-66163198 GCA_019279435.1 Zizania palustris | reverse complement strand
TCGCTCTTGTTGACTTTTGCATGGAGCATGGCATAGAACATCAATTCTCTGCTCCGCGGGTTCCTCAACAGAACGGTGTTGTTGAGAGGAAAAACCGCACTTTGGTTGAGATGGCTAGGACGATGCTTGATGAGCATAGGACTCCTAGAAAATTCTGGGCTGAGGCCATGAACACAGCATGTTACATCTCAAACCGAATTTTCTTGCGCTCAATTTTAAACTTGACATCTTATGAGCTGCGTTTTGGGAGACAGCCCAAGGTTACTCATCTTCGAGTTTTTGGCTGTCGCTGCTTTATCCTAAAACGTGGTAACTTGGATAAATTTGAGTCGCGATCTTCTGACGGGATCTTTTTGGGTTATACTACTCATGGTCATTCATATCGTGTTTATAACTTGGAAACTAACACTGTCATCGAGTCATGTGATGTGACTTTTGATGAATCAACCCCCTCTGTTAGTTCTGCGTTTGAACAGGCAAATGAACACGACATGGAACAGACCTTATTCGAAGACGAAGATCCCGGAGAGTTCGAGGATGAACCCCTACTACCCTCGACATCGACCCCCGAAGCTGACCCCGCTTCTACTACTTCGGCACGAGGTCCCGAAGCGACTACCTCAACATCGGTCATCTTGGACCACTCCAACGCACAAGTTGAGGGGGAGACTGCATCCCGCCGCGAGGCTCCACATCATGTCCAAAGGATGCACCCTCCCGAGCAGATCATTGGTGAGCTTGATCAAAGGGTAACACGTTCTCACGCTCATTTTACTAATGCTGCTTTTGTTGCTTCTTTCGAGCCTTTAGATGTTAGTCATGCACTTTCTGATTCTAGTTGGATCAATGCCATGCATGAAGAGCTTGAGAATTTTGAAAGAAACCAAGTCTGGACTTTAGTTGATCCTCCACCAAATGTTCATTTCATTGGAACAAAATGGATTTTTAAAATAAACAAGGGGAGGATGGAACAATTGTTAGAAACAAGGCTAGACTTGTGGCTCAGGGCTTTTCTCAACTAGAAGGGATTGATTTTACTGAAACTTTTGCACCTGTTGCTCGCCTTGAGGCCATTAGGATTTTGCTTGCCTTTGCGACATCCCGGGGATTCAAACTCTATCAAATGGATGTCAAAAGTGCTTTTCTTAATGGCTTCATAGGTGAAGATGTTTATGTAAAACAACCCCCTGGTTTTGAAAACCCCAAGTACCCACATAAAGTCCTTAAACTTCATAAGGCTCTTTATGGACTCAAGCAGGCCCCTCGGGCGTGGTATGATAGACTTAAGTCTTTTCTGCTTGAGCGAGGGTATTTGATGGGCTCTGTTGATAAAACTTTGTTTACTCTCAAGCATGGCAAAGATTTCCTTCTAGTGCAGATTTATGTGGATGATATCATCTTTGGTGGCTCTTCTCATGCTTTAGTTGCCGAGTTTGCAGATACCATGAGCAGGGAGTTTGAAATGTCGATGATGGGTGAACTCACCTTTTTCCTTGGTTTGCAAATCAAGCAAAGCAAACAAGGTACTTTTGTCCACCAGACAAAGTACACCAAGGACCTGCTCAAGAAATTCGACATGTCCGATGCGAAGCCCCTCGCCACTCCAATGGCTACATCTGTAGCATTGGACCCTGACGAAGATGGAGAAGCCGTAGATCAGAAGGAGTTCCGAAGCATGATCGGCTCCCTCCTCTATTTGACTGCCACGAGGCCGGACATACACTTCGCAGTATGTCTGTGCGCTCGTTTTCAGGCTTCACCACGAGCTTCGCACCGCCAAGCGGTTAAGCGCATTCTAAGGTATCTCAAACACACCCTTGAATTTGGCATATGGTATTCATCGTCTTCATCTTTATGTCTTAGAGGTTATTCAGATGCGGATTTTGCTGGGTGTAGAATTGATAGGAAGAGTACCTCTGGTACTTGTCATTTTCTGGGTACGTCTCTGGTTTGCTGGTCTTCCCGCAAACAGTCTAGTGTTGCTCAATCGACGGCTGAGGCCGAATATGTTGCTGCAGCTAGCTGTTGCTCTCAGATTTTGTGGATGGTTTCCACTTTGCGGGATTTCGGGTTAGATTATAAGAGTGTTCCACTTTTCTGTGATAACACTAGTGCTATTTGTATTGCAAACAACCCGGTTCAGCACTCCAGAACCAAACACATTGATGTACGGTATCATTTTCTCAGAGATCACAATGAGAAGGGTGATATTGAACTTCAATATGTTGATACCCAACACCAGCTTGCCGATATTTTTACAAAACCCCTCGATGCTTCTCGATTTGCTTACTTGCGTGGGGAACTTGGTATTTGTCATCCCTATGGCATTTTGTGAGGGGGAGCTGATTTTAATTGTCTTGCATATGCTCATTATGTGTGGAATTGCACTTACATCTTTTGCTATTATATGCCTGCTTTTAATTCAAAGAAATCATGTCCGCTCAGCTCTGTGAAATATGTCTGGAACATTGATTGTGCATGATGTTTATTTTCTAAAAATCAGAATTTGCTCATCACACAATCTTGTATCTAGCTTGATTAGGCAGGACTGCTTTTAGCTATCTTTTATCTACTTGACAGCAAGACACTGTTCCTTGGATGCTAAAATTTGCAACTTGAAAACTTGTGTTCTTTATTCATGGATATTCATCAAAATATTAAATTCATCAAAATCAAAATAAAAAAAAAAAAATCCATGATTTGCCTGGTTTCAATGAAAAGATCCAGGAGGGTTTGTTTGTCGCACTACTCTATTCTAGATTGCTTACCATTGCACCTTGGTCTGAACTGGAATAGTGTAGTGTATGCCAAAATCACCGCCTTAAGCTTCAGATGGCTTTCATGCCTAGGCTTGGCCTGATTGGAAAGTATAAGGTGGACAAACAAATAACCCCTGGCATTAAGAAAAAGAACAACAAAATTAATTGATCATCAAGTTTGCTTTCACAGCTCCTTTTGAACAAGACTTGTCTGTCTAGGGTAGAATTTGTTAGCTTTGCGCAGTCCTTGCCTTTCATGTCTAGCTACTGTGATTAAGTGGTGATGCTTTTACTTCAAAATGACAAAATCACATGCCGTCATCTTGATTCACAGATTGTTAAATTGAGCTGAGCCCATGATCGTTTGTGTTAATTTTGGCATATTTTTGCATTATATGTCTTTGCAATTCTATTCATTTCAAAGCTTTGCATCTTTTGAATGCTCCTTGATGCTTGCATTGCCAAAGGGGGAGAAATTCCGGACAGGTTTGCCTTGTTCTCTGCTGCAAGAAGGCATTATTTCTAAAGGGGGAGAGATTTTTGACGTAAAGGGGGAGAAAAATTTGCTCAACTCAGGGGGAGCTTTTATCCAAAGGGAGTTTTGCCGAAGGGGCTTTTACTCTTTTACAAAGGGGAGAAAATTTCTTTTATCAAGTGACATGCTTTGGCTCTTTTTGAGTTTTTATGGTCACTTGTGTGCTGAAAGTTTTTTAAATTTTCTTGAACATTGGATTTGGTTGTCAATGCACTCATCAAGGGGGAGATTGAGAAACCAAGGGTGGTTTCGGTGTATGTGATGAGTGATTGACAGGATTATTTACCCTCTGTTCGAAGGGTACCTCCGGAGGGGCTTCGGAGGTGGTACCTCCGAAGGGTGTTCGGAGGTATGTCACCGGAGTGTGTTCGGTGTTTGCTTGCTGCAGCTGTGCAGCGGAGTGTACCTGTCGGAGGGGACCGACAGTACGCGATGACTGGGTTCGTACCGAAGGCTTCGGTACTTTGGACGGTACACCGGAGTGTGTGCCGAAGGTTGCTAACCCGGAGAGGTCTCCGGAGTACTGGATACACTTGTTTGCTTGTCGGTGGTGCGCAGGGATTTCGGAGGCGACGGACAGGGTTCGAGCCGGGTGAACCTGGGTCAAGCGGGTGGCTTGATGCCAGGGGAGCGGGGAGCTCCGTCACGGTGGCTGCGAGGGTGGTCCGGGTCGGTCCTCGGGTCGAGGCGCGCCAGGTGAAGGCAGAGAGTGCGGAGTGTGGCTCCGGCTGAAGGTACTCCGAGACAAAGTCCTCGGAGGTGAGGCACTTCGAAGGTACTCCGAATGGAGTGACTTCGGAGTTGGTGGATCAAGTCCTCTGCGGAGGCAAAGTGTTCGAAGTGTGCTCCGGAGGGAGACACTCGAAGGTGGCCCGACGAAGGTCTCAGAAGTCGAGGCGCATCGAAGGCATGGTCCGGGTGAGGCTCGTCGAGGAGTGTGCTCGGGAAGAGGCACTGCGACGGAGTGCTCATGGAATGCTTCATGCGAAGGCCTTGGACGAAGGAGGGACTTCGAAGGGTGGTACTCCGAAGGTGGGCTTCGGAGTGAGGATGACTTGTGGTGCTTCGGCCATGCATGGCTTCGGTACACGGATGGACGGTGTTCGAGCTCGGAGTAGCTGCGAAGCCGTGGTGATCCACTCCGGAGGTGGTGGTGCGAAGGCCCAAGGGCTTTGACGGCTTCGGCTCAAAACCGTCACTGTATCGAAGGTCTTCTTCTTCGGCGGAGCGAAGGCCAACAGGCTACAGGCTTCTCGCCGAAGCTTCCGCACCCCTCGCGTGCGAAGGGAGGTTCCAGAAGTCAACACTGTAAAGGCTGACACTGTCTGTTCTGAAAAAGGCTGACACTGTCCCCTCTGCAGCTGACAGAGAAGCCTCCAAAATAAAGGTGGACTACCTTTTGTACCCCTTAGTTCTGTAGAGACAAATCTGTTGTAAACCCTAGGGGTAAAGTAGTCACTTCCTTAGGATGAAGCCGTGGGCTATAAATATGGGGGCTCGGTAGGTAACATTCAACACTTTGAGCATTTACTGTTGAGCTCCTGTAGCCACACTTCGATTGAATACATCCTGAGTTCATTTTCAGTGTTCCTTGTTCAAGCGGCGAAGCCCTGTTTGTCTTGTGCTTTTTGCTTGAGCTCGATCTACATACTTCGCTAGTTTAGTGCACCGAAGCCTGTTGAGGCGAAGGTTGTTTTTCGTGCGAGGTGTGTTTTGTCAGTGTGCTGTCGCTCTGTGTAACACGAGGCAAGACCTCGCTGCTTACTAGCGAAGCCCTGATCTTTTCCCGTTGTGCTTCTTGTGTCGAAGCCCTTAGTGTGGTCCGTTTTGTGTGCGTGTAGACCTTCGCGTACGAAGCCCAGCACCAGTTGCTGCCGCCAAGTACTTGGTCGAAGTCCTCAGAGGGCTGTCCACTCCTGCGAAGGGTGAAGTGCGAAGTCTGCTCAAAGCACCCTGTGTGCGGAGCCTGCACTGACTTAGCAGAGTAGATTTTCGAGGGTTGTAAGTGGAGCGAAGTCTTCTTGGCTTCGAACTTTTGCCACTCCGAAGCCTGTGTTCGAAGGTGTCGTAGTACCTCCGAACCAGACCTTCGAAGGTTGTGTTCGAAGCCTGTTCCGCAGAAGACTGAACAGAACCGAAGGCTAAGTTTTTAGCCCGAAATTTTAAAAGCTCCCATTCACCCCCCCTCTGGTCGCCGTTTCCGGTCCAACACACGTACTTTCAGATTAATGACTTGTGATGAAGAAGGAGAAGCAACTTTATCTTTTTGTTGCCTCGAAAGTGTTTTAGCTACTTGCTGATTTTCAGAAGGTTTTTTGCTCTTTTGTGCGTCCCTAGCACGTTTTTCTTGTTCAAATTTCACAATTTCAGCAGGAGTCATAGGAAGCAATGTAACTTTCTTTCCTTTATACATAAATGTGTACTTATTGCTCTTACCATGGTGTGTAGCATCAGTATCATATACCCAAGGTCTACCAAGTAATAGAGAACATGCTTGCATTGGTACTACATCAAAATCAGCAACTCCGAAGTATGTACCAATGGAAAATTCGATGCGAGCAGTTTGTGTTACCTTGACCTTACCGCTATCGTTCAACCATTGCACATGGTAAGGGTGTGGATGTGCACGTGTGGGAAGTTGAAGCTTAGTTACCATGTCGAGGCTTACCAAATTGTTGCAACTACCGCTGTCGATGATGACACGTACACGACGGTTATTGACGATGAAGAAGGTCTGAAACAGATTATTCCATTGTGCCCGGTCGTCCTGGTCCATGTGAGTGCTCAAGACACGTTGTACAATAAGTGCTGCCATGTTAGTGAAAAGACAAAGCAACAAAGAATAATCCTTATGTAAACAGCTAGGTGGGGTGGTGGGTGTGTGGTGGAAGCAATCCGTCAAGCGCCTTACCCACGCTTGCAAGTGTTCTTACCATGCCGCAGTGAGGTCACCGGCCTACAGGTGATGAACCAAGTGGAGATGGTGTGCAATTGCAAGAATTGATCCTGTCCTGACCAAGAGAAAGGTGTAGCTTGGAAGGCAAAGTGAGTAGCAAGGATTAGCGATAGTAATAACAGTTAAACCAAGTTCAATAAGTATTCCCTAGTACTCGTCAAAGTTGCTGTCCTTAGTGCTCCCAATGTGAAAGTTCAAGCAATAGAGGGAAACTATGTGCCCAAAAATCAAATGGAAACAATAACAGGCCAAAATCAGCTCTCTGCAGATCGGACAAGGGATCGGACAAGGGATCGGACAAGCAGAAACTGTTACTGCCGCTGATAATCTGTTACTGCCGTTGATCGGACAAGAGTTCAGACAAGGGATCGGGCAAGGGATCGGACAAAAGATCGGACAAGCAGAATTTGTTACCGCTGCTGATAATCTGTTACTACCGCTGATCGGACAAGCAACTAACAAGACCGCTTCTCTTTTTTTTATATATTTTTTTCTCCTTTTTTTCACTCTATTTTTTTTTGAACAAGGATGACCAGAGATGCAACCACAAAAATTGGCACCTACAACTGAGGTGGGATGTGGCTCACAAAAATTCAACAAGTTCGCTGACCGGCGAGCAAAAACTTTGACCAATTTTTTTCTTTATCTTCCTGATTTTTTTGGCAATTTTGGTGAGGGCTAACAGGGGAACCTCGTTAGGGTACCCACCCAAATTGGGTCAGGAAGACGCTCAAAAAATTTCAGATTTTTCTGCCAAACGAGCGAAAAGTTATGCTTGTTTTACCGAAGGGGGGTCACAAAGACTCAATGTGGAAAACAAAATAGGGTTGTGGGGGGGTTTCGGGTGGGGAATTTTTTGAGACACAAGAACAACTACTACTCAAACGACACAAAGGGATTATTAAACCAGCAACAAGACTCGACCAAGAACACAAACTCAACAAAGTTAAAACTGAAATTAAAATCGCAAGGCACAAAGGGGTTCTCGGTGCGGAATTTTTTTTAGTGCGGTTTTCTGGACTCTAGGTAAAAACAAAAGCAGATCGAGATTACCTAACGAGAAATCTAAGCTCTGATACCAACTGATGGGGGATTGGTCCCGATCTTCCGCTAGGTAAAGGATAACTTGGGTTGGTGGAGAATCTCGACATTGGCGATCCAAGGCTCCGGTCCGGTGGATCAAAACCTTGCAATCGTTACACCACTGTCTCCATTGGTTATCAACCACGCAGAACACGATTGACCTCGTCACGAAGGCTAATTCCTGCAAGTGAACCCAAGAACACAAGCAAGAACAGGAAGGATACAAGTCGAATGCCAAGTCACAGACAAACGATGATAAGGTGAGGTTTCACAAACGCCAATGCAGCAGCCAATCGGTCTGGTGCAAGAGGCGGGATCTAAACACACAAGTGTAGATGCAAACAAAGCAAAACCTAACCCTAAAGGTGGCTGGCGAGAATATATAGGGTGTGGGCAGCCTGTGGAAGGCGAACAGACTCAGACTATGGGCTAGAAGGCGAACAGACTTGGACTATGGGCCAACACGGCCCAGTTCTGTCACGAAGGACTGTTTTAAACACACAGGTCGACTCGAGACTTCAAATGAGACGAAACAAACGGCAAAAGATCCATCTTCTCCTCAGCTTTCCAAAAAGTCCAAGAACGCGCCAATCGGACTCCGTATGAGGAAGTTATGCCTATTTTGGTGCATGGTGGTCGATGTAGTCCGAACCAGCGAATTCTTGACTTCAAGTCATCCGTGCGACTCCGTCTTCAACTCCAACTCTTCTATTCCATCTCCCATGTTCCTAAGTAACAAAATATCACTAGTATTCAGTAGCATCACGTCCAAACAAATATTAACATAGTTGCTAAGGAAAGAATTAACCTCATGGTTCAAGCGACGGGCACGGGCGCGTGTGATTGGTCCTAGTAATTGAATTGTAGGTGGAGGCTCCATGTGTGTATCATGTGAAGTGATGTCCTCATCATCCTAGATCTTAGGGTCCAAGGTATGGAGAACCTTGAGCGCCTGCTCATGATCTGAGACTAACTGAACACCCTCAGCCTTGTTGGCCCGAAGCTTGTTTATGATCGATTGAAAATGACCAAACTACACTTCAACAGATTCACCCGAGTTTTGTGTGAAATTCTCATATTCACACCGGTAGGTCTGATAGAGCCAAGCCTTGACCTGGGTTGTCCCCTCATGGTGTGCCTGAAGGGTAGCCCAGATCTCTCTCGCAGTGGTGAGATGGCTCAGACGCTCGAATTCAAAGGGACCTAAACCATAAAACAGAATATTCACTGCTTTGTTGTTGTTCTGATGTTGGGCAACAATATCTGGAGTAGTGCGCTCAGCAACAGGTAACACTGTGAAAGTAGCGTGAATACAAATGTCTCAGATGTCTGAGCTTTGGCTCATGAGATATGCTCACATGCGAGTCTTCCAATAATTATAGCCATAAGCTTCCAAGGACGGAACCTTTCCAAGAGACGTCATGATCACTACTGGGGTTTAGAACAGGTTAACGTATGGAAAAAGCCTAAACAGGCTCTGATACCACTTGTAGGACCGAAAGTAGCGACCAGAGGGGGGGTGAATGGGCACCTATTTAATTCTTTCGAATCAATGGCCTGCTCCCAACACCCAACGCACCTCAAAAGACTTAGCAGGAAAACACGAACAAATCGTCAAAGCCTAAAAGTATCTAGCCTATAAACAACCGGTGTCCTAGACAAAGAAACACCAACACAGTGCTAATAGGCAGAATAACAAAGCATTCAAAACATGGGCAGATCAAGGTTCACAGAAATAAACCATCACAGCAAATAATCTGAGTGCACATAAAATGAGATTAGAGGTTACTGTTCAAGATTTTTCTCCTGTTCGAAACTTGACGAAGCCTGAGGTTTCGAAGCCTGTAGTAGACGTGTCGAAGCCTGCTTCGAAGTTGACGTGTGAAGCAAATGTGCGAAGACTACTTCGGAACGAAGTAGCTTCGCAAGTTACAGTGCAAAACTCGAAGTCTAAACCAAAATACCGAAGCTGTCAGACCTTCGGCAACACAGGCTTCGCTTTCAAAGATTTGCTATGAACTACGTGTAAGCTGAGAACTTCGACTCAAACAGTACTTTGCTTGTAGAGCTAAAAGGAGTTCGAAGCCTGCAGCGAAGCTTGTACTGAAAGATCACGAAAGCACTATCGAAGCCTAAAATCCAAAGTACCTTCGCACAGAATAAAGTTTTTGGACAGTACCTTCCAAAGTACCAGACGCAACAGGTCTTATCCTCTCTTCAGTCCTCTTTGACTATCATTGACAATGACTCATCACATCTGGAGCTATGAGGCCCACGCTCTTCAGCATGGCTCCTCACCGCCGGATTGTCCTTGTCCTTCCCCTTCCTGATCATGATCTCTTCATCGCTTGAACTTGCAGACGAGGAGGAAGACCAGGATATCTTGGAGTATCTTTTCTCCATCTCGGCGAAGAAGGTCTTGTCTCGCTTCTTGTTCTCACGCCTGTAATCCTTCAGAGCCTTTCGAAAGAATCTTGTCTTGGGCTTGCCCTTTGTGGAAGTGGAGTTTTCATACTTGCCAGAGTTGTAGGAGGTGCCGCCCGTTTCCTTCTTGTAATTCTTCTGCTTGGGGCAGTCGGCGATGAAATGACCTGGGTCACCACACTCAAAGCATCCGAATTTTGTGCCGTGTCTCTTAAACATTCGCTTATCATAGACACGTCGCACCCGGTTGTTAAACAAGCACAGATCATCATCTCCTAGAGTATCAAGTTGTTCCTCGGAGATAGACATCAAGGAAAAAGCAGTACAGCTCATGGCATTAGGATCAGCAGATGGTGTCGCAAGTGCTAGAGTCTTAGAGCGAGAATCAGTGAGATTTGATCTCAACTGAATATCGACCTCTGAGGCCTTGAGCTTACTAAAAAGCTCTGCGACAGTCAAGGTATCATAAGACGCACTCTCAACAATAGAAGAAACCTTGATCTCCCAGATCTTAGGGTCCAAGGTATGGAGTACCTTAAGCGCATGTTCATGATCCGAGACTAGCTGATCACGCTCGGCCTTGTTGACGTGAAGCTTGTTAATGATCGATTGAAAACGACCAAACAAAGCCTCAACCGTCTCACCTGGCTTCTGTGAGAAATTTTCATACTCACGCCGGTAGGTCTGGTAGAGCCTAGCCTTGACCTGAGTTGTCCCCTCATGGTTTGCCTGGAGGGTAGCCCAGATCTCTCGAGCAGTGGTGAGATGGCTAACACGTTCAAACTCACTAGGACCTAGACCAAAAAATAAAATGTTCACCGCCTTACTATTATTTTGATGCTGGGTAACTACATCTGCTCCAGTATCCGTAGCAATAGTCATTATGGTGAAAGTAGGATGAACACAAATCTACCATATGTCCGAGCTCTAGCTCATAAGGTATGCTTGCATGCGAGTCTTCCAATAAGTGTAGCCAAAAGCTTCTAGGGACGGGATTTTGCCAGAAGACGTCATGGTCACTACCTAGGTTTAGAATCAGTTAAGATATTAGAAAAACCATAACCTTGCTCTGATACCACTTGTAGGACCGAGAGTAGCGACCGGAGGGTAGTGAATGGGTGCCTAAAAATTTCTTGCTAAACTATGGTCTAAACTCAACACCCAAATAAACTAAATGAGACAAATAATATTAGCAAAGCAAATTACTGGAATTAAAGTTGTCTAGACTAAAAATGATATTAAAGATAAACTGAAAAAAAATACTGCAGTAAATAAAAACACCTAGATAAATCACCAGATAATTATATTTCAGTCTAGAAATAAAATACTAATCAAATGAATAAAACATGGATTAATAACAATTAATTCAGAATTAAACCAAGAATATTTTAGGTAGAAACTAGAATAAAAATATAACTGCTACTAATAAATTTTTCCTCTCTTTATATGAGTAGATTAAAATAATACAAGATACCTAATAAAATTTAACAGATAAAAAGTTAACTATGAGATTATTATTTTTTATGCTAATACACTAAAACCTAACAGATAAAATTAATCCCGAATTTTCTAAACATATCTGCAGCTAATTAGAAAATAGATAAGGATTAGTTTAATTAAACCTGCTGAAGAATAGGGGATTAAAAAACTTACGCCGTCCGTCTGCCGTACTGCTACTGCTCGGCTGCCAAGCTGACCGGCTGAAACTTTTTGCTACAGGCTTTGTGCATGCCGGCCAACGTCAATGAATCATTCAGCATGCAACGTGGGCCCCGCCGAAGGATAGCAACCGAACAAAAAGCTGTAGTCGTCGTTGCTTTTGCCATGGCCTCATTTCACGTGCACAAGCTGTTCACGCCGGAAGCAAGCTGCAGTGGGACCCGCCGCCGTGGAGAGCTGCTGGCTGCTTTGCTGCTGGCTGGATTTATTGCCAAAGTGAAGCCGGCTGAAACAAAAAAATCAAGCGCTGTGGCTTTCCACAAACAGCACTTCGTCGTGGACTCGCCCTTGGACGCCGTGCACTGTGCCAAGCCAAAAGTCTGCTCGTGGGGCCCGTCGGGGAATAGAAAAGAAGCAGGCAGCCGTGTGCTTGCCTCGGTCACCACGGCGGGGAGAAGACTTCGGCTGCCGTAGATGATAACGCCGCCTCGCCGGCTGGAAGAATGCGTCGAAAGGGAAAAACGGCGATGCAGATCAAACACCAGAGGAAAAATAGTAGATGAAAACTACTCGGTGGACTGAAAAATAATTTCGGGAAAAATAACAGTCCTCAATCCCCAGGGGGGATAGGGGCCTATTTATAGGCGACTCCTAATACATGAAAAGACTAATTTACCCTAGGGTAAATTAATACTGACTCTAGAATAAATTCTGAAAACTACTAAAATATTCTTAGAAAAATCTCCTGACTCAAATAAAAATATTCTAAACTTAAAAACTAAATATTAATATCCTAAACTGACAAAGCGTCCACCGTCTTCACACCGGGTACCCGTATTAGGCTGACCCGACCCCGTAGCTTCCTCAGCCTGGCAATCGCTTGCCGCCCGTGTACCTGAGTCAAACCCAGTCAACATACTAGTGGATCCTCTACCGCTTCTAGCCCATGTACCCGGATTGGGCCAGCCCGACTCCGCGGCTCCTCTGCCCGAGCATCGCTCACTGCCCGTGTACCTGCGTCACACGCGCCTCCGACTCGGTAGGTCTTCATATCTCCCTTCCTTTGACTTCCGTTGACAATCACTCATCACATATGGAATATCAAAACCATATTATTCAACATGGTTTCTCACTTCCGCCGTGTGAACTCCCATCGTGCACTGCATTCACTCGTCGCCTGAAGCGTTGTTGTATTGCTTGATTTAATCTGCCTCGGGAAACGTGCGCCAAAACCAGTGAAAAGAAGATTTGTCGCCCGCTGTTTTCTCTGCCACCGGAAACTAGCCAGCTTTTTCTCCTCCGTCTCCACGCCGGCGTGGGGCCCATGCCTGTGCTCTAGCAGCCGCCTATAGCAGCTAATGTGACACCGACTGTTGATTTACTCCGTGGGGCCCATGCGCTGCCGTGCGTTCGCTAGCTACGTAGCCTGCTGCAGCCGCTGCTTTTTGTCGTGGGAAACGAGGAGCCGGCGTGACGGCCACAGGAAAAACTCGGTGTAGAAGAAAACGAAAAAGAAACGAGGCGACGGTGGACTGTAGATTGATCTCGAGAATAATAAAATAACAGTCATCTATCCCCAAGGGGATAGGGGCCTATTTATAGGCGACTCCTAATACATGAAAATACTAATTTACCCCTAGGGTAAATTAACACTGACTCTAAAATAAATTCTGAAAATTACTAAAATATTCTTAGAAAAATCACTTGACTCAAATAAAAATATTCTAAACTTAAAAACTAAATATTAATATCCTAAAACAATATAATCATAGGTTGTCAGTTTTGCGCCGAAACTGACAAAGTGTCCACCGTCTTCGCACCGGGTACCCAGATTGGGCCAACCCGACCCCGCAGCTTCCTTAGCCCGGCAATCGCTCGCCGCCCGTGTACCTGAGTCAAACCCAGTAAATAGACCAGTGGATCATCTGTCGCTCCTATCCCATGTACCCGGATTGGGCCAGCCCGACTCCGCGGCTCCTTTGCCCGGTTGTCGCTCACTGCCCGTGTACCTGAGTCACACGCGGCCTCAGACTCGGCAGGTCTTCATTTCTCTTCCTTTGACTTCTGTTGACAATCACTCATCACATCTGGAGTATCAAAACCATATTATTCAACTTGGTTTCTCAATCTCCTCCTTGATGAGTGCATTGTCAACATACTTTTCAGCTCATCTTCAGAACCTGCAAAACATGTGGAAACAGAAAACAAAGACAAAAGAAAATAGAAGAAAGAAAATAAAAGTTTAACCCTAATAACCAAAAGCCAAACAGAAGCAAGAAAATGGTCATTAATGTTAACCAAAAATAAAGACTCAAAAGAAGTGGAAATCTCAGAATTACCAACAAGGAACTCCCCCTGAAATAAATCCTAGATAAAGCTAAAAAAATATTCCCTAAACTCCAAAATTTCTCCCCCTTGTTGACAATTGAACTCATCAAGTGAGACTAAATGCACTCTAAAGAAACATAGACACAAACTCACCCTGAAATGCAGCTCCCCCTCAAAATATGCCATGAATGCAGATGGGGTGCAGGTGGAGTGTGAAAAAGCATGCTTCTTAGATATGATTAACTGCAATTACAACATCTAACAGGTATAGCAAAAGATATATTGTCTAAGATACATGACATGATCAGTGCAACGGATGATACCTAAAGAGAGTCATTGGCACGCATTTTTCGATTTTTGCAAACAAAAGCATCACCATATTTTCTAGTTGACAAGCAGAGTAAAGCATGAGATGCAAAAGCTAACTGATATCTACCAAGATAAGCATTGTCCAAAACAAAGTGCTTCAGCAAACTTGTCATCTTTTTAAATTTTTCAGACTTTTTCCTTTTTATTTTTTTTTCATTTCTACCAGGGGTTATTTGCATCTCAAACCTTATGCTAACCGACCAAGTCAAGCCTAGTCCAGAACTGGACCATCAGAAGCTTAAAGCATTGGTCTTGGCATACATTACATCGTCCTAGTTCATACCGAAGTGCTATGGTAAGCAGTCCAGAACAATGCCATGCGACAAAGCAAACCCACCTGGATCTTTTCTAATAATCATAAAAATGCATAAATTTTTATTTTTCTGAATTTTTATCATTTTTATATCACATTTTTCATATTTAAAGCATATAGATGTCCAAGTTGCATATCTGCATCTAAGTAAGGATCTAGCTACTAGGCATGTAAAAGATAGCGAAAGCATTCAGCCTACACATGCTAGTTACCAGAAGCAATGGTGATCATTTTTCAATTTTAAAGCATAAAAGCCATGCATATGACAAATATCAGATATATCATGTAAACTGAAACAGACCATGATCATCGACAAGTAATCAAAAACATATACGAGCTAGAGAAAGTAAAGCAGATTAATCATATAACAGAAGCAAGCTCAAAATGTGATTGATGATTATGCATGATATGAACGCACACAAAAAGACTCAATAAAAATAAAGAAGAAAAGACAAAAACCGACTCAAAGTATCCTAAAAAGGACACACAACTCCCAAATCAAGATCAATAATCATGAGTGGGACCAAACGGTCCAATGCCAGGTTTAGCAAAAGTGCTAAACCAGTGTCGAGCCATCTGCTCAAATGTAGGAAAGCAGAAGGAATCATATGAGTCTAGACCAAAACACATCTCAAAGCGCGGTCCTCTGTTCTGCCTAAAATCATGGTCATGAGGTCCAACACCGTATCCACAACGATCTGGAACTCTGCCGGAACGGAAACCACCCTCCGGAGCACGATCATAAAAACCGTCTCCTGTACCACCACCTACACGATATTGCCTGGCCTCTAGCCTCTCTCTACGTCGAGGAACTCTCTGTCTACCACCCTGCTGGTAGAACTGCTCCTGCCCACCTCAAGCTCTCTCTGCTCGCTCAACCCGCTTCCTCCTAAAGCAAAACTCATAGTGATAGGTAGGCTTCTTGGTATGTCGTTGAGGCTTGGTATTCTTAGGCTTGGTGGTGTTTGGTGTATCATCTTTGGTGTGAGAGGGTCCAAGTAAAGAATCAAGAGAAGTGTGAAGAGTTTTAGGCTTTGGGACCCAGATTTGCTTCTTAGGTGGAGTTTTAGGTTGTTCTTGGAACACTCCATCCTTGGACTGACTATCCTTAAAGGACTCAGTGGAGTGAGTCTTGAGATATCTCTGTTCAGGAGTCATCTTACTCCACTCCACTTCTCGGCTAATAGCACTCTCAAAATCAGCCTTGGTATAGGTGTAACCTACCCCAAACCCATCATGTCTCTTGAACTACTGGATCATCATGCCGAGCTGTGGCTCTCTGGCACTAATCCAACTCAGGATCTGACGGAGGTAAAAGTTCTCGTTCTGAACATCAGCTAGCTCCTCTCTCAAAGAAGCTAACACCACTACCTGAGACAAGCAGATCTCACACTCTCTATCGACATCGATAGACTTCTCTGCTTTTAGCTTGATCAACTCCATTCTAATGGACAAGCAGTTCTCACAAACAGTGGGTGGAACTGACAAGGTCTCAAGTAATAGCTTCGTCTGCTCCAACTCAGCTCTCACTCCATCTAACTCGCTCAACTGCTCATCACTCTTGGCTCTCAGCTCAGCTATACTAGCTAAATGGGATGGGCAGTCTACACAAGGTGCGACGACAGTGGCATGAGCATCTTTTAGCTCCTGCTGAGCGCTTTCAAGCTCAGTGGCCAAAGCGTCTCTCTCATCTACTCTCTCTGTGTACCTGGAGTTAAGAGTCGTCAGGTCACACAACAACATCTCACAGTTAGGGCACTCACCACTATCACCCAAGCAAGGGGAAGAAGACAGACTCTCAATCTTGTCATTCGTCATGGCAAGCTCACTCTCAAGCTCATCTATCCTCTTCTTAGCCCCTCTAAGCAGTTTCTCCTGATACTTCAACTCCTAACGGTTCTGCTCTAGTAAATTAACAACTTCTTGTTCATAGGAAGATGCCTTCTCATCATCGTCGTCAGAGGAGGAGTCCTTTTCTTTCTTCTCCCCAAGAGCCATTGAGCAGAAGCTCTTGTGGGGTCTTCGGTTGTGACGTGGGCGACTCTTCGGCTTGTCCCCGAAGGTCATGAAACAGAGGCCCACCGGATTGTCCCTGTCTTTTCCCTTCCTGATCATGATCTCTTCATCACTAGAACTTGAAGACGAGGAGGAAGACGAGGATCTCTTTGAGTATCTTTTCTCCATCTCGGCGAAGAAGGTCTTGTCTCGCTTCTTGCTCTCATGCCTGTAATCCTTCAGAGCCTTTCGAAAGAATCTTGTCTTGGGCTTGCCCTTTGTGGAAGTGGAGTTGTCATACTTGTCGGAGTTGTAGGAGTTGTCGTCGGTTCCCTTCTTGTAATTTTTCTGCTTGGGGCAGTCGGCGATGAAATGACCTGGGTCACCACACTCAAAGCATCCAGATTTTGTGCCGTGTCTTTTAAACATTCGCTTATCATAGACACATCGCACCCGGTTGTTAAACAAACACAGATCATCATCTCCTAGCGAATCAAGTTGTTCCTCGGAGATAGACATCAAGGAAAAACCAGTACAGCTCATGGAAGTGGGATCAGCAGATGGTGTCGCAAGCGCCAGAGTCTTTGAGCCAGAATCAGTGAGATTTG
The DNA here is from genome assembly GCA_019279435.1 of Zizania palustris. Taxonomy (NCBI): domain Eukaryota; kingdom Viridiplantae; phylum Streptophyta; class Magnoliopsida; order Poales; family Poaceae; genus Zizania; species Zizania palustris. The sequence goes on along the minus strand of JAAALK010000289.1, from coordinate 66,146,169 downwards.
ATCTCAACTGGATATCGACCTCTGAGGCCTTGAGCTTACTAAAAAGCTCTGCGACAGTCAAGGTATCATAAGACGCGCTCTCACCAATAGAAGAGAACCTAATCTCCCAGATCTTAGGGTCCAAGGTATGGAGTACCTTAAGCGCCTGTTCATGATCCGAGACCAGATGATCACGCTCGGCCTTGTTGACGCGAAGCTTGTTAATGATCGATTGAAAATGACCAAACAAAGCCTCAACAATCTCACCCGGCTTCTCTGAGAAATTTTCATACTCACGCCGGTAGGTCTGGTAGAGCCTAGCCTTGACCTGAGCTGTCCCCTCATGGTGTGCCTAGAGGGTAGCCCAGATCTCTCGAGCAGTGGTGAGATGGCTAACACGCTCAAACTCACTAGGACCTAGACCAGAAAATAAATATTCACCGCTTTACTATTATTTTGATGATGTGTAACTACATCTGCAGTAGTATCCGCAGCAATAGTCACTATGGTGAAAATAGGATGAACACAAATCTCCCATATGTCCGAGCTCTGGCTCATAAGGTATGCTCGCATGCGATTCTTTCAATAAGTGTAGCCAAAAGCTTCTAGGGACGGGATTTTTTCAGAAGATGTCATGGTCACTAACTAGGTTTAGAATCGGTTAAGATATTAGAAAACCCTAACCTTGCTCTGATACCACTTGTAGGACTGAAAGTAGCGACCAGAGGGGGGTGAATGGGCGCGTAAAAATTTCTTGCTAAACTATAATATTAGCAAAGCAAATTACTAGAATTAAAAATGTCTAGCCTAAAAATGATCGGTATCTTAATTTAAAATGATATTAAAAATAAACTAAATAAAAATATTGCAGTAAATAAAAACACCTAGAAAAATCATGAAATATTTATATTTCAGTCTAGAAATAAAATACTAATCAAATGAGTAAAACATGTGTCATTAAAATTAATTTAGAATTAAACCAAAAATATTGCACGTAAAAGCTAGAAAAATATTCCAACGACTAATAATAATTAATAAGCAGATTAAATAATAATTTCTAGCAGATAAAAGTTATCTACTAAAACACTAAAACAAATTTACTGCTAATTAAAGGAGATAACCATTTATTTAATCAACTAACTGAAAAATAGTAGATTAAAACTACTTACCTGCATTTATCAATCTCGCCGTCGTTCTGCAGCCGGACGAAATCACCGTGGAAAAATTCCCACTGCCTTGCGCCGTGTGAAGTCCCACCGTGCACTGCATTCGCTCGTCGCCTGAAGCGTTGCTGTATTGCTTGATTTAATCTGCCTGAGGAAACATGCGCCAAAACTAGTGAAAAGCATATTTGCCTCCCGCTGTTTTCTCTACCACCGAAAACTAGCCAGTTTTTTCTCCTCCGTCTCCATGCCGGCGTGGGGCCCGCGCCCGTGCTCTAGCAGCCGCCTGTAGCAGCCGATGTGACGCCGGCTGTCGATTTACTCCATGGGGCCCACGCGCTGCCGTGTGTTCGCTAGCTGTGTAGCCTGCTGCAACCGCTGCTTTTTGCCGTGGGAAACGAGGAGCCGGCGTGACGGCCACAGGAAAAACTCGGTGTAGAAGAAAACGAAAAAGAAACGAGGAGATGGTGGACTGTATATTGATCTCGAGAATAATAAAATAACAGTCATCTATCCCAAGGGGATAGGGGCCTATTTATAGGCGACTCCTAATACATGAAAAGACTAATTTACCCCTAGGGTAAATTAACACTGACTCTAAAATAAATTCCGAAAATTACTAAAATATTCTTAGAAAAATCACTTGACTCAAATAAAAATATCCTGGACTTAAAAACTAAATATTAATATCCTAAAACAAAATAATCATAGGTTGTCAGTTTTGCGCCGAAACTGGCAAAGCGTCCACCGTCTTCGCACCGGGTACCCGGATTGGGCCGACCCGACCCCACAGCTTCCTTAGCCCGGCAATCGCTCGCCGCCCATGTACCTGAGTCAAACCCAGTCAACAGACCAATGGATCATCCGCCGCTCCTAGCCCATGTACCCGGATTGGGCCAGCCTGACTCCACGGCTCCTCTACCCGGCTGTCACTCGCTGCCCGTGTACCTGAGTCACACGCGGCCTCAGACTCAGCAGGTCTTCATTTCTCTTCCTTTGACTTCCGTTGACAATCACTCCTCACATCTGGAGTATCAAAACCATATTCTTCAACATGGTTTCTCACCATGTTCCATATGGTAGTAGACCCCATGCGAGTAGCTTTGTACCTCGACAGGTTAGGAGACCCCGTCATGCATTTGGGTCACAGCATGTAAGTAGACCTCGCGTGTTGCATCATTCTGATTATCCTGTGCGTAGACAGTCTATTTTTACTGTGCCTACTACTCGTATCACTCAGTGCTAGATGCCTCGTCATGTTTTCACTCACCCCAGCACTGAGCGATCGAGATTTTCATATCATGTGTAGGCGCTAGACCGAGGCTTGGAGGGCACGTGGATCATGGACTCCGGTTGTTCGCACAATATGACCGGAGATGCAGCATGGTTCTCCAGCCTCACCACAACCAAGCAAAAGGAACATATCACCTTCGACAACAATAGAAGGAGTAGAGTGAAAGGTAAAGGTGTGGTAAGAATCAACTCAAATTTCACTCTCAAAGATGTTGCTTTGGTTGAAAATTTGGGATACAATTTGTTTTTTGTATCTCAATTGCTTGATGAGGGCTTCGAAGTGCGATTCCATCGCTATACTTCGCAAGTACTCAATTCTGATGGCGTTGTGGTATGTAAGATTTTTAGAGTTGGGAGAGTTTTTGGAGCTGATTTTTCTGAGTCATCTGGTTCTTCTCATTGTCTTGTTGCACATTCGACTTTTGAGCTTTGGAAGTGGCATAGGAGACTAGGGCATATGAGCTTTGAGTTGCTTTCTCGTCTAAGTGCCCTAGGTCTAATCCGAGGATTGCCCAAGCTTAAGTTTGAGAAGAATTTAGTTTGCGCTCCATGTCGACATGGAAAAATGATTGCCGCTTCACACTCGCCAGTCACCACGGTGATGACTGAACAACCCGACGAACTTCTCCACATGGACATTGTAGCTCCTTCTCGGGTTAGTTCTTTAGGTGGCAAGTGGTATGTGCAAGTCATTGTCGATGATTTCTCTCGCTACTCTTGGGTCTTCTTTCTTGCCAACAAAGATGAAGTGTTTTCACACTTTCGGAGCTTGGCTTTGAGAATTTTCACTGAACTCCCTGGTGCATTGAAATTCATTCGAAGTGATAATGGCACTGAGTTCAAGAACAGTCTCTTTGTTGACTTTTGCATGGAGCATGGCATAGAACATCAATACTCTGCTCCACCGGTTCCTTAACAGAACGGTGTTGTTGAGAGAAAGAACCACACTTTGGTTGAGATGGCTAGGACGATGCTCGATGAGCACAGTACTCCTAGAAAATTTCGGGCTGAGGCCATGAACACTACATGTTACATCTCAAACTGAATCTTCTTGCGCTCGATTCTAAACTTGACATCTTATGAACTGCGTTTTGGGACACAGCCCAAAGTGACTCATCTTCGAGTTTTTGGTTATCGTTGCTTTATCCTAAAACGTGGAAATTTGGATAAATTTGAGTCGCGCTCTTCTAACGGGATCTTTTTGGGTTACACTACACATGGTCATTCCTATCGTGTTCTCAATTTGGAAACTAACACTGTCATCGATTCATGTGATGTGACTTTTGATGAATCAACCCCCTCTGTTAGTTCTACTTTTGAACAGGCAAATGAACACGACATGGAATAGACCATCTTCGAAGATGAAGATCCCGGAGATTTCGAGGATGAACCTCTACTACCCTCGACATTTACCCCGAAGCCGACCCCGCTTCGGTCACTTAGGTACAAGGCCCCGAAGCAACTACCTCGACATCGGTCATCTTGGACCACTCCAACGCACAAGTTGAGGGGGAGACTGCATCCCACCGTGAGGCTCCACATCGTTTTCAAAGGATGCATCCTCTCGAGCAGATCATTGGTAAGCTTGATCAAAGGGTAACACGTTCTCATACTCATTTCATTGATTCCGCTTTTGTTGATTCTTTCGAGCCCTTAGATGTTAGTCATGCACTTTCTGATTCTAGTTGGATCAATGCCATGCATGAAGAACTTGAAAATTTTGAGAGAAACCAAGTCTGGACTTTAGTTGATCCTCCACCAAATGTTCATTTCATTGGAACAAAATGCATTTTCAAAAACAAACAAGGGGAGGATGGGACTGTAGTTAGAAACAAGGCTAGACTTGCAGCTCAGGGATATTCTCACTTAGAAGGGATTGATTTTACTGAGACTTTTGCACCTGTTGCGCGTCTAGAGGCCATTAGGATTTTGCTTGCCTTTGCGACATCCCGGGGATTCAAACTCTATCAAATGGATGTCAAAAGTGCATTTCTTAATGGCTTATTAGGCGAAGATGTTTATGTAAAGCAACCCCCTGGCTTTGAAAACCCCAAATACCCACATAAAGTGCTTAAACTTCATAAGGCTCTTTATGGACTCAAGCAAGCCCCTCGGGCTTGGTATGATAGACTTAAGTCTTTTCTGCTTGAGCGTGGGTATTTGATGGGATCAGTTGACAAAACCCTTTTCACTCTCAAGCATGGCAAAGATTTCCTCCTAGTCCAGATTTATGTGGATGATATCATCTTTGGTGGCTCTCTGCCTTGGTTGCTGAGTTTGCAAATGCCATGAGCAGGGAGTTCGAAATGTCCATGATGGGCGAACTCACATTTTTCCTTGGTTTGCAAATCAAGCAAAGCAAACAAGGTGCATTCATCCACCAGACGAAGTACACCAAGGATCTTCTCAAGAAGTTCGACATGGCTGACGCGAAGCCCCTCGCTACTCCGATGGCTACTTCAATAGCATTGGATCCCGACGAGGATGGAGAAGTCGTGGATCAGAAGAAGTTTCGGAGCATGATCGACTCACTCCTCTACTTGACAGCTACGAGGCCAGATATACACTTCACAGTATGTCTGTGTGCTCTTTTTCAGGCTTCGCCCTGTGCTTCGTACCGCCAAGTGGTAAAGTGCATTCTCAGGTATCTCAAGCATACCCTCGAATTTGGCATTTGGTATTCTGCGTCTTCCTCTTTGTGTCTTCAAGGCTATTCGGATGAGGATTTTGCTGGGTGTAGGATTGATAGGAAAAGTACCTCTGGTACTTGTCATTTTCTGGGTACTTCACTAGTTTGTTGGTCTTCCCGCAAATAGTCTAGTGTTGCACAATCAACGGCTGAGGCCGAATATGTTGCTGCAGCTAGCTGTTGCTCTCAGATTTTGTGGATGGTTTCCACTTTGTGGGATTTTGGGTTAGATTATAAGAGTGTTCCACTTTTCTATGATAACACTAGTGCTATTTGTATTGCAAACAACCCGATTCAGCATTCCAGAACCAAACACATTGATGTGCGATATCATTTTCTCAGAGATCACAATGAGAAGGGTGATATTGAACTTCAATATGTTGATACCCAACACCAGCTAGCCGATATTTTCACAAAACTCCTCGATGCTTCACGTTTCTCCTACTTGCGTGAGGAACTTGGTGTTTGTCATCCTTACGGCATTCTGTTAGGGGGAGCACTTTTTCAATGATATGCATATGCTCATTGTGTGTGAAATTGCATTTACATGTTTTGCACTAATATGCATTGTTTTAATTCATGTAATCATGTCAGCTCAGCTCTATTTAATATGTCTAATACATTTTGTGCATGATTTTTCTTTCCAAAATCAAATCATGCTCACTGCTTAGTCTTGAATCTAGCATGTTTAGGCAGGACTGCTTTAGCTATCTTTTATCTGCTTGATAGCAAGAATCCTTTTCTCTGGATGCTAAAAATTGCAACTTGAAAAATCATAATACTTACTCATGGATATTCTTCAAATGCTAAATAAATTGTTCACTTAACAAAAAAATTCCAAAATCCATAATTTGAATGCTCAAAATGAAAAGATCCAGGTGGGTTTGTTTGTCGCACTACTTTATTCTAAGACTGCTTACCATTGCACTTTCGTCTGAACTGGAATAATTTAGTGTATGCCAAAATCACTGCCTTAAGCTTCCGATGGCTTTCTTGCCTAAGATTGGCTTGATTGGCAAGTATAAGGTAGACGAACAAATAACTCCTGGCATTATGAAAAGAACAACAAATTCATTATCCATCAAGTTTGCGTTCAATACTCCATTTGAACTAGACTTTTCTGTCTAGAGTAGAAATTGACTAGTTTTGCGCAGTCCCTGCTTTTACTTGTCTAGTTACCTTGATTAAGTGGTAATGCTTTTATTTACAAAATGATGAAATCACATGTTCTCATCATGTTTTTAGATCATGTTAAATTGAGCTGAGCACATGAAAATTAGAATTACGGTTGGCATATTTTTGCGTTATATGTCCTTGCACTTCTGCCCATTTCGGAGCTTTGCATCTTTTAAATGCTCCTTGATGCTTGCATTGCCAAAGAGGGAGAAATTTTTGAGTTCTCTGCAGCAAGGGGGAAAATAATTTAGGGGGAGTTTTTATTGTGCAAAGGGAAAGATGTGTCGAAGGGACTTTTACTCTTTTGAAAAAGGGGGAGAGAAATTCTTTTGTCAAGTGACATAATTTGGCTCTTTTCTGAGTATTTATGGTCACTTGTGTGCTAAAAGTTTAAATTTTCTTGAACTTGAATTTGGTTGTCAATGCACTCATCAAGGGGGAGATTGAGAAACCAAGGGTTGGTTTCAAAGTCTGTGATGAGTGATTGACAGATTTTATCCTCTTGTTTCGAAGGGGTACCTCCGAAGGGGTTCGGAGGTTGTTTCACCAAAGGGTTCGGTGGGTCTGTTTGCTGCGGCTGTTGCAGCGGAGTGTGACTGACGGAGGGGTCCGACAGTACACGATGATTTGGGTGTACCGAAGGGTTCCGTACTTTGGGCGGTACACTAGAGTGTGTGCTAGAGGTTGTTCACCTAGAGAGGTCTCCAGGGTACTGGATACACTTGTCTATCTGTCTGTGGTGCGCAGGTGACTCTAGAGGCGACGGACGGTTCACAGCAAGTGAACCTGGGTCAAGAGAGAGGCTTGATGTCGGGCGAGCGGGTAGCTCGGTCACGAAGGCTGTGAGGGGTCGAGGTCGGTCCTCGGGTCAAGGTGTGCCAGGCAAAGGCAGAGAGTGCGGAGGGTGGCTCTGGCTGAAGGTATCCCGAGACAAAGTCCTCGGAGGCGAGGTACTTCGAAGGGTACTCCGAATGGAGTGACTTCGGATTATGGCAGACAAAGTCCTCAACAATGAGGCAAGGGATTCGAAGTGTGCTCCGGAGGGAGGCACTTGAAGTTGCACCCAACGAAGGTCTCAGAAGTTGAGGTGCATTGAAGGCATGGTCCGGGTGAGGTTCGTCGAGGAATGTGCTCGGGGAGAGACACTACGACGAAGTACTCATGGAATGCTTCATGCGGAGGCCTTGGACGAAGGAGGGACTTCGAAGGGTGGTACTCTGAAGGTGGGGCTTCGGAGTATGGCTGACTTGAGGTACTTCAGCCATGCATGGCTTCGGTACACGGACTGACGGAGTTCGAGCTGGGAGTAGCTGCGAAGCCGTGGTGGTCCACTCTAGAGGTAATGGCGCGAAGGATCAAGGGCTTTGACGGCTTCAGCTCAAAATCGTCACTGTATTGAAGGCTAACTTCGGTGAAGCGAAGCCCGTCAGGTTCAAGGCTTCTCGTCGAAGCTATCGCGCCCTTCGCGTGCGAAGGGGGGCTTCAGAAGAATCCAAAACTGCAAAGGCTGATCATGTCTGCTCTGCAAAAGCTGATGATGTCTTCTCTGCAAAGCTAACAAAAGAAGCCTCTAAATAAAGTAGACTACCATCTGTACCCCCCTGTTCTGATGAGACAAAATCAGTGTAAATCCTATGGGTAAAGTAGTCTATTCACAGGGCTAAATAGTGACTATAAATAGTGGAGGCTAGCTAGGCAACAGTAACACTCTGAGCAGCCATTTTAGAACACATGTGCTAGCCGCCATGTCTTGCATTCACTTTGTGAGTTCATTCTGTGTTCCCTGTTCAAGTAATGAAATTTTGATTATGTTTTCATTTTCTGCTTGAAGTTGTATGCCTGCCTTGCACTGCTTCTCTTGATTTCATTGTGCTTCACTTCTTCCTGGATTGGGTTTGTTCACTGGGGTGGTTGTTGGAGAAGTGTGCTAGTCATCAGTACGTGTGTAGTGTCTTTTTCAGTGTGAGTTCGCTCTGTGTAAACTGAGGTAACCCCTCTCCATTTACCAGCGAAGCACTGTTCTTGGCCTAAATTGAAGCCTGATTTCTTCCCTTGCTGAAGTCATTAGCGCAGTGTGCTCTGTGTGAGTTTAGACCATCGAAATACGAAGCCTAGTACCAGTTGCTAGTGTAGAGTATCTGGTCGAAGTCCTCAAAGGGAAGTCACCTCTTGCGAAGGGTGAAGTGTGAAGTCTGCTCGAAGGCACCCAGTGTGCGGAGCCTGCACTTACTTAGCAGAGTTGAGTTTTTGAAGTTGTGGGTGGAGCGAAGTCTTCTTGACTTCAAACTTTTGCTCCTTTTGAAGCCTGGTTTCGGAGCTGTGAAATACCTCCGAACCAGAACTTCGAAGGGTGTGTTCGAAGCCTGTTCCGTAGAAGACAGAACTAAAACATAAGGTTATTTTTAGTCTGAAATTTTAATAGCTCCCATTCACCCCCCCCCCCCCTCTGGTCACCGTTTCTAGTCCAACAAAGGCCCATCCGCATGGGCATCGGTTGCCTTTCAGCGGCCTGATTCGTAGGCTAGCTTCGGCCCGAAGGGCCCCTTCGGCGGCCTGCTTCACCGAATCTTCGGCCCGAAGGACCTACTTCGGCAGGCCTGCCGAGGGCCCACTTAGGGTAGGCTTCGGGTGTGAATTTGATAGGGATTCGGGTTGTTTTTATCTCTAATGAAATCTTATCTTGATTAGGCCGAATCTTAATCAGGTTTGAGTAGAGTTGTGGCCGGCTATGACAAGTCTAGCCCCTATAAATATAGGGGTGAAGCTGATTCAAAAGCTCTCCCCCCAACACAGATCAACACTTCAAACCTTGTTTGAATCATACCTTTACTTTCATCTACTTTCCGCATTAGTTCAGTACACTTTCGTGGGTTTGCGCTAGAAGCCCTCCGTCGGCCACGCCGTAATTGGCTAAGCCTTGTTGGTTCGCTTATGAATCATCCATTAATCTACGTAACAGATTGCTATCACCTTGTTGGCTCGCTTGTGAACCATCCGTTAATCTATGTAACAAATTGCTACCCTTTGGTCTATCTATTCTCCTATTGCTATACTTGGTAATTCGGTCTCTAGGCCAAATTGGCACTTGATCATTGTTTTTTGCAGGATTCGTGTTGAGAGCCCCCTTCGCAGAGGATTTCTAGAGCTAGGAGGCTGGTTTCGGAGGCTGCCGGAGCACCCTCCGGTGGGACTTCGCTTCATCCAATCGTGTCGGATCCGTCACGCCGTTGTTGGTCTGGTTAATTCTTGCACCCTGAAGCCACTCTGCACCAGACTTCATTGTACCAGAACGCTCCGCACTGAACTTCATCGTGCCGGAGCTACTCCGCATCAGACTTCATCACGCCGGAATGCTTCACAGTGGGTCTTGTCATGCCAAAGGCTTCCTGCCGAACCCTGTCGTTCGGAGGCGATTCCACGTCACGATTTGTTCGGAGACTGTCTTCGGCCAGATTGATCCAAACGCCGAAGGGTACCTTCAGTGCATACTTTGCACTAGACGTTGAAGGCCTCTCTTCGGTGGCCCTTCGCATGGTATACTTTGAACCAATCAGACTCTGTTTAGCTGATTGGGTTATTTTATTTATATATTTTGGCTAATTGGATTATTTCTGTGCAATATGATTACCTGGCGACTCCAACCCCCTTGCTACTGTTAAGGGTAATCGGAACGCGACGTCAACGTTGTGTTACGCTTAGGCGTGTCTCTAAGTATCCGCGCATTTATGGATCGTCAAACCGGCCCAAGTGCGGGGGCACGTTTTTGTGTCAACACTATTGACGTAATCTTTTATGCCAACAGATGAGTTGCCTTTAAGGGGGTCTCACCTCCTTTATATACTTAGGAGGTAAGTCTAATAATTCCAAGACTCTATTCCAAGTAGGACTTAGATTCCCTACCAAAGTTGGGTATTAGGTCCCTAATTATTAGGGTTATTTGCTTCTGTGCCACTGTTATTTTTCAATTCGCCAGAAATACCATTAAAATTTCAGTCTTTGTTCATATGCCATTACTATTTCAAATTTACTCTTTTATGCTATTTGGGTCCAAATATTCATAAAAAAGTAATGGAATAAATGGTAAATTGGAAATTGTAATGTCATATGAGCAAATATTCAGAGTCTGTAGGTAGGCCCAAATGACATAAAAAGTGGATTTGAAATAGTAATGGCATATGAGAAAATATCGAAGTTTTAATGATATTTTTGGTGAATTGAAAAATAACGGTGACATGGAAGCAATTAACCCTTATTATAAGGATTCCAGTAAAAATAAGGGAAAATTACTCACATACCATTATAATTTTCATAAATTGCCTACATGTCATTGTTAGTGACTGTGGCGGCCCTCATTTGTTAGTGAAACAATGATGGTATATTAGCAAACCTTGAAAATTGTAATGGCACAAAAATTAACCCTAAAAATAAACCTCTAGATATCATATCTAGATATTAACTACCCGATAAAGAATCTATTTTCCTTATCGTAACCAAACTCTTATTTATGGGCCATATCGGATGGCCAATACTGGTCTTGGTATACCCTTGGTTTGGTCTGATAAGCCCAACTATAAGGCACTCGGGGGTCACATCCCCAATAATAATATCTCTATGTTCAGTATTTTGATGTGTAATATGATGGTAGATCTTACAATACAACACAATTAAACTATGAGGGCTTACGATGTCGAAAGTAAGAAAAATATGTTGAAAAACTTGTTGAAATTAGATGTCATATGGGGGTTCTCGCCTCCTTTATATATTCAGGGGGTGAGCCTAATAATCTAGAACTCTATCCAGAATAGAACTTGGATTGCCTACCAAACTCGGGTGCTAAATCCCTAATTACAAGAATTCTAGTATAAATAAATAAATCTCTAGATATTACTATTGACACAAAAATGTGCCCCGCACTTGGGTCAGTTCGACGATCCAAAAGTGTGCGGATACTTAGGGACAAGCCTAAGCGTGACGCAACATCGGCGTCGCGTTCTGACTACCCTTAGTAGTGATAAGGGGGTGGAGTCGCGAGGCAATCAGATCACACAAAATAATCAAATTAGCCAAAATAAATATATTAAACAGAATAAAATCAGCAAACCGGTCGGAGCATGTCTGCTTCGAAGTATGGTGCGAAGGGGGTCCGCCGAAGTATACCTTCGGCGTCCGGTGCGAAGTGTCCCGCCGAAGGGTACCTTCGGCATTCGGACTGATCCGGTCGAAGATGAACTCCGAACGGATCCGGGCGCAACAATCACCTCCGAATTGTGGGGTTCGGCACGAAGTCCTTGATACAGCGAGGTACAAAATAATGACTCAAATGCCGCGCACGGGCGTGACTTCGTCCAGGGCAGAGTGCGAACGTGGTAAAGCCTGTCGTGACGAAGTGTGCTGGCGAAGTATGCGGTCGAAGCGGAAGTACCGACGAAGGGTGCTCTGGCAACCTCTGAAACCGATCTCTCGGCTCCGGACACCTCCGGCGAAGTAGCTCCAAATGTGGAAACCTGCAACAAAAAAAGGGTTCGAAGTACTAATTCGGCCTGAGCACCGAATTCTACTAAGTGTTGCACTAGTAGCGAAGGTAGAAATCTGTTACGCAGATTAGCGGATACTTCACAGGCGAAGTAACAAGGTGATAGCAATCTATTACGTAAATTAACGGATACTTCACAAGCGAAGTAACAAGGTGTTGGGGGAAAATACTTCATTCTCAGAGCCATTGCTACGCCAAGACAAAGGCAGGTGATTTAATCAAAGGCTTCAAATATCTAACTTCGGGAGCGCATTGGATCAAGCTCGAAGGATGAAGGCGAGCTCTAGCTCGAAGTATATCTTTGAAGCTTGACTCTTCGGAGAACCTCTTTGCCAGCTAAGATGGAAGATTTATCTTCTATCTCAGCAAATTAGTCTTTTACCACTTTAGCCCTATCGAGGGTACTAAATAGTTTCCACTATGTCGGTTGTAATATAGGGGTAAAAAGGTCTTTTCCTTAATGTTTGGGCCTATAAATACCCCCCGTTTTGCCCTTTAATGAGGGGCGAATACTAGATTATTCAATACACATTTTCGAACTGTTTTGAGTTATTATCCACTTTGGAGGCTCGAAATAGTTTACTTCACAAACACTTTGTTTGTTAGTTCTAATTTCTAGAAACCTGTTAGCGTAATCTTTTACGCCAACAGTTGGCGCTGTCCGTGGGAAACTTAGTCCAAAAAACTTCGTTCTCTACTAAGTTTTCAAACCTTCCTCCCAAGCGGAGTTCAGGTGGTAGTCCTACTCGGAGGTCCCCTCGGACCTCCGGAGTAAGATCTTCGAACACAGTTGAGGTCGGAGGACCTTCGACATTTCCTCCTCCTCAGACTCCGGAAGGGATTCCCCTTCCTCGAGCATACGGAGTTTCTCCCCCAACTCCATCCATACTTCGGCCAACTAGAGTTCCTCTTCCACCTTAGTTTCCACTTCGAACTGATGCGTACAGTTCTCAAGACCCGGAAGGTCCTTCCGGAGGAGACGAAGATAGTCTTGGCGATATGGCCGCTCAAATGGCCAGTCTCCAAGCTGAAGTAGCAAGATGGCGGCAAGAAGCCGCAGATAGGCTTCGTTCTCAAGCCACCCCAGTCATCCCCGAAGTGCCCGAAGACGACGAACTTCCTTATCCTGAAGCCCCGGAGAATGCTTCCTTCGACACGGAATCTCCGCTGCATCCTGAGTTACAGAAAGTACGCTTCGACCCTAAGTTCAAAACTTCAAAGCTTTGCAAATATTCCGGGGATAAAGACCCTGGGGAGTTCTCCCGCTCTTATGCATTGGCAATTGAGGCCAGCGGGGGAGTACGAGACACCATGGACAAATGTTTTCCTCTAGCTCTTGAAGGAGTGGCACTGCGGTGGTTCTGGTCATTGAAGCCAGGGCTAATTAGAACTTGGGAGCAATTAAGGAAGAAGTTCATAAGCAATTTTCAGGGTACCTTCGTACCTCCAATGTCCATAGGAAGTCTTTTCCAGGTGAAGCAGCTCCCCGGAGAGACCTTAAGGCAATATTTCAAGCACTTCGCTCAAACGAAGTCGCAAATTCGAGGGTTAACTACATCCTCTGTAGTTGATGCAGCTCGAGAAGGAGTTACCCATGCGGGCCTCCTTGATAAACTTCACCGGAAGCAGATATCTTCTGTTGCTCAGTTGATGTCTTATTTCGAGGAGTATGCAAGGTCAGAAGAAGGGTGGCTTCGGAGAACTGCTGCAACTCCGTCAATATTGCAAGAAGTTAAGTTGGAGGTGAAGACTTCAACACAGTCGCAAGGGCCTAGCTTCGAAGCTCAGCACGACAGGCGTTGGGGGCAAAAGCATACTCGTTCAGAAGTTTTGAACATTGTACCCCCGCAGAAATTTGCCTCAAGGGCTCCGCAGCCTTCAGGAAGCAAGACCAGCGGCTGGAGGCCGCCAGGGAAACCGGCTGGCAAAGCCCAGGCCTTTTTCTGCTGTGTCCATGGTGAGAATCGGAGTCACGCGACTGATGCGTGCAAATCTATACTTGCTTTAAGAGGCGAGTACTTGGAAAGAACTTCGGGTCAAAGCACTACTGACCGAGTTCCGACCGAAGTGCGTTCGGAGCCTGTCCAGGCTGTGGCACGGATAGAGAACTTTGACCCTGCAAGACAGCCTCCGGTGGTCAATGTTATGCCACCTCCGAAGCAGGAAGAGGGTCAAGATCGAGGGAAAAGAGTAGTCCTCCCTATCTCCGGAGGAGGGACCCTTGGAAGTATGTCGAAGAGGCAAAGAAGAGAGTATGTCAGAGAGGTGGGCCATATTGGAGCTTCTTCATCTACAGCTGCTATGCCTGAATGGTCCCATGTGCCGATATCTTTTTCTGCAGATGATGCAGCTGGCATAAAGTTTCCACACACAGACCCACTTGTCATCACTGCCGACATAGCAGGAACTGAGGTCCGAAGAGTGTTAATTGACGGAGGGAGTTCAGCAGATATTATCTTTGTCCAAGCTTTTGATCAACTCTGCATCTCCAGGAAGCATCTTCTCCCAGCAGCCCGTCCTTTGCAAGGCTTCGCAGGACCCCCTCTCGATGCCCTTGGCCAAATTGGCCTGGAAGTTACTTTCGAAGAGGGGCTACTAGCCAGGACGGGGAAAGTGATCTTTGATGTTGTGGACACCCCGTATGCATACAATGTTATCTTTGGAAGAGGCATGTTGAATCAGTTCAGAGCTGTGGCGCATCATAATTATTTGTTGGCATAAAAGATTACGCTAACAGGTTTCTGAAGATTAGAAACTAACAAATGAAGTGTTTGCGAAGGAAACTATTCCAAGCCTCCGAAAGGATAATAACTTAGAATAGTTTGAAAGTGTGTATTGAATAACTTGTATTCCGTCCGTATTACAGGGTTAAACGGGGGGTATTTATAGGCCCAAACATTAAGGAAAAGACCTTTTTACCCCTCTATTACAACCGACATAGTGGAAACTATTCGATACCCTTAATAGGGCTAAAATGGTAAAAGACTAATCTAATGAGAAAGAAGATAAGTCTTCCATCTTAGCTGGCAAAGAAGTTCTCGGAAGAGTCCAAGTTCGAAGATATACTCCGAACTAAAGCCTGTCATCATACTTCGAACTTGACTTGATGCATCTCCGAAATTATATGTTGGAAATCTTCGTCTTAATCACCAGTCTTTATCTCGTCACTGCAATAACCCTGAAGATGGAATATTTTCCCCCAACAGTAGCCCCTCGAATACGCTTCTCCGCTAAATCTGTAATGTTAGGAGAGCAGTATAGGCAAGAAAAATAATCATGCGTAGGGGTTAGCAGATTTAAACCATCTCCGAACTACGTGGAGATGTAAACTTTGAATCAGTTTTTAATAAAATTACTTTCGAAGTAACTTAGAACTAACTCGAAAAGTCTGAAAGTCTTTTAGACTTAGAAGAAATAGCCGTTAGCTTCTTTCTTCTAACGGAAATTACTGAATGCTTTAATTTCGGAGCAAAGTAACGGTTGGGAATGTGAAACGACACAAGCAAACGGTAAAAAATCAGGGTCTGGGCTATAAATAGAAGGCCCAAACCCTTCTTGAGTACCTTTTCACTGCTTTCGTGCAAACAAGCCATCACCCGAGTCCTAGCCACCGTTTTTCCTCTGAAACAATCCACAAAATCTAATGGCAAAAACTTGTTTAAAGGGTCTTGGAGCGACTTCGTCCTTGGCCCGGCAGTAAGCTGTTGCGGCGGCAGCGGCTGCATCATCGGCGACGGCAACTCCAAATCCTTCAGTGGCGGCAATGGCGCCTGTGGGAGGAAATCCCCAAAATGTCGGCCCCCAAGACCTCTTTCCAGCGTCGACGAAGTATACAGACCAGTCTTATCAACTGGGGCCGTCAACCTGCAGAAGGGAATCGCTTGCGGCTACAGTAGAAGGCAAGATTAGTTCGGGGGTTATGATTCGCAAACCTGGGAAGGAAATCATTCCGTCACCAAGACTCGGAGAAGTGGTCGTCTTCGAAGCCTTCTTCGAAGCTAGTTTGGGGCTTCCGGCGGTAGACTTCTTGGCGGAAGTATTAGACTTGTTCCACGTCACCCTCCCCCAACTCTCTCCGAATGCGGTAGCGCGTCTTGCCATCTTCGAATGGGCATTGCGAGCCGAAGGTTGTGAAGGAAGGGCGGAGATCTTCGCAGCACTGCATAGAGCTTCATGCCAACCGAAGACCTTCGTAGGCCCCGGAGGTGAAAAGATGGTAGTAGCCTTCGGAAGCATCAACTTCAGACTCCGAGACGAGTATGCTCTTCGGTTTCCCGCTAAGGCCATCAATGTCAGATGGTACACCGATTGGATCCTGAAGTGGTTTTACGCCGAAGTTGGGGCGAGCAACCGTCTAGCCGGACCTTTGCAAGACATCAACTTCCGAAAGGAAGCCCTTGTGCATCCAGATCCGGGTCAGCTCGAAGTTCGCCTCAGCTTACTTCAAAAAATCAGTCATCGGTTGAGCATGCGAGACTTAGCCGAAGAATTCCTCGGGCTTCAAATCCCTCCCCTGATGGCCAACTGGCCAATCACTTTCGAAGAGGATTCGGAAGGCGGTCTTCGGAAAATTTCTTCAACTTCGAGTCCTGCAGGTAACTTCGAAAACAACATACTCTATGTATATTTATTCGAAGAATTAACGAACTTAACTCATTTTTCAGCTTCTTCAGCCCCTATAACTTCGGAGCAAATCGTACGAGCTTCGGAGAAGATTTTGGGCGTCCCAACTCCGACCGAGAAAGAATGGAGAATCAAATTGGTTGGTAGTTGGGAGAGATCCAACCGAGTATGGGGGCTACTCGAAGTGATTCCGCCCCCTTTGGTGGATTGGGTACCTTCGGAGAAAGGGCCTAAGAAGAGGAAAGTCAAAGCTGGGACTTCGAGCTCTGCCAAGACTCCGGTCAAGAAGGTGGCTCGAAAGCCAAAAAATCATGCGCCTTTGAGCCCAAGAGCTTCAATCTCCGATTCTCAGGAGGATGAAGGCAGGTTGCTCGTGAGGCTGATTGACGAGGATGCAGCCCAAAGAGCTGCACAAATTAACGAAACTGCGAGCATGCCGGAGTCTCAAGAGAATCTTGAGCAAGTGAGGACTTCGGCTGCTCAAGAAAATTTACCTCAGGACGGAGCCCCTGTGGACGAAAGCGGAGTCGAAGTTACTGCAGCTTCGATTCCGGGTGAAGTAACAACGGCTGTTCAAGAAGATGCTCCGACAGTCGAAGATTTGACTGTTGACTCTGACGAAGACCTTGCCTTTGACCCGCCAAGCAGCCCAATGCTCACCCGTCGCCAAAATGTCGAAGGTAAACTTCACATAATTCTTTTGTTCTTTTTTCCTGCGAAATTATAAAATGTATAATACCTTTGTTTTTACAGGATCCACTTCCATGGAAGAGGTCCGTCCCGAAGATACAATTCCTGGACCTTCGACAATTTCGGAGCCAATTCCAGGAGCCACTCAAATGGGGCCTGGAAAAGGCAAAGGGAAGATGGACCCCCTCCTTGCTCCAAGCTCAGGATCAACTCCGTCTGAATCAATAGACGAGAGCCAATCTACTGAGGGGGGCCAGTCTACTGGGGCTCCGAAGACCACAGCTCAGCACTCCGGACCTTCACCAAGCGAAGATGACCAGCAAGCCTTGAGCATGCTCCCCCTTCTAGCTCCTTTCTTGGAGCGAAGAACTGGGCTTCGGACTTTGCTCGAGCCTTTGGATCGAGCTAGTCGCGAAGTCGGGGAGACGGACTTGGTGGCTATCTTGAGCGAGGCGGAGAGTTCGGAGCTTAACGCTGCCATGGAACGCGCAGCATACCAGGTACGAAGTATCTGCAAAACAACATCAAATTTATATACAAATAATTTCTTACCTTGGTTTTTTCTTTTTGCAGCAAACAGTCTTGGCCCGAGTTGTGAACATCTCAAATGAACGTGAAAGTGTTCGCCTTCGAGAGGAAAATGCAACTCTTCAACGAAATCTTACTATCTCCGAAGGTCGAATGGCCCACATGGACAACATGGTTTCAACGGAGCGCAGGGCCAGACAAAGCTTGGAGGCTGCGAACAAGGAACTCGAAGCAGAAAAAATTGTGCTTCGAGCAGAAATTGAAAAGATGCGGGCGGAGCACGCTACTGCGGGGGCCGAGCTTGTTAGACTCCGAGAAGAAGCTAGCCAGCTACTGAATCAAAAGAATTCTTTAGCTACGGAGGCTGCTAGGCTCTCTGGAGTAGTAGGAGAGCTAACTTCGACGAAGGATGCATTAATTGAAGATAAGCTGAAGTCAGAGAAGGTAGCTGCAGAGGTCATGGACCAATTGCTAGGCGTTCTAGAGTACTTCGGTACTACTGGGACGCTTCCTTCGGATGACAACATCTCTCTGTTGCGCCGGCTGAAGAGGATCCAAGGAGCAGCGAAGCAAATGAAGACAGCAGGCATTCGGTATGGAGAAATCTCCGGACAAGTGGCTGTTGTCGGCATACTTCGTTACTACGAAGATTTGGGCCGATCGATAACTCCGAGCACAGGAGAGGGTCCCATTACCTTCGATGACGACCAGCTTCTTACTCCCTCCAAAGGTGTGGCCGCTGCTTGGCAAGCCTTTCAAACTTCATGGAGAGCCGAAGGTCGCTCTGCGATCAAGGCCTGGATTGACGAAGGACAACGCCAGAAGCAGGCTCGGTCTCAAGCTTCGAGCAGTCAGCCTCCTCCAAACCCACAGGTTTAGAATTACCTTAGGATCTTCAACTATGTAAAGCACTACGCTTTTGTACATTTATGAATGAATATTTGTTTATCATGTTTTTAGGCTTTGCCTCATATGGAAGATGTCGAAGTGTTAGATGTTAATGACGAACTTCGCTTATTATGGGCTACCTTCGATATCTTAAAACTTCACAAGCGCCCTCGATTTCTAGTTCCTCGAGATAGTTCCGGAGTGATTACGTCCGAAATAAGCAAAGATATATTATCTTGCATTAAAGAGGAAGAAAAAGAAGTTAACTTGGAAACTTCATCTTCTGAAGACATTATATGGTTCGAAGACGAAGAAGAAGCTCAAGGTAAAAAGCCTGAAGAACTTGGAAGCTGGGAAAGGAGTCCCGAACGACTTCGAACTTGGGCAGAGCTTCAACAAGAACAAAAGGACTTTAGAGCTTCGAAGGGAGGCAGAAGAGTTAAACGCAAAGTTGTTAGAACTCCCAGCACTGGAACTAGTCGTTCTAACCCTAGCTCTAGAGATCGAAGAGGTCTTCGATTCCTTCTTGGTATAGATACCAATTTTTCATGATGTAATCATATTTGTTCGAATAATAAATATCGATTTAAAATTGTCTCCCTATTTATTAGCCCCTCTTTGGGAGTAAGCAACTTCGAACTGTATTCAAAGATGGTTAGGCGCAAAGAAAAACATAGAAGTACAGTTTTGGGGGTTCGGAGCCCCTCAGTAATTTAAAGATCGACTAAAATCTTATAAAATGTCTTCGACTATTTGTAGTCTGAAGAGTGGCAACTTAGTACCTTATGTTTTTGAAAGAAATCACTTGAGATAACTTTTCGGACACTTTAGTGTCTTAGATAATTTGTCACTTTGGACTTTCTTAACAGACATTCGAAGCTCATGGCTCAAACTCTGTTTTGTTTTGGCCTCCTTCGGCTCTTTTTTGCGAATTCTGTCAAACCAGTGGTTTGGAGTTCGCAGTGGTCTCTTTGGACTCTTTTTACGGATACCTACAAGCCGGTGGCTTGGGCTCCGCATTATTTGGTCTCTTTGGACTCTTTTTACGGATGTCTTCCAGCCGGTGGCTTGGACTCCGCATTCTGTGGTTTTCGGGCTCTTTTACGGATGTCTTCAAGCCGGTGGCTTGGACTCCGGATTATGTGAGCCCACCACCTCGGAAAATATGATTCAAATTAATGACACTTCCCTCTCGGTCAATTCCACGGTTCCAGTGCGTCCACTCGGAAGCTGGAAGTTTATGATGGGTAGGCACTATCTGAACCATATGCTTTATTGATTCGAAAAGTGATTACAAATGATTACAAGGAGCCCTTATGTGAAGTATCGCTTTAGGTGCTCCGCATGCCAAGTATGTGCTAACTCTTCACCTTCCAAATTAGCTAATTTAAAAGAACCAGGACATCCTGAACGAACAATTAAATATGGACCTTCCCATTTATTTCCTAATTTTCCTGGTGCTATGATACTTCGCAAAACGAGATGACCCGAACTAAGTTTATTAATCTTAACCTTCGGATCAAACCAAGCCTTCGTCTATTGGTGATACTTTGATAAATTGGCCACAGCTCGAAGTCTTGTCTCCTCTGTTAAATCCAGCGAAGCTTGTCTTTCTCCTTCTATTTTCGGTTCGGTGCTGCGAAGTGATCCTCCTTTGAGCTCTGTTGGTGTCATAGCTTCGTCTCCAAATAATAGTCTAAATGGAGTGAAACCCATGGACCTCGTTTGAGTGGTCCGAATGGACCACAAAATCTTTGGAAGTTCTTCGGTCCAGAGTCCTTTTGCCAATCCTACTATCCTTCAATTTAGCCCTGACAAAATATTACCATTGGCCCTTTCTATAGCTCCATTAGACTGAGGATGTCTCACTGCAGCAAAACATAACTAGATGCCTAGCTCTTCGCAAAACTTCCTGAAAGGTTCTGCATCGAACTGTGTTCCATTATCAACTGTGAGTTGTCTAGGCACTCCGAACCGGCAAATGACACTCTTCCAAAAGAATTTTTGTACATTGTTCGAAGTGATAGCTATTAAGGGCTCTGCTTCTACCCACTTAGAAAAATATTCAATAGCTACCACTGCGAACTTTAGATTTCCTTTTGTTGTTGGGAAGGGACCAATAAGATCCATACCCCATCTAGCCATGGGCCATACCAGAGCTATAACTTGAAGGGCTGTTGGTGGGCGATGACTCCTTCGTCCCATCCACTGACATCCTTGACAAGTGCGGATCAAGCTCTCCGCATCAGCTGTTATTGTAGGCCAATAAAGCCCATGGCGAAGTGTTTTTCCTGCCAAAGCTCGAGGGGCCAAATGGCTACTGCAAAGTCCTTCATGGATTTCTCGAAGAATTTCTTGACCTTCGGCTTGAGATATACATCGGAATAGAGGGGAACATACTCCGGCCTTGTATAAAATACCGTTGATTATTTGATAATTCCGAGTTCTAAGCTTTAACCTTGAAAGTTGTGGCTCTTCGGACATATCTGCCTCTCCTTGCAATACTTTCATGATTGAGCTTCGCTAATCTGTACTTGGAATGCAAAGGACTTCTGTAGCAGGAATTTGTGGTACCGAAGGTGTATTAAGTTCTTCATAAAAAGCTTCTTCGGGTATATCCATAGCTCCGGCTGTAGCTTTCGCTAAGATGTCTGCTTGCATATTTTCTGCTCTAGGTATACTTCGAATGGAAATCCCTTTAAATGCTGCTTCGATTTTTCGGATTTCTTCTAAGTACTTTGCAAGTTGCGGATGTCGGACTTGGAAACTCTTGTCCACGTGCCATGTTATAATCTGAGAATCTATTTTAATAACAACTCTTGTAGCCCCTAGAGCACGTGCCTTGCGAAGTCCCAACAGAATTCCTTCATACTCCGCTGTATTATTGGTAGACTTAAAGTTGAGTCTTGCGGAGTACAAAGCCTTTTGCCCTGAAGGCGAAATTATCACAGCTCCGACACCTGCTCCAGATGCTTGAAAAGCTCCATCGGAGTAAATAGTCCAAATATCTTTGCTTGGCTTCTCTGGAGCCCAAGTTGCAGGGGGAGTCCACTCTGCTACGAAGTCAGCCAATACATGCGACTTAATTGTTGTTCTTGCCAAGAAAGATATGCCGAAGGGTGCTAATTCAACAACCCACTTCTCAATTCTTCCAGTGGAATCCTTACTTCGGAGCATATCTCCCAGAGGATACGAAGTTGGTACCACAACATTATGTGCCAAAAAATAATGCCTTAGCTTCCTCGAAGCCATTATCAGAGCATAAACGAATTTCTCAAGCTCGGAATATCTTGTTTTTGCTCCGGACAATGCTTCAGACACAAAGTAAACTGGATTTTGTACCAACTTCCCGTTGACATCAATCTCTCTGACAAGAACTGCACTGACAGCAGAGCCAGTAGCTGCAAGGTAGAGGAGTAGGGTTTCATCCGCAACAGGCACCATGAGTGTAGCAAGATTACTGAGATAATTTTTAATATCTTCGAAGCTCTTTTGACACTCTGGTGTCCATGCAAAATCTTCGGACCCTTTCAATGCTTTGAAAATAGGCAAACTTCTCTCCGCAGACCTTGCCAGAAATCTGCTAAGTGTTGCTAGACGACCTTTCAGCTTTTGCACTTGCTTCAAATTCTCTGGGGGAGCCATCTTTTGTAACGCAATTATTTGAGTGGGACTAGCTTCGATCCCTCTGCTTGAAACTAGGTACCCTAACAATTTTCCAGCCTGCGCCCCAAAGATACATTTTTCGGGGTTGAGACGGATCCCACATGCCCGAAGGCTATTAAATGTTTCTGCTAAGTCTAGGCTATGTTGGTGCTTAAAAGCACTCTTGATTACAATATCATCCATGTAGGCCTCTACATTACGACCTAGCTGATGACCTAGAGCCTTAGCAATTAACCTCGAAAATGTAGCCCCGGCATTTCTTAAGCCAAAGGGCATTCTTACATAACAAAAGACTCCTGAAGGAGTTACGAAGCTTGTCTTGATTTCATCTTCGCGCTTCAACCAAATTTGATGGTAGCCGGAATACGCGCCAAGGAAGCTTAATAACTCCGAACCAGCAGTGGAGTCGACCAACTGATCAATTCAGGGCATGGGGTAGGGGTTGCGGGGGCATGCTTTATTCAGAGATGTAAAATCAATACACATGCGCCACTTCCCTGAAGATTTCTTCTTAACGAAGACTGGGTTGGCTAACCACTCCGTATGAGCCACTTCTCTGATAATCCCAGCCTTCAGTAACTTTTCAACTTCATCTTTAGCAAGGACAGCTCTCTCCGCAGACATCTTCCGGAGTCCTTGCCTAACAGGTCGAGCCTTCGGGTTTACAAGTAAACTGTGTTCAATAATGTCCCGACTAACTCCGGTGATGTCTTCATCAGACCAAGCAACTTCTGGAGGCAAGTCTTTACCAAATTGAAATGAATAATCCTTGCCATCTTTGACAATAATCTTCGTTGCAATCTCTCCTTTAGGACTTGGTCTTGGGAAGGATCTTTTCGAGGATTCGCTAGGAGCAAAAAAATTCTCCGGATCATCTTGCACACTGTTTACTTGCCTTGGGTCAAGAGAAGGGCCATGACCGTACTCTGCCCTTCTTGTAGTGGCTTGATCTCCGAAGACAGTGAGTACTCCTGCTTGTGTGGGCATCTTCATACACAAGTAATTATGATGCGCCACAGCTTCGGATTGATTTAACATGCCTCTTCCGAAGATGACATTATATGCATATGGAGCATCTACAACGTCAAAGATCACTTCCTCTGTCCTTGTCATTAGCCCCTCTCCGAAAGTAACTTCCAGGCCAATTTGGCCGAGGGCATCAAGAGGGGGTCCTGCAAACCCTTGCAAAGGACGGGCTGTTGGGAGAAGATGCTTTCTGGAAATACAGAGTTGGTCAAAAGCTTGGACAAAAATAATATCCGCCGAACTCCCTCCGTCAACTAGCACTCTCCGAACCTCAGTTCCTGCTATGTCAGCAGTGATGACAAGTGGGTCTGCATGTGGGAATTTAACACCAACTGCATCATCTGCGGAGAAAGATATTGGCACATGAGACCATTCGGGCATAGCAGCTGCAGATGAAGAGGTTCCAATATGGCCCACCTCTCTGACATACTCTCTTCTCTGCCTCTTTCACATACTTCCTAGAGTACCTCCTCCGGAGATGGGGAGGACTACTCTTTTTCCTCGGTCTTGCCCCTCTTCTTGCTTCGGAGGTGGCATAATATTGACCATCGGAGGGCGTCTTGCCGAATCGAAGTTTTCTATCCGCGCCACAGCTTGGACGGGCTCCGGACGCACTTCAGCTGGAACTCGGTCAGTAGTGCCTCGACCCAAAGTTCTTTCCAGATACTCTCCTCTCAGAGCAAGTATAGCCTTGCAAGTATCAGTTGCATGGCTTCGGTTTTCACCATGGATACAGCAGAAAAGGGTCTGGCCTTTGCCAGCCGGTTTCCCTGGCGGCCTCCAGCCGCTGGTCTTGGTTCCTGATGGTTGCGGAGCTCTTTGGGCAAACTTCTGCGGGGGTGCAATGTTCAGAACTTCCGAACGAGGATGCTTTTGCCCCCTACGCCTGTCATGTTGAACCTCAAAGCTAGGCTCTTGCTGTCGTGATGAAGTTTTCACGTCCAATTTCACTTCTTGCAATATCGACGGGGTTGCAACGGTTCTCCGAAGCCATCCTTCTTCTGATCTCGCATACTCTTCGAAATATGACATCAACTGAGAAACAGAAGATATGCTTTTCCGATGAAGTTTATCAAGGAGGCCTGGATGAATGACTCCCTCTCGAGCTGCGTCAACTACTGAAGACGTAGTCAACCCTCAGATCTGCGACTTTGTATGAGCGAAGCGCTTGAAGTATTGTCTCAATGTCTCTCCAGGGAGCTGCTTCACCTGGAAAAGACTTCCCGTTGACATTGGGGGCACGAAGGTGCCTTGGAAATTGCTTACGAACTTCTTCTTCAGCTGCCCCCATGAATTAATTGATCCTGGCTTCAAGGACCAGAACCACTGCAATGCCACTCCTTGAAGAGCTAGGGGAAAGCATTTTGCCATGGTGTCTCGCACTCCACCACTAGCTTCAATTGCTAGAGCATAAGAACGGACAAATTCTCCAGGATCTTCATCTCCGGCATACTTGCAAAGCTTCGAAGTTTTAAACTTGGGGTCAAAGCGTACTTTCTGCAACTCGGGATGCAGCGGAGACTCGGTATCGAAGGAGGCATTCTCTGGGGCTTCAGGATAAATAATCTCGTCGTCTTCAGGCACTTCGGGAATGGTTGGGGTGGGTTGAGAGCGAAGCCTATTCGCGGCTTCTTGCCGCCACCTTGCAACTTCGGCTTGGAGACTGGCCATTTGAGCGGCCATATCACCAAGATTGTCTTCATCTCCTCCGGAAGGATCTTCCGGGTCTTGAGAACTATAGGGATCAGTTCGGAGTGGAACTTGAGGTGGAAGAGGGACTCCGGCTGGCCGAAGTATAGATGGAGTTGGCGGAGGAACTCCGTATGCTCGAGGAATGGGAATCCCTTCCGGAGTTTGAGGTGGAGGAAACATCGAAGGTCCTCCGACCTCAACGGTATCTGAAGATCTTACTCCGGAGGTCCGGGGGGACCTCCGAACAGGATTGCCGGCTGCACTCCGCTTAGGAGGCATGGTGTAAGAAGTTGGTAGAGAACGAAGTTTCTTGGACTAGGTTCCCCACGGACGGCACCAACTGTTGGCATAAAAGATTACGCTAACAGGTTTCTGAAGATTAGAAACTAACAAACGAAGTGTTTGCGAAGGAAACTATTCCAAGCCTCCGAAAGGATAATAACTTAGAATAGTTTGAAAGTGTGTATTGAATAACTTGTATTCCGTCTGTATTACAGGGTTAAACGGGGGCTATTTATAGGCCCAAACATTAAGGAAAAGACCTTTTTACCCCTCTATTACAACCGACATAGTGGAAACTATTCGGTACCCTTAATAGGGCTAAAATGGTAAAAGACTAATCTAATGAGAAAGAAGATAAGTCTTCCATCTTAGCTGGCAAAGAAGTTCTCGGAAGAGTCCAAGTTCGAAGATATACTCCGAACTAAAGCCCGTCATCATACTTCGAACTTGACTTGATGCATCTCCGAAATTATATGTTGGAAATCTTCGTCTTAATCACCAGTCTTTATCTCATCACTGTAATAACCCTGAAGATGGAATATTTTCCCCCAACATTATCTGTGTATGAAGATGCCCACACAGGCGAGAGTGCTCACTGTTTTCGGGATCAGGCCACTGCGCGAAGAGCAGAGTATGGTCACGGCCCTCCTCTTGACCCGAGACAGGTGAACAGTGTGCAAGATAACCCGGAGGTTTTTTCTGCTCCGGTAGAATCTTCGAAGAAGTCCTTCCCAAGGCCAAGCCCTGAAGGAGAGATTGCAACGAAGGTTATTGTCAAAGATGGCAAAGAATATTCATTTCAATTTGGCAAGGACTTGCTAATGGGGGATTGGTCCCGATCTTCCGCTAGGTAAGGATAACTTGGATTGGTGGAGAATCTCGACGTTGACGATCCAAGGCTCCGGTCCGGCGGATCAAAACCTTGCAATCGCTACACCACTGTCTCCGTCGGTTATCAACCACGCAGGGCGCGATTGACCTCACCACGAAGGCTAGTTCCTGCAAGCGAACCCAAGAACACAAGCAAGAACAGGAAGAACACAAGTCGAATGTCAAATCACAGATGAACTATGATGAGGAGAGGTTTCACAAATGCTGATGCAGCAGCCAATCGGTCCGGTGCAGGAGCGGGATCTAAACACACAAGTGTAGATGCAAACAAAGCAAAACCTAACCCTAAAGGCGGCTGGCGTGAGTATATAAGGCGTGGGCAGCCTGTAGGAGGCGCACACGACTCGGACTATGGGCCAACACGGCCTCCAACTCAGTACAAGGTCCAACTCGGCCCAGTTCTGTCATGCAGGACTGTTTCAGTCACATAGGACGGCCCGAAACTCCAAATGAGGCGAAACCAATGCCAAAAGATCCGTCTTCTCCTTAGCTTTCCAAAAAGTCTAAGAACGCGCCAATCGGACTTCGTATGAGGAAGTTATGCCCATTTTGGTGCATGGTGGTTGATGTAGTCCGAACCAGCGAATTCTTGACTTCAAATCATCCGTGCGACTCCGTCTTCAACTCCAACTCTCCTATTCCATCTCCCATGTTCCTAAGCAACAAAATATCACTAGTATTCAGTAGCATCCCATCCAAACAAATATTAACATAGTTGCTAAGGAAAGAATTAACCTGTAATTGAATTGTAGGTTGATGGTGAATGTGTGTATCATGTTGGTGCATGTGTGTATCATGGTGGTGCATGTGTGTATCATGGTGGTGCATGTGTGTATCATGTGAAGTGATGTCCTCATCACTTGCCTCCAGAAGTAGCTACTTCGTTAGAAAGAGTAGTTGGGGAAAATCTGGATGTCTTCGCTTGGTCTGATGAAGACATCACCGGAGTCAGTCGGGATATTATTAACACAGTTTACTTGTGAACCCGAGGGCTCGTCCTGTTTGGCAAGGACTCCGGAAGCTGTCTACAGAGAGGGCTATCCTTGCCAAAGATGAAGTGGAAAAACTGTTGAAGGCTGGGATTATCAGAGAAGTGCCTCATACGGAGTGGTTAGCCAACCCAGTATTCGTTAGGAAGAAATCCTCCGGGAAGTGGCGCATGTGTATTGATTTTACATCTTTGAATAAAGCATGCCCCCGTCACTCCTACCCCATGCCCCGAATTGATCAATTGGTTGACTCTACTGCTGGTTCGGAGTTATTAAGCTTCCTCGACGCGTATTCCGGCTATCATCAAATCTGGCTAAAGCGCGAGGATGAAATCAAGACAAGCTTTATAACTCCTTCGGGAGTCTTCTGTTATGTAAGAATGCCCTTTGGCTTAAGAAATGCCAGGGCTACTTTTTCGAGGTTAATTGCTAAGGCTCGGTCATCAAATAGATCGCAATGTCGAGGCCTACATGGATGATATTGTAATAAAGAGTGTTTTAAAGCACCAACATAGCCTAGACCTAGCAGAAACATTTAATAGCCTTCGAGCATGTGGAATCCGTCTTAACCCCGAAAAATGTATCTTCGGGGCTCAGGCTAGAAAATTGTTAGGCTATCTAGTCTCGAGCAGGGGAATCGAAGCTAGTCCCACCCAGATAACTGCGCTGCAAAGGATGGCTCCTCCGGAGAATTTAAAGCAAGTACAAAAGCTGACGGGTCGCCTTGCAGCACTTAGCAGATTTTTGGCAAGGTCTGCGGAGAGAAGTTTGCCCATTTTTAAAGCATTGAAAGGGTCCGAAGATTTTGCATGGACACCGGAGTGTCAAAAAAGCTTCGAAGATATTAATAATTATCTCAGTAATCTCGCTACACTCACGGTGCCTGTTGCGGACGAAACCCTCCTCCTCTACCTTGTACCTACTGGCTCTGCTGTCAGTGCAGTCCTTGTCAGAGAGGTTGATTCCAATGGGAAGTTGGCACAGAATCCAGTCTATTTTGTGTCTGAAGCATTGTTCGAAGCGAAAACAAGATATTCCGAGCTTGAGAAGTTCACTTATGCTCTGATAATGGCTTCGAGGAAGTTAAGACATTATTTCTTAGCCCATAATGTAATTGTACCAACTTCATATCCCTTGGGAGATATGCTCCAAAGTAAGGATTCTACAGGAAGAATTGGGAAGTGGGCTATTGAATTAGCACCCTTTAGCATATCCTTCGTGGCAAGGATAGCAATTCAGTCATAGGTGTTGGCGGATTTCGTGGCCGAGTGGACTCCTCCTGCAGCATGGGCTCCGGAGAAGCCAAGTGAAGGAATTTGGACCATTTACTCCGACGGAGCTTTCCAAGCATCTAGAGCAGGTGTCGGAGCAGTGATAATTTCGCCTTCAGGGCAAAAAGCAATGTACTCCGCAAGACTCAATTTTAAATCTACTAATAACACAGCGGAGTATGAAGGAATTTTACTAGGACTTCGAAAGGCACATGCTCTAGGGGCTACAAGAGTTGTTATTAAGACAGACTCTCAGATTGTAGCAGGGCACGTAGACAAGAGTTTTCAAGCTCGGCATCCACAACTTGCAAAATATTTGGAAGAGATCCATAAAATTGAAGCAGCATTTAAAGGGATTTCCATCTGGAGTATACCTAGAACAGAAAATGTGCAAGTTGATATCTTGGCAAAAGCTGCCGCCGGAGCTATGGACATTCCAAAAGAGGCTTTTTATGAAGAACTCAGTGCACCTTCGGTGCCACAGATCCCTTCTGCGGAAGTCCTTTGCATTCCAAGTACAGATTGGCGAAGTTCAATTATGGAATTGTTGCAAGGAGAAGCAAATATGTCTGAAGGGCCACAGCTTTCGAGGTTGAAACTCAGAATTCAGAATTATCATATAATCAACGGTATTTTGTACAAGGCCAGAGTATGTTCCCCTTTGCTCCGATGTATATCTCAAGCCGAAGGTCGAGAAATTCTTAGAGAAATTCATGAAGGACTTTGCGGTAGCCATTTGGCCCCTCGAGCTTTGGCGGGAAAGACACTTCGCCAGGGGCTTTATTGGCCTACAATAGTAGCTGATGCGGAGAGCTTAGTCCGCACCTGCCAAGGATGTCAGTGGATGGGACGAAGAAGTCATCGCCCACCAACAGCTCTTCAAGTCATTGCTCTAGTATGGCCTATGGCTAGATGGGGCATGGATCTTATTGGCCCCTTCCCAATAGCAAAAGGAAATTCGAAATTCGCAGTGGTAGCAATTGAGTACTTTTCCAAGTGGGTCGAAGCAGAGCCCCTAACAGCTATCACTTCGAATAATGTACAAAAATTTTTCTGGAAAATATCATATGTCGGTTCGGAGTACGTCGACAGCTGACAGTTGATAATGGAAAACAATTCGATGCAGAACCCTTCAGGAAATTTTGTGAAGATCTAGGCATCCAATTATGTTTTGCTGCAGTAAGACATCCTCAGTCTAACGGAGCTGTTGAAAGAGCCAATGGTAATATCTTGTCAGGGCTGAATCAAAGAATAGTGAGATTGGCAAAAGGATTGTGGACCGAAGAACTCACGAAGATCCTTTGGTCTATTCGGACAACTCAGACAAGGTTTACCGATTTCACTCCTTTCAGACTATTATTTGGAGACGAAGCTATGACGCCAACGGAGCTTAAAGGAGGATCCCTTCGCAGCACCGAACCAGAAATAGAAGCAAAAAGGCAAACTTCGCTTGATCTAACAGAAGAGACAAGACTTCGAGTTGTCGCCAATTTGTCAAAGTATCAGCAGCAGACGAAGACTTGGTTCGACCCGAAGGTCAAGATTAATGAACTCAGGCCGGGTCATCTCGTTTTGCAAAATATTGTAGCACCAGGGAAATTAGGAAATAAGTGGGAAGGTCCATACATAATTGTCCGCTCAGGGCGCCCTGGCTCTTTTAAGTTAGCTAATTTAGAAGGAGAAGAGTTAGCACATACATGGCATGCGGAGCACTTAAAGCGATATTTCGCATAAGGGCTCTTTGTAATCATTTGTAATCACCTTCTGAATGAATAAAGTTCATGCTTCAGATAATGCCTACCTCCCACCACTTCCTCCTTCTAGTGGACGCACTAGAAGAACGAAGTTGGCTGGGAGGGAAGTGTCATTAATTTGAATCATTTTTTCAGACTTCGGACCACTAGTTCGAAGCTTCCGACGAGGTGGGAAAGTCACTGAGAAAACGGATTCCAAGGCACCGGCTTGAAAGCATCCGTAAAAAGAGTCGGAGACCAAATAACGTGGATTCCAAGCTTCTGCTTGAAAGCATTCGTAAAAAGAGTCCAAGGAGACCACTGCGAATTCCAAACCACCGGTTTGATAGCATTCGCAAAAAGAGCCGAAGGAGGCCAAAACAAAACAGAGTTTGAGCTGATGAGCTTCGAATATCTGTGAAAAGAGTCCAAAGTGACCAATCGTTTGGGACACTAAAGTGTCCGGAAAGTTGTCCGAAGTGATTTCTTTCAAAGAAAAAGGTACTAAGTTACCAGTTTTCAGACTTCAAGTAGTCGAAGACACTTTATAAGATTTTAACCAATCTTTAAATTGCCGAGGGGCTCCGAGCCTTCAAAATTGTGCTCCTAAGTTTTTCTTTGCGCCTAACCATCTTTGACTATAGTTCAAAGTTGCTTACGCCCAAAGAGGGGCTGAGAAGTAGGGAGACAATTTTAAAAATCAATATTTATTATCCGAACAAATTACAATTACATCACGAAAAATCGGTATCTATGCCAAGAAGGAATCGAAGACCCCTTCGGTCTCTAGAGCTATTGCTAGGGTTGGAACGACTAGTTCTAGAGCCGGGAGTTCTAACAACTTTACGTTTAACTCTTCTACCTCCCTTCGAAGCTCTAAAATCCTTCTGTTCTTGTTGAAGTTCAGCCCAAGTTCGAAGTCGTTCGGGGCTCCTTTCCCAGCTTCGAAGTCCTTCAGGGTTTCTCCGTTGGTCTTCAGTAATACCTTCATCCTCAGACCATGCAATGTATTCAGAAGAGGAAGTATCCAAGTTAACTTCTCTTCCTTCCTCTTTAATACAAGATAGTATATCTTTACATATTTCGGGCGCAATTGCACCGGAGCTATCTCGAGGAATTACAAATCGAGGTCGCTTGTGAAGTTTTAAAAGGTCGAAGGTAGCCCATAGCAGGCGGAGTTCTTCGGTAACGTTTAACACTTCGACATCATTCATGTGAGGTGAAGCCTAAAAACACGATAAGCAAATTTTCATTCATAATGTGTGAAAAAATGATTCTTTACATAGTTAGGATCCTAAAACAAATCTAGACCTGCGGGTTTGGTGGAGGCTGGCTGCTCGAGGCTTGCGATCGAGCTTGCTTCTGGCATTGCCCTTCATCAATCCAAGCCTTGATCGCAGTGCGACCTTCGGCTCTCCATGAAACTTGGAAGGCCTGCCAAGCAGCGGCCACGTCTTTAGAAGGATTGAGAAGCCAGCTTTCGTCGAAGGTAATGGGAGTCGCCCCTGCATTCGGAGTTATCGATATTCCCAGATCTTCGTAGTAGCGAAGTATGCCGAGAGCAGCCACTTGTTCGGAGATTTCTCCGTATCGAATGCCTGTCGTCTTCATCGTCTTCGCAGCTCCTTGGATCATTTTTAGCCATCGAAGCAGAGAGATGTTGTCATTTGAAGGAAGTGTCCCAGTAGTACCAAAGTACTCTAGAACACCTAGGAGTTGGTTCATGACCTCCGCAGCTACCTTCTCCGATTTTAGCTTATCTTCAAGTAAAGCGTCCTTCGATGAAGTCAACTCCTCCACCAAAACAGACAGACTAGCTGCCTCCATAGCTAGAGAATTTTTCTGGTTAAGCAGGTTGCTAGCTTCTTCTGCAGCTTTGTCCTTTTCCTCTTGGAGCTTGACAAGTTCAGCCCCCGCCATAGCATGCTCTGCCCGCATCTTTTCTATTTCTGTCTGAAGCACAAGTTGTTCTGCTTCAAGCTTCTTATTCGCAGTTTCCAAGCTTTGTTTGGCCCTCCGCTCTGCTAAAACCATATTGTCTAAATGGGAAACCCGACCTTCGGAGATGTTAAGATTTCGCTGAAGAGCAGTAATTTCCTCTTGAAGGCAAAGTCTTCCGCGCTCGTTTGAGACAGCCGCAGCTCGGGCCAAGACTATTTGCTGCAAAGAGGAAAAACCAAGGCGAGAAATTATTTGTAAGTAAGATTAATTTTGTTTTGCAGATACTTCGTACCCGGTACGCTGCACGCTCCATGGCGGCGTCAAGCTCCAAACCCTCAGCTTCACTCATAATGGCTACCAAGTCCGTCTCTCCAACTTCGCGGCTAGCTCGATCCAAAGGCTCGAGCAAAGTCCGAAGTCCGGTTCTTCGCTCCAAGAAAGGAGCTAGAAGAGGGAGCATAGACAAAGCCCTCTGGTCGTCTTCGTTTGGTGAGGGGTCGGAGCGTTGGGCCGCATCCTTAGAAACTCCGGCAGATTGGTCCCCCTCCGTAGATTGACCCCCGTCTGTTGATTCATACGGAGTTAATCCTGAACTTGGAGCAGGGAAGGGGTCCATTTTGCCTTTACCTTTTCCAGGTCCCATTTGGGTGACTTCTGGAATTGGCCCCGGAGCTGCTGAAGTCTCAGGAACCGTATCTTCGGGACGAACCTCTTCCATAGGAGTGGACCCTGTTGAGGCAAAGGTATTATACATTGCATAATTTTGCAGGAAAAAAGAACAAAGGGATTATGCGAAGTTTACCCCCGAAGTCTTGTCGGCGAGTGAGCATTGGGCTGCTTGGAGGGTCAAAAGCTACCCCAAAGTCTTCATCGGAGTCAAAATTCAAGACTGAAGCTTCGACTGTCGGAGCCTCTTCGGGAGCTGCAGCTGCTACTTCGTCCAGAATCGGAGCTGGCTCTGCAGCCACTTCGGTTCTGCTTTCGGTCATGGGAGCTCCTTCGCGCGGCAAGTTTTCCTGAGCAGTCGAAGTCCCAATCTGCCCAGGGCTTCTTGGAACCTCCGGCACGTTTGCAGCATTGCCAATGCTTGCATCTGCCTGAGTTTCATCCTTGTCAATTAGGTCGACGAGCATTCTACCTTCATCCTCCGAGGAGTCGGAGACCGAAGCTATCGGATTTGAAGGCACCGCAGTTCTTGGCTTTCGAGCTACCTTCTTTGATGGAGTCTTGGCAGGGGTTGAAGCTCCAGCTTCCGCTTTCCTTTTCTTAGGCCCCCGCTCTGAAGGCACACAATCCAAAAGAGGAGGGGGAACAACGTCGAGTAACCCCCATACTCGGTTGAACCGTTCCCAAGTACCTACTAACTTAATCCTCCATTCTTTCTCGGCCGGAGTTGGAACTCCCAGAATTTTCTCCGAAGCTCGCACAATGTGCTCCGAAGTCATAGGAGCTAGAGAGGCTGAAAGATAAGTTGACATTAGTTATTTCTTCAAATAAATATATATGAAACATGTTGTTTTCGAAGTTACCTACAGGGCTCAAGCTCGAAGAGATCTTTCGGAGGCCGCCCTCTGGATCTTCCTCAAAGGTGATAGGCCAGTTGGCCATCAGAGGGGGAATCTGAAGTCCGATGAACTCCTCCACCAGATCCCGCATGCTCAGGCGATGGCTAAT
Source organism: Zizania palustris (assembly GCA_019279435.1). Lineage (NCBI taxonomy): Eukaryota > Viridiplantae > Streptophyta > Magnoliopsida > Poales > Poaceae > Zizania > Zizania palustris. The sequence goes on along the minus strand of JAAALK010000289.1, from coordinate 66,112,442 downwards.
CCGTTGAAGTAGGCTAAGGCGAGCTTCGAGCTGGCCTGGATCCGGATGGACAAGGGCTTCCCTCTGGAAGTTTATGTCCTGTAGAGGTCCAGCTAGGCGGCTTCCTGCCCCAACTTCGGCGTAAAACCATCGGAGGATCCAATCCGTATACTATCTAGCATTGATGGCCTTAGCTGGAAATCGAAGAGCATACTCATCCCGAAGCCGGAAGTTAATACTCCCGAAGGCCACCACCAACTTTTCACCTCCGGAGCCTACGAAGGTATTGGGTTGGCAAGAAGCTCGGTGTAGGGCTGTGAAGATTCCTGCTCTTCCTTCGCAGCCTTTAGCTCGCAACGCCCATTCAAAGATGGCAAGGCGTGCTATCGCATTCGGAGAGAGTTGGGGGAGAGTAACATGGAATAAATCCAGTACCTCGGCTAGGAAGTCGACAACCGGAAGCCCTAATCCTGCTTCGAAAAAGGCTTCGAAGACAACCACTTCCCTGGGTCTTGGTGAAGGAATAGCTTCTTTCCCAGGTTTGCGGATCACAATCTCCAAACTAATCTTCCCTTCTATTGCTGCTGCGAGCGATTCCCTCTTGCAGGTTGACGGACCCAGCTGATAAGATTGGTCCGCATACTTCGTCGACGCTGGAAGGAGATCATGAGGACTATCATGTTGGGGATTTCTTCTTGGCGCCTCCATTGATGCTGCTACCACCGTTGTCGGAGTCGTCGTCGTTGATGTCGTCGTCGCCGCTGCTGCCACGGCCTACTGCCGAGCCAAGGCTGAAGCCGCCCCGGGGACTTTGAAACTGGTCTTCGCCATGGAATTGCTCTGGTTTCTCAAGGAGGAAGATGGAGACTAAGTTTTGTTTGCACTAAAGCGGTGAGAAGAGTACTCGACAAGGGGCTGGGCCCTTTATTTATAGCCCAGGCCATGATTTTTTACCGTTTGTGTTTGTCGTTTCGCATTCCTGACCGTTATCCCTTCGCGAAGTTAACGCATCACGTAATTCTCGTTGGAGGAAAAAGCCAACGGTTATTTCTTCTGAGTCTAAAAAAAAGCTTTCGGACTTTTTAAGTTAATTCCAAAGTAGTTCGAACATAATTTTCTTAGAAGTTGATTCGATGTTTCGAATCTCTGCAGATTTCACAGGTTGATTAAAACTGTTAACCTCTGCGGATGATTATTTTTCTTGCGTATACTGCTCTCTTAACATCACAGGTTTAGCGGAGAAGCGTATTCGAGGGGCTACTGTTGGGGGAAAATACTTCATCCTCAGAGCCATTTCTACGCCAAGACAAAGGCAGGTGATTTAATCAAAGGCTTCAAATATCTAACTTCGGGAGCGCATTGGATCAAGCTCGAAGGATGAAGGCGAGCTCTAGCTCGAAGTATATCTTCGAAGCTTGACTCTTCGGAGAACCTCTTTGCCAGCTAAGATGGAAGATTTATCTTCTATCTCAGCAAATTAGTCTTTTACCACTTTAGCCCTATCGACGGTACCAAATAGTTTCCACTATGTCGGTTGTAATATAGGGGTAAAAAGGTCTTTTCCTTAATGTTTGGGCCTATAAATACCCCCCGTTTTGCCCTTTAATGAGGGGCGAATACCAGATTATTCAATACACATTTTCGAACTGTTTTGAGTTATTATCCACTTCGGAGGCTCGAAATAGTTTACTTCACAAACACTTTGTTTGTTAGTTCTAATTTCTAGAAACCTGTTAGCGTAATCTTTTACGCCAACACAAGGATTACCACTGTTCTGAAGTGGCCGGCGGAGGGCTTCCAGGCAAACCCACGAAGAGGTATAGAAAAGTAAAGGTAAATAAATGCGATCAAAGCTAGGTCTTTGTGTTTGATTTGTGTTGGGGGCTCTCTAAGATGGCCTCGCCTCTTTATTTATAGGGGGGCCAAACTTCTGATCTAATGTGCTATAATTCAGCTTGGATAGAGATAAAAACTTAGCCGGAATTGTATCCAACTCTGCCTTTGCCGAAGTGGGCTTTGACTAGGCCCGTCGAGGCCTGATCCTCGGGCCGAAGCTTTGGTGGCGTGGGCCCCCGAAGGCTTCCTGGCCGAAGGCCGTGGGCTGGCCAAAGGCTTTCGGAGCCCATAGCCCAATGGACCTTCAGCCCTGTAAGGCTTCGGCCTGACCCCGGACATGTGTATTTTTGGCGCAAATCACCAAAATTGATATTTTGACAATCTCAACCATTGATGCCATTTTTTGCTATCAACACATGCCCCCTGCCTTTTAGTGAACTAAGTGAACTAAAAGCACAACGAGCTGAAGACGATATCGTCCATATCATCTTTTCGACACCTTTTACGTTGTTTGCCACACGATTGGGAAATACCTTTTCAAGTACCTACCATTCAAAGCTCTTCGAAACCGCTCTCCTTGCAGAGATTCCAACACGTAAGCATTGCCAGGAGTGATTTCGGCTATCTTAAAAGGACCTTCCCAACTAGGTGACATTTACCAAATTTGGGACTCTTCGTGCCTAAGGGTAAAATCGTCTTCCAAACCAAATCGCCTACTTGAAACGATTTTGGTTTAACCTTCTTATTGTAGGCTTTAGCTACTCTCCTTTTGTCTACTTCTATGGATTCTAAAGCCCTTAGTCTCTTATCAGTCACTTCCTCTAGATTATCCTTCAAAAGAGTTGCATACTCGTTGACCGATAAGCCATCTTGCTTTAACACTCTTAAGGAGCCAAGATCTACCTCTACAGGTAGGACGGCTTCTTGTCCATATACCAACTCATATGGACTAACTTTGGTAGCTACCCATTCGATAAACCCATAGCGCCTCGGAAAGCACTTCATGCCACCTTTTAGGAAACTCTTCAATTTTCTTCTTAATGAGCTCAATCACGATTTTATTACTAGACTCGGCCTGACCATTGGCCTGAGCATAGTAAGGTGAAGAGTTTATCAACTTAATACCATAATATTCGGCGAAGTCCCTCACTTCTCTAGAAACAAATGAACTACCTTGATCTATAGTAAGAGTTTGAGGAATGCCAAATCTATGTATGATGTGCTTCAAGATAAAATCACGTACCTCATTGTGAGTCATGTTCTTGAGAGGTACGGCCTCGGTCCACTTAGTGAAGTAATTTGTTGCCATCAACATGAACCGATGCCCTTTTGAGGAAGGAGGGTGAATCTGGCCGATGAAGTCTAAACCCCATCCTCGAAACGGCCACGGCTTGACAATAGGGTTGAGTAACAAGGCAGGAGCTAGCTGAATATTGCCAAACTTCTGACATGCTTCACACCCTCTATAATACTTAAAACAATCCTTAGTCATAGTCGGCCAATAAAAACCTGCTCTTTTGAGCATCCAACTCATTTTCTGAGCCGACTAATGAGTGCCACAAAGTCCTTCATGGACTTCTCCCATAGCCACCTGGGAATGTTCGTGGTCTAAACACTTCAATAGTACTCCGTCGATGGTTCGGCGGTACAATGTGTCGTCTATCAACACGAATTTGAGCGCTTGTCGCCAAACCTTCTGATCAACCCTTTAGCTAGGGTCTCTCAAATACTGGACGATCGGAATTCTCCAATCGCCCTTATGGGCTTCAGAGGGTATTGCTAGCTCACCCTCTGAAAAAATCTCAAAACTACTGACTTCGGGATGCCCCCCGAGCCATTCCTGCTCCTGCCGAAGTCTAGCCGGGCTGGCCATTCGGAGCGTGCTGGGCCGAAGCCCTCCGGAGGGTTCAGACTCCCGAGAGCCCCCACCGCACGGGAGGCTTCGGCTTGCGGCCTCCGGCATGCCAGGTCCCTCGGTTAGCAGAGTACTCCGGTCCAGAGTCCTCGGCGCGCAGAGTCCTTGGCGCGCAGTGGCCTTCGGTGGCCGAAGGGGTCCGACCCAGAGGGTGTGTTTGCCCACTGTCACTGGCTTCGGCAGTAAGACCAAGCATCGGCTTTTCCCACACAAAAAATTGTCCTCTCCTGACTTGGTAACCAGATGCTTGCTGAGCCAAATCATTTGCGACTGAATTGGCTTCTCTCGACACGTGAGAGATTTTGAAGTCATCAAAAGCAGCAACTATGTCTAGACATTTATCCAAGTAACTATTCAGCAAGTCGTTAAAGCATTGAGCACTTTTAGATACTTGTTGCACTACTAACAAAGAATCACCGTATGCATGAACATGTTTAGCACCTATAGACTCTAGTAATTCAAGACCTAGCAATAAAGCTTCGTATTCGGCTTGGTTATTAGTGGAAGGAAATTCTAGACGGGCCGAAGTCTCAAAGTGCATTCCATTAGGTGATATGAGAACCACCCCAATACCTTGGCCACTCTTGCAAGCCGAACCATCAAAATAAATTTTCCATGGCACTAACTCAACTAGAGCAATATTGTCACTCCAGCTGACATCTATGTGGTGATCAACTATAAAGTTGGATACGATTTGGCCTTTCATTGCTCTCAGGGGTTCGTAGGCCAAATCATACTCAATCAACGTGTAAGCCCATTTTCCGATTCTTCCACTCAGAATCGGCTTCTGTAACATGTGCTTTATAACATCAGTTTGGCAAATGACAACACATGTAGTAGGGAGAAGATAATGACGTAATTTGGTGCACGCGTAGTAAAGTGATAAACACAAACATTCCACAAACACATACCTGGTTTTGGCATCCAGCAGGCGGTGGCTCAAGAACGTGATGATGTACTCTTTTCCCTCCACCTCCTGGGTTAGCATGGCCCCAATCACGCTATCTTCAACAGCGATGTATAGCCGAAACGAAATCCCGGCTTTGGGTGCTCTCACCACAGGCGGTGATGACAAGCACTCCTTGATTTTCTCAAAGGCACTTTGCTGGCTTGCCCCCCAAGCGAACTCGGCTTCATTCTTTAGCCGGAGTATGGGGACAAAGGCATCAATCTTGCCGGACAAGTTGGATATGAAGCGACGCAAATAGTTCATCTTGCCTAGCAACTTCTGTACATCCCTTTTGCACGTCGGCGTTGTAATGTTTCTAATCTTCTTAAGCCTCTTAGGATCAATTTCTATGCCTCTCTCGTGAATCATGAAACCTAAGAACTTACCCGCCGACACACCAAAAGCACACTTGAGTGGGTTCATTTTTAAACCATACGGTCGCATCCTATCAAAAGCAACCTTCAAATCGGCTAAATGGCTCCCCATAGCGTCCGATTTGACTACAACATCATCGATGTAAACTTCTAACATAACCCCTAGCAAGTCATGAAAGATTAAGTTCATAGCACGTTGATACGTGGCACCAGCATTCTTCAAACCAAAAGTCATAACGACCCACTCGAATAGACCGACAAAACCAGGGCATCGAAAGGTAGTCTTGTAGACGTCCTCTTCGGCCATAAAGATTTGATTGTAACCAGCATTGCCATCAAGAAAACTCAGTACCTTGTGTCCTGAAGCATCGTTGATCAGCATGTCGGCTATCGGCATTGGATACTCATCTTTCGGAGTGGCTCTGTTCAGATCTCTGAAATCAATACATACCTGTATCTTGCCGCTCCCTTTCTTCTCTACAGGCACAATGTTAGCAACCCATTCCGCGTACCTGCATGGCCTAATAAATCCATCCATGTGTAGCCTCTCTACTTCTTCTTTAACTCGGTCATAAATGGCCAAGTTAAAGTGACGAGTAGGCTGCTTATAAGGCCTAAATCCGGACTTGATAGGTAGCCGATGCTCCACGAGGTCGTGGCTTAGTCTTGGCATATCGCTATACTCCCATGCAAAACAATCGACATACGACCAAAGTAACTTTATTACTTCGGCCTTTTCATCAGGCTGTAAATGGTGGTTTACAAAAGTCAGCCTCGGGATGCTACCATTACCTATGTCAACTTCCTCCAAGGGATCGACCGACGCAAAGCCTTGTCCTAATTTCTCTACTTCGCTAAAGTCTTCGATAGCCTCGGCAATACCGTCTTTACTAGACCGATATTGCTCCACACGAGACTTTAGCCAACCTAGATTACTCTTGCTAGACATGACTATTAATACAAAAACAGTCATGCTACTCCAGCCGGCTTTACAGACACTGGAACAAAATGTCCTCCGGATACGCTAACAAAATCATAATCCGAAAGATCCGTACTTGACAGACACTCTACTTTATTATGGACGGCGTCAACCGATACATCGACCAATGCTACTTGGGCCGAAGTGTCCGCGGGAATGACCTCTACCTCGTCGCCGTCCCACTGAATCAGGCACTGGTGTAGGGTAGAAGGAATGCAGAAGTTCGCATGAATCCAGTCGCGTCCAAGCAATATGTTGTAGTTACCTTGCACATCGACGACGAAAAATGTTGTTGGCAATGTCTTGTTGCCCACCGTCAACTCCATGGAGAGTACGCCCTTGGCCTCGGAGCTCTCGCCGTTGAAGCCGTTGAGCCTCAAGTTAGTCTTCTTCGGATCATCCTCGTCCCTGCCAAGTATCTTCAACAACGAGTAGGGCATTAAGTTAACAGTGGCACCGCCGTCAACGAGCATTCGGGAAATCGGCTTTCCATCGATGTGACCTCTAACGTAGAGAGGCTTCAAATGGCGAGTCGAGTCCTCGGGCTTCTCGAAGATGGCGTTGCGTGGGCCGAGGTTTAATTGAGCGACCTCGGCCTCGTCCTGCAGCAGGGAAAACTCGGCGGGCAATGCGACGATGTTAATGTCCATCACCTAGGGTGCGGGTCGTCGGAGACGGGCGAGTAATCTTCGTCGAGTATGTCATCGTCGTCGATTGGACTGGGAGCCGGGTTGGTTATCTCAACCGGCTTCACCCTCCATACCTGTCTTGTAGCTGGTCGAGGGCGGATTTCCTCGAAGATAGTGTCGCGCTCGTCCTCGGCTTTCTTCTCGCGCATCTTTTGTGCCCGTAGCCGTTGTAGGCATCTCTTCTGTGATTTTGACATGCCTGGAGGTGCCCAAGATGGCTGCGGCTTGGTGCCGGGTGCTACTGACTGGCTCCTGTCAACTCCGGCCGAAGTGGTATTGCGCCCTTCGGCCTTGTGCACCCTGCGCTCGGAGGGGCCTTCGCTGCAAACCCCGGTGGATGGACCGGCCTTGTTCGGCCGATCGAACCAGGCTTCGGTGTAGAGCCCGGCCGAAGCATGGGACTCACCTCCGTCAGACTCTGGTGATGAAGCCTTCGGGATTGGGACCTCCTGAGACCCCACTCTAATCGTGATGGCTTCGGACCCCCTGGCTTCGGACTCCTCGTGCCAGCACCCTTTGGCTTCGCTCTGCATGGTCCGATTAGGAGGTACCATGGACAGCTTGTGGACAATGCCCAGTTGTACGGTGGAGGCATAGGTGGTTCTAGTGGCCTTGCCCACTGAGAGCCGAACCCGTTACCCGGTGGGGGGTTCGGCAGAGTTGACGGTGCCTCAGACCATACCAGCGAAGGGTCCTGCCAGGCCGGAGGCACGTTTGGCCAGTGCGGGCCGAAGCCTCCTGTCGGAGAAGTCCAAAATAGTGCGGGGTTCAGCCATTGGGGGCCGAAGTTACTGTACGGGGGGTTCGGCCATTGAGGCTTGAAGCCACCGTGCGGAGTGTCAGGCCACCATGGCCCGAAGCCGCCGTGCGGAGGGTTCGGCTGCTTCGGTCCGAAGCTACCCTCTAAGAGTCTTGGACCCTTTGGCTGCTTTAGCTTCATAGTGTGAGGACCTGCCTTCTTAGCTTTTCTTTGATGCTTGTTTAACAGCATATTGTACGTTACCTTTGGCCTCTTGTGAGCCTTAGTCGAAGGGGTGTTAATGTTCTGTTTCCACACTCCTACCTCACGGTTCTTTGGTATGAGCGTGCGAGTGCGCGGCTCTCCAACAATTACATACTTCCCCTTAGCTGACCCGGCCTGTTCTGGCCTAATCAATACCTTCTTCTCGCCGAGGTCAACGGCGTTGACGGGAAAAGGATCTTTATCCAGCTTCATCTTTGGATTATGGTCTATCTTCAATCGTCCTTCTTCTATGGCCGATTGGATCTGTCGTCGAAAAACATTGCAGTCATTAGTATTATGTGAATGTGAATCATGCCACTTACAGTACGGATGCTTCCTTAACTCATCGGCAGATGGAATGACTTGACCTTTAGGTAACCTGAGAAGCTGACTTTTTAAGATAAAATCAAATATTTTATCACACTTCGTTATATCTAATGAGTACTTGACCTCACTAGGTCGATTCTTTGTGGGAGATGGCTGTAACTCAAAGCAAGTGACAGGTTTATTCTTAGCTCTCCAAACCCATTCGGTCGCGTACATGTTGGTCGAATCCTCCTCTTCTGATTCCTCCTCGTCAGAGCGTTCCATGATGTGGATTTCAGCCCTAGGCTTGTTAAACGTCTTAATAAACTTCTTATCTTTGGTTCGGCCTTCCTGGACCAGAGCCTACTGCAAAACTTGGCTAACCTCTAAAAAGTTATGGTTGTCTAATCTTTCCTTAATCTCGGAACGCAACCCATTAAAAGCTAGTTCCGCCAAGTCCCTTTCTGAAATATTAAGGCTAAAACATCGGTTTCTAGTATCCCTAAAATGCTTGATGTACTCAGAGGCGTTTTCGTTAGATTTTTTCTTAACCGATGTCAAGTGTGAAAGCCTAAGTTCTATCTCACCCGTGTAAAAGTAATCATGGAATTTCCGCTCTAAATCGTCCCATGTCTGAATGGAGTTCGACGGGAGCGCCGAAAACCAAGTGAAAGATATGCCGGATAGTGAGAGAGAAAACAGTCTAACTTTTAGGGCATCTATCCCGCTAACTTCTCCACACTGTGCCAAAAATTGACTAACGTGCTCTAGTGTGGTTTTGCTACCCTCGCCGTTGAACTTGGTGAATTTAGGGATTCTATAGCCGTGGGGGTAGGGTATTGTATCGAGATGGTCGGAGTATGGTTTAAGGTAAACCCTAACCCGTCCCTTGGGCATGAAGCCAGCACACTCCATAACCTCTATGTCATCTTGGCATGTCGCCTGTGTGCGCCTTTCATGTGGGGGCGTGACACGCGGTGGGACATCGGCGTGTCGGCCCTGGGTCTCTTCCATGTGCGTTATCTGCATGATGTGCTTGTGTCCGGGTGCATGCGCATGTGGTGCGGGCAGCGCAGGTATCGGTGCAGGTAGTGGTGCATGGTATGCAGTGTTAGTTTGGCCGCAAGTATAATGATTAGTCTCGGCCATAAGTGTGGAGGCCAGAGACATCACAGTCGTGCCAGTGCTGCCGTCGGTTCTGTCGTACACATGGTATACCGGAGGTGCACTAGCAATAGGGACCGGGGGTACGGCCTCAGTAAAGCCGAACCTTCTAAGAGTTGCCTCTACTTGGGAACTGACTGCCAAATCTAAACGGTTGGCTAGCGAAGCGCAGACAGCTTGATATACTGATGCGGCTATTTTTTTCTCAATCTCTAAATAAGATAAACGAGGCGATACAGGTGTTACCTGGACCTGAGCGAGGTCGGGGGTGACGATGTTGCGCTTGATGAAGCCTGAGCGTGTCTTGACGTAGCCCCCAAGCATCATGTCCTGGAGTGCTTTCAGCTTCGCCTCAATCTCCGCTCGGTTTTCTACGAGGATATCTTCAAGTGTAGGTGTTACGATGTTGCGGTTGTCGATATCCATGCCTCCTATTATGTCCATCGGCGGTGTAGACATAGTAGTCGATGTAGATGTACTGGTGGCCGATGTAGACGTACTCGTCATGTTGGCGTAGCTTCTCCCCAGCGGAGTCGCCAAAAAGTGTGTTGACACGAAAATATGCCCTCGCACTTGGGTCAGTTCAACGATCCAAAAGTGTGTGGATACTTAGGGACAAGCCTAAGCGTGACGCAGCACCGACGTCGCATTCTGACTACCCTTAGTCGTGATAAGGGGGGTGGAGTCACCAGGCAATCAGATCACACAAAATAATCCAATTAGCCGAAAGAAATATATTAAACAGAATAAAATCAGCAAACCGGTTGGAGCATGTCTGCTTCGAAGTATGGTGCGAAGGGGGTCCGCCAAAATATACCTTCGGCGTCTGGTGCGAAGTGTCCCGCCGAAGGGTACCTTCGGCGTTCGGACTGACCCGGTCGAAGATGAACTCCGAATGGATCCGGGCGCAACAATCACCTCCGAATGGTGGGGTTCGGCGTGAAGTCCTTGATACAGTGTGAGAAACCAAGGGTGGTTTCGGTGTATGTGATGAGTGATTGACAGGATTATTTACCCTCTGTTCGAAGGGTACCTCCGGAGGGGCTTCGGAGGTGGTACCTCCGAAGGGTGTTCGGAGGTGTGTCACCGGAGTATGTTCGGTGTTTGCTTGCTGCAGCTGGGCAGCGGAGTGTGCCTGTCGGAGGGGTCCGGCAGTACACGATGACTGGGTTCGTACCGATGGCTTCGGTACTTTGGGCGGTACACCGGAGTGTGTGCCGGAGGTTGCTAACCCGGAGAGGTCTCCGGAGTACTGGATACACTTGTTTGCTTTTCTGTGGTGCGCAGGGACTTCGGAGGCGACGGACAGGGTTCGAGCCAGGTGAACCTTGGTCAAGCGGGTGGCTTGATGCCAGGGGAGCGGGGAGCTCCGTCACGGTGGCTGCGAAGGTGGTCCGGGTCGGTCCTCGGGTCGAGGCGTGCCAGGTGAAGGCAGAGAGTGCGGAGCGTGGCTCCGGCTGAAGGTATTCCGAGACAAAGTCCTCGGAGGTGAGGCACTTCGAAGGTACTCCGAATGGAGTGACTTCGGAGTTGGTGGAACAAGTCCTCTGCGGAGGCATGGAATTCGAAGTGTGCTCCGGAGGGAGACATTCGAAGGTACCCGACGAAGGTCTCAGAAGTCGAGGCGCATCGAAGGCATGGTCCGGGTGAGGCTCGTCGTGGAGTGTGCTCGGGGAGAGGCACTGCGACGGAGGGCTCATGGAATGCTTCATGCGGAGGCCTTGGACGAAGGAGGGACTTCGAAGGGTGGTACTCCGAAGGTGGGGCTTCGGAGTGAGGATGACTTGTGGTGCTTCGGCCATGCATGGCTTCGGTACACGGACGGACGGTGTTCGAGCTGGGAGTAGCTGCGAAGCCGTGGTGATCCACTCCGGAGGTGGTGGTGCGGAGGCCCAAGGGCTTTGACGGCTTCGGCTCAAAATCGTCACTGTATCGAAGGACTTCTTCGGCGGAGCGAAGGCCAACAGGCTGCAGGCTTCTCGCCGAAGCTTCCGCACCCCTCGCGTGCGAAGGGAGGTTCCAGAAGTCAACTCTGTAAAGGCTGACACTGTCTGTTCTGAAAAAGGCTGACACTGTCCCCTCTGCAGCTGACAGAGAAGCCTCCAAAATAAAGGTGGACTACCTTTTGTACCCCTTAGTTCTGTAGAGACAAAATGGATGTAAACCCTAGGGGTAAAGTAGTCACTTCCTTAGGATGAAGCCGTGGGCTATAAATATGGGGGCTCGGTAGGTAACATTTAACACTTTGAGCATTTACTGTTGAGCTCCTGTACACAGACCTCGCTGTATTCATCCAGAGTTCATTTATTTTGTGTTCCTTGTTCAAGCGGCGAAGCCCTGCTTCTGTGTGCTTTTGCTTGAGCTCGCTTTGCATACCTCGCTAGTTTTTAGTTCACCGAAGCCTGTCTAGGCGAAGGGTGTTTTATCGCGAAGTGTGCTTTTCAGTGTGCTGTCGCTCTGTGTAACACGAGGCAAGACCTCGCTGCTTACTAGCGAAGCCCTGTTCTTTTCCCGTAGTGCTTCCTGTGTCGAAGCCCTTAGCGTAGTCCGTTTTGTGTGCGTGTAGACCTTCGCGTACGAAGCCCAGCACCAGTTGATGTCGCCAAGTACTTGGTCGAAGTCCTCAGAGGGCAGTCCACTCTTGCGAAGGGTGAAGTGCGAAGCCTGCTCAAAGCACCTTGCGTGCGGAGCCTGCACTGACTTAGCAGAGTAGATTTTCGTGGGTAGTTCGTGGAGCGAAGTCTTCTTGACTTCGAACTTTTGCCATTCCGAAGCCTGTGTTCGAAGGTGTCGAAGTACCTCCGAACCAGACCTTCGAAGGCTGTGTTCGAAGCCTGTTCCGCAGAAGACAGAACAGAACCGAAGGCTAAGTTTTTAGCCCGATTTTTTAAAAGCTCCCATTCCCCCCCCCTCTGGTCGCCGTTTCCGGTCCAACAATTGGTATCAGAGCTTGGTTAAGATCACCAGTTGACCTTAACCGGTTTTGTGATCTGTTGGCGACATGGATAGAGGCAGTAAAATTCCTCTGTTCGATGGGACAGATTTTGCATACTGGAAGGTGCGCATGGAGGCTTACTTGTTAAGCCAAGGAAATGCAATTTGGGAGATTGTGGACTCACAATACTCCATCCCTGATACCCGCACCACTCAAACCGAAAAAGATCAGTATATTGCCAACTCGAAGGCAAGGAACATTCTGTTCATTGGTTTGAGTCGGAGTGAGTTTGATAGGGTGCAGCACCTTAGGACTGCTAGGGAGATTTGGACAACACTCACTGTCTTTCATGAGGGCTCTGCTCAGATCAAGGCCAGGCGCCAAAGCACCTACAATCAACAGTATCAGCTGTTTGTGCAGGCACCTGGTGAATCTGTAGATGCCATGTTTTCTCGCTTTGACGCGATAGTGAGTAACTTGCGATCCAACGGGACGCTTGCTTACAGTGATCACGATAGGGCTATCAAGCTTCTCTATGCTCTTGACCGTAGCATATGGGAGGTGAAGATATCCAGCATTGAGGAGTCCACAGGCTATGACACATTGACCTGTGACGAACTCTTTAGCAAGCTGAAGTCCACAGAGATTGCCAAGGCATCTCTTGCTGTGCACAGAAGCTCTTTGCCACAGCCATTGGCATTGGTTTCTAGCACTAGCCGTGGCACCACTGCAGAACCAAGCACATCAGGCACTTGTGTTCTTGCAGATGGTTTTGCTTTGTCCTCCCTGGTCTCCGTCACAAAGGAACAGGTGGACACTCTAGCTGATGATGAGCTTGCTCTCATTGCCCGGAGGTTCACCCGCTTTCATCATGAGAGACGGGATCAGAGGAGAAGTGGTTTTAGTGGCTGCTATGAATGCGGCGACACCTCTCACATTAAGGCCAATTGCCCCAAGGTCAAAAAGAGAGATGAGAGTGACCGCCCCAAATTCCACAAAAAGGAGAGGAAGCCCTTTGTGAAGGGCAAGCGCGGCAAGATGGCTAAAAAGGTAGCCAAGGCCGCTTCCAGAGCTTTTGTTGCTGCTCTCAGCGACATCGACACATCCTCAACTGAGGAGTCGAGCTCTGAGGAGGAGGAGTCCCCAAGGAAGGAGGACAAGAAGGACAAGAAGGGACGTGACTTCACCGGCCTTTGCTTCATGGCCGACAGCGATCACAGCGGCGATGAGCTTGACTCATCTGAGGTAAACCTATCATCTGACCAGCTTCTAATTAAATTAGATGAGCTGAATGAAGTAGTACTTGGTCAGGATAGATTGCTTGTGCAAGCCGCTAGAGAAAGAAAAGACCTTAGACTTAGGCTAGAAAATGTTTCTACTGAATATGCCATGCTTAAGTCTAAGTTTGATGATGCTGAATGTGAATCATGTTCTGTTGTCATGAGTGAGCTTGCTCAGTTGCGTTCTGTTCATGCTCAAACTCTTTCTGAGCTTGAGACTGCACAGAAGCAGCTTTTGGAGGTGGATTCTAGACCTCATGATGTTATTGATTGCATGAACTGCTCTTTATTGCGCGATAGCATTAATTTACGTGATAAGCATGTTCATGATCTGGAGGCTAGATTGGAGAGGGCCGGTAGTTCTAAGGATGTGCAACCTGTTTGTGACACTTGCATCACCCTTAAGGACCAGCTAGGCACTGTCAGAGAGCGAGCTGAAAACCTCATGTCTAAAAATGAATACCTTCTTTCTGTGGTGAATAAATGCACTGAAGGGAAGGGTAGGATGGATTTGCTCTTGGCCAAGACCAAGTTGTGTGCTGATAGAGCCGGGGTAGCTCTAGGTTTGGGTTTTGAGAGGATAGCTTCAGACAGTAAGGCCAAAACTGTTTTTACCTCTCCTACCACCCTAGAGAAAGAGAGAGCTCTGTTAGACACCCCATCAGCCAAAAAGCCTACCCATCCACCAAAGAAAACCACTCCTCCTACCAAGAAAAATCCTCCCAAGAAAACCACACAAAAGAAACCCAAGGAGCCTGTGAGAGTTGCTCCTGTGACCCATGAGAGTGCCCCCAGGAGAGTGTTTCATTGTTCTTATTGTCAGCGGGCGGGTCATTTGATCGGTTTCTGTTTCCGTCGCATCAAGGATGAGCGACGTGCACAGGCGATGAGCTATCAGGACATGCATTACCCATCTTTAGGTATGCATGAGTCTGAGTATTACTCTCGTCCTGTTTTCGAGGCTCCTCATGCTTCTCGGAGAGGTTTTGCTCCTCGAGGTGTTCACCATGTTCCATATGGTGGTAGACCTCGGGCGAGTAGCTTTGTACCTCGTCAGAGTAGGAGACCTCGACATGCTTTGCGTTCTTTGCATGTAGGTAGACCTCGCACTTTGCATCATTCTGATTATTATGTGCGTAGACCGTCTGCTTTTACTGTGCCTACTACTCGTGTCACTCAGTGTTGGATGCCTCGTCATTATTTTACTCACCCCAGCACTGAGCGATCGAGGCGTTCTTATCATGTGTAGGCGACAGGTCGAGGCTTGGAGGGCACGTGGATCATGGACTCCGGTTGTTCGCGCCACATGACCGGAGATGTAAATTGGTTCTCCAGCCTCACAACAACCAAGCAAAGGGAACATATCACCTTCGGAAACAATCGAAGGAGTAGAGTGAAAGGTAAAGGTGTGGTAAGGATTAACACGAACTTCACTCTCAAAGATGTTGCTTTGGTTGAGAATCTGGGATACAATTTGTTGTCTGTATCTCAGTTGCTTGATGAGGGCTTCGAAGTGCGATTTCATCGCGATACTTCGCAAGTGCTCAATTCAGATGGCGTTGTGGTATGTAAGATCTTTAGGGTTGGGAGAGTTTTTGGAGCTGATTTTTCAGAGTCGTCTGGTTCTTCTCATTGTCTTGTTGCACATTCGACTTCTGAGCTTTGGAAGTGGCATAGGAGACTAGGGCATATGAGCTTTGAGTTGCTCGCTCGTCTGAGCGCCCTAGGTTTGATCCGAGGATTGCCCAAGCTCAAGTTTGAGAAGAATTTAGTTTGCGCTCCATGTCGACATGGAAAAATGATTGCCGCTTCGCATTCGCCAGTCACCACTGTGATGACTGAACAGCCCGGAGAACTTCTCCATATGGACACTGTAGGTCCTTCTCGGGTTAGTTCTTTAGACGGCAAGTGGTATGTTTTAGTTATTGTCGACGATTACTCTCGCTACTCTTGGGTCTTCTTTCTTGCCAGCAAGGACGAAGTGTTTTCACACTTTCGAAGCTTGGCTTTGAGACTTTTTACTGAACTCCCAGGTGCATTAAAATTCATTCGAAGCGATAATGGCACCGAGTTCAAAAATAGTCTCTTTGTTGACTTTTGCATGGAGCATGGCATAGAACATCAATTCTCTGCTCCGCGGGTTCCTCAACAGAACGGTGTTGTTGAGAGGAAAAACCGCACTTTGGTTGAGATGGCTAGGACGATGCTTGATGAGCATAGGACTCCTAGAAAATTCTGGGCTGAGGCCATGAACACTGCTTGTTACATCTCAAACCGAATTTTCTTACGCTCAATTTTAAACTTGACATCTTATGAGCTGCGTTTTGGGAGACAGCCCAAGGTTACTCATCTTCGAGTTTTTGGCTGTCGCTGCTTTATCCTAAAACGTGGTAACTTGGATAAATTTGAGTCGCGATCTTCTGACGGGATCTTTTTGGGTTATACTACTCATGGTCATTCTTATCGTGTTTATAACTTGGAAACTAACACTGTCATCGAGTCATGTGATGTGACTTTTGATGAATCAACCCCCTCTGTTAGTTCTGCTTTTGAACAGGCAAATGAACACGACATGGAACAGACTTTATTCGAAGACGAAGATCCCGGAGAATTCGAGGATGATCCCCTTCTACCCTCGACATCAACCCCCGAAGCTGACCCCGCTTCAACTACTTCGGCACGAGGTCCCGAAGCGACTACCTCAACATCGGTCATCTTGGACCACTCCAACGCACAAGTTGAGGGGGAGACTGCATCCCGCCGCGAGGCTCCACATCATGTCCAAAGGATGCACCCTCCCGAGCAGATCATTGGTGAGCTTGATCAAAGGGTAACTCGTTCTCATGCCCATTTCACTAATGCTGCTTTTGTTGCTTCTTTCGAGCCCTTGGATGTTAGTCATGCACTTTCTGATTCTAGTTGGATCAATGCCATGCATGAAGAGCTTGAAAATTTTGAGAGAAACCAAGTCTGGACTTTAGTTGATCCTCCACCAAATGTTCATTTCATTGGAACAAAATGGATTTTCAAAAATAAACAAGGGGAGGATGGAACAATTGTTAGAAATAAGGCTAGACTAGTAGCTCAGGGCTTTTCTCAACTAGAAGGGATTGATTTTACTGAAACTTTTGCACTCGTTGCTCGCCTTGAGGCCATTAGGATTTTGCTTGCCTTTGCGACATCCCGGGGATTCAAACTCTATCAAATGGATGTCAAAAGTGCTTTTCTTAATGGCTTCATAGGTGAACATGTTTATGTAAAACAACCCCCTGGTTTTGAAAACCCCAAGTACCCACATAAAGTCCTTAAACTTCATAAGGCTCTTTATGGACTCAAGCAGGCCCCTCGGGCTTGGTATGATAGACTTAAGTCTTTTCTCCTTGAGTGAGGGTATTTGATGGGCTTTGTTGATAAAACTTTGTTTACTCTCAAGCATGGCAAAGATTTCCTCCTAGTGCAGATTTATGTGGATGATATCATCTTTGGTGGCTCTTCTCATGCTTTGGTTGCCGAGTTTGCAGATACCATGAGCAGGGAGTTTGAAATGTCGATGATGGGTGAACTCACCTTTTTCCTTGGTTTGCAAATCAAGCAAAGCAAACAAGGTACTTTTGTCCACCAGACAAAGTACACCAAGGACCTGCTCAAGAAATTCGACATGTCCGATGCGAAGCCCCTCGCCACTCCAATGGCTACATCTGTAGCATTGGACCCTGACGAAGATGGAGAAGCCGTAGATCAGAAGGAGTTCCGGAGCATGATCGGCTCCCTCCTCTACTTGACTGCCACGAGGCCGGACATACACTTCGCAGTATGTCTGTGCGCTCGTTTTCAGGCTTCACCACGAGCTTCGCACCGCCAAGCGGTTAAGCGCATCCTAAGGTATCTCAAACACACCCTTGAATTTGGCATATGGTATTCATCGTCTTCATCTTTATGTCTTAGAGGTTATTCAGATGCGGATTTTGCTGGGTGTAGAATTGATAGGAAGAGTACCTCTGGTACTTGTCATTTTCTGGGTACTTCTCTGGTTTGCTGGTCTTCCCGCAAACAGTCTAGTGTTGCACAATCGACGGCTGAGGCCGAATATGTTGCTGCAGCTAGCTGTTGCTCTCAGATTTTGTGGATGGTCTCCACTTTGCGGGATTTCGGGTTAGATTATAAGAGTGTTCCACTTTTCTGTGATAACACTAGTGCTATTTGTATTGCAAACAACCCGGTTCAGCACTCCAGAACCAAACACATTGATGTACGGTATCATTTTCTCAGAGATCACAATGAGAAGGGTGATATTGAACTTCAATATGTTGATACCCAACACCAGCTTGCCGACATTTTTACAAAACCCCTTGATGCTTCTCGATTTGCTTACTTGCGTGGGGAACTTGGTATTTGTCATCCCTACGGCATTTTGTGAGGGGGAGCTGATTTTGATTGACTTGCATATGCTCATGATGTGTGGAATTGCATTTACATCTTTTGCTATTATATGCCTGCTTTTAATTCAAAGAAATCATGACAGCTCAGCTCTATGAAATATGTCTGGAACATTGATTGTGCATAATGTTTTCTTTTCTAAAATCAAATCTTGCTCACTGCTCAATCGTGTATCTAGCTTGTTTAGGCTGGACTGCTTTTAGCTATCTTTTATCTACTTGACAGCAAGACACTGTTCTTTGGATGCTAAAAGTTGCAACTTGAAAAATTGTGTTCTTTATTCATGGATATTCATCAAAATGTTTCATTCATCTGAATCAAAATCAAAAATCCATGATTTGCCTGGTTTAAATGAAAAGATCCAGGAGGGTTTGTTTGTTGCACTACTCTATTCTAGACTGCTTACCATTGCACTTTGGTTTGAACTGGGATAGTGTAGTGTATGCCAAAATCACCGCCTTAAGCTTCAGATGGCTTTCATGCCTAGGCTTGGCTTGATTGGAAAGTATAAGGTGGACAAACAAATAACCCCTGGCATTAAGAAAAAGAACAACAAAATTAATTATTCATCAAGTTTGCTTTTAAAGCTCCTTTGTTTTGGAACAAGACTTGTCTGTCTAGGGTAGAAATTGTTAGCTTTGCGCAGTCCTTGCCTTCACATGTCTAGCTGCTATGATTAAGTGGTGATGCTTTTATCTCACAAATGACAAAATCACATGCCATCATCTTGTTTCACAGAATGTTAAATTGAGCTGAGCACATGATCATTGATGTTACTGTTGGCATATTCTTGCATTATATGTCTTTGCAATTTTATTCATTTCGAAGCTTTGCATCTTTTGATTGCTCCTTGATGCTTGCATTGCCAAAGGGGGAGAGGTTTGCTATGTTCTCTGCCGCAAGAAGGCATAATTTTGAAGGGGGGAGAGATTTTTGACATAAAGGGGGAGAAAATTTTGCTTAACTCAGGGGGAGTTCTTATCAAGGGAAGATTTGCCAAAGGGGCTTTTACTCTTTCACAAAGGGGGAGAAAAATTCTTTTATCAAGTGATATGCTTTGGCTCTTTTCTGAATTTTTATGGTCACTTGTGTGCTGAAAGCTTTTCATTTTTCTTGAAATTGGATTTGGTTGTCAATGCACTCATCAAGGGGGAGATTGAGAAACCAAGGGTGGTTTCGGTGTATGTGATGAGTGATTGACAGGATTATTTACCCTCTGTTCGAAGGGTACCTCCGGAGGGGCTTCGGAGGTGGTACCTCCGAAGGGTGTTCGGAGGTGTGTCACCGGAGTATGTTCGGTGTTTGCTTGCTGCAGCTGGGCAGCGGAGTGTGCCTGTCGGAGGGGTCCGGCAGTACACGATGACTGGGTTCGTACCGATGGCTTCGGTACTTTGGGCGGTACACCGGAGTGTGTGCCGGAGGTTGCTAACCCGGAGAGGTCTCCGGAGTACTGGATACACTTGTTTGCTTTTCTGTGGTGCGCAGGGACTTCGGAGGCGACGGACAGGGTTCGAGCCAGGTGAACCTTGGTCAAGCGGGTGGCTTGATGCCAGGGGAGCGGGGAGCTCCGTCACGGTGGCTGCGAAGGTGGTCCGGGTCGGTCCTCGGGTCGAGGCGTGCCAGGTGAAGGCAGAGAGTGCGGAGCGTGGCTCCGGCTGAAGGTATTCCGAGACAAAGTCCTCGGAGGTGAGGCACTTCGAAGGTACTCCGAATGGAGTGACTTCGGAGTTGGTGGAACAAGTCCTCTGCGGAGGCATGGAATTCGAAGTGTGCTCCGGAGGGAGACATTCGAAGGTACCCGACGAAGGTCTCAGAAGTCGAGGCGCATCGAAGGCATGGTCCGGGTGAGGCTCGTCGTGGAGTGTGCTCGGGGAGAGGCACTGCGACGGAGGGCTCATGGAATGCTTCATGCGGAGGCCTTGGACGAAGGAGGGACTTCGAAGGGTGGTACTCCGAAGGTGGGGCTTCGGAGTGAGGATGACTTGTGGTGCTTCGGCCATGCATGGCTTCGGTACACGGACGGACGGTGTTCGAGCTGGGAGTAGCTGCGAAGCCGTGGTGATCCACTCCGGAGGTGGTGGTGCGGAGGCCCAAGGGCTTTGACGGCTTCGGCTCAAAATCGTCACTGTATCGAAGGACTTCTTCGGCGGAGCGAAGGCCAACAGGCTGCAGGCTTCTCGCCGAAGCTTCCGCACCCCTCGCGTGCGAAGGGAGGTTCCAGAAGTCAACTCTGTAAAGGCTGACACTGTCTGTTCTGAAAAAGGCTGACACTGTCCCCTCTGCAGCTGACAGAGAAGCCTCCAAAATAAAGGTGGACTACCTTTTGTACCCCTTAGTTCTGTAGAGACAAAATGGATGTAAACCCTAGGGGTAAAGTAGTCACTTCCTTAGGATGAAGCCGTGGGCTATAAATATGGGGGCTCGGTAGGTAACATTTAACACTTTGAGCATTTACTGTTGAGCTCCTGTACACAGACCTCGCTGTATTCATCCAGAGTTCATTTATTTTGTGTTCCTTGTTCAAGCGGCGAAGCCCTGCTTCTGTGTGCTTTTGCTTGAGCTCGCTTTGCATACCTCGCTAGTTTTTAGTTCACCGAAGCCTGTCTAGGCGAAGGGTGTTTTATCGCGAAGTGTGCTTTTCAGTGTGCTGTCGCTCTGTGTAACACGAGGCAAGACCTCGCTGCTTACTAGCGAAGCCCTGTTCTTTTCCCGTAGTGCTTCCTGTGTCGAAGCCCTTAGCGTAGTCCGTTTTGTGTGCGTGTAGACCTTCGCGTACGAAGCCCAGCACCAGTTGCTGTCGCCAAGTACTTGGTCGAAGTCCTCAGAGGGCAGTCCACTCTTGCGAAGGGTGAAGTGCGAAGCCTGCTCAAAGCACCTTGCGTGCGGAGCCTGCACTGACTTAGCAGAGTAGATTTTCGTGGGTAGTTCGTGGAGCGAAGTCTTCTTGACTTCGAACTTTTGCCATTCCGAAGCCTGTGTTCGAAGGTGTCGAAGTACCTCCGAACCAGACCTTCGAAGGCTGTGTTCGAAGCCTGTTCCGCAGAAGACAGAACAGAACCGAAGGCTAAGTTTTTAGCCCGATTTTTTAAAAGCTCCCATTCCCCCCCCCCCCTCTGGTCGCCGTTTCCGGTCCAACACAGTGAGATACAAAATAATGACTCAAACGCCGCACACGGGCGTGACTTCGTCCAGAGCGGAGTGAGAACGTGGCGAAGCCTGTCGTGACAAAGTGTGCTGGCGAAGCATGCGGTCGAAGCGGAAGTCCCGACGAAGGGTGCTTTGGCAACCTCCGAAACCGATCTCTCGGCTTTGGACACCTCCAGCGAAGTAGCTCCGAATGTGGAAACCTGCAACAAAAAAGGGTTCGAAGTACTAATTCGGCCTGAGGACCGAATTCTGCTAAGTGTTGCACTAGTAGCGAAGGTAGCAATCTGTTACGCAGATTAGCGGATACTTCACAGGCGAAGTAACAAGGCGATAGCAATCTATTACGTAGATTAATAGATACTTCACAAGCGAAGTAACAAGGATTACCACTGTTCCAAAGTGGCCGGCGGAGGGCTTCCAGGCAAACCCACGAAGAGGTACAGAAAAGTAAAGGTAAATAAATGCGATCAAAGCTAGGGCTTTGTGTTTGATTTGTGTTGGGGGCTCTCTAAGCTGGCCTCGCCTCTTTATTTATAGGGGGCCAAACTTCTGATCTAATCTGCTATAATTCAGCTTGGATAGAGATAAAAACTTAGCCGGAATTGTATCCAACTCTGCCTCTGCCAAAGTGGGCTTTGACTAGGCCCGTCGAGGCCTGCTCCTCGGGCCGAAGCTTCGGTGGCGTGGGCCCCCGAAGGCTTCGTGGTTGAAGGCTGTGGGCTGGCCAAAGGCTTTCGGAGCCCACAGCCCAATGGACCTTTAGCCCTGTAGGGCTTCGGGCTGACTCCGAACATGTGTATTTTTTGTCCAAATCACCAAAATTGATATTTTGACAATCTCAACCATTGATGCCATTTTTTGCTATCAACAATTACATCTAGAGATTTACTACCAGATAATGATTCAACTTTTCTTATTATAATTAAACTATTTTTATGGGTCATGCTGGATGGTCAATGTTGGTCTTAGCCTGCCCTTGGTCAGGTTTAATAAGCCCAACTGCATGTGTACCTGGTAGTTACTGGATATAATATCAATGTAGTTGAGTTGTCTAAGCAATGTTATGTGTATCTTCACTCACTGGAGTTGCAGTCTCAGTGCGTATGCTTGTGGAGTTGCAGTCTCAGTGCGTATGCTTGTTTATATACATCTGATATGAGGATCTAATGCATCTTTCTTCAGCTCTTTGCCGAAAAATGATCTAATGTATCAATGTACTTGAGTTGTCCTCACAATGTTATGTGTATCTTCACTCACGGGAGTTGCAGTCTCAGTGCTATCATAATTACTAGGAGTACATGTAACATGACTTGAATCGAAGGTTGTCTTTTGTTTTTTAGATGACAATTGGCTCCACTTATCAATCCCCTTTGGTTGTGTCCTTGAGAGATTCCAACAATGCATCTGATGCAAATTCCTTTTTGGTGTGCAAATATTCACATATTCTCTTCCAATATGCAGGAGTTTGATTTGTGACTTGGATAGGATCCATATACTTATACTAAACCATGCTAGCACTAATAGTTCATCATCCTTCTCACTAGGTCTAGTTCCATCTGAACCCAATACGTTATTTACTCAACAAGTTCGTAAAAGATCCATCTCCATCCATAGATAGTTAGCTACTAGCACCTAAAACAATACAATCAAACAAAATTTTAATTAGACATTACAAAAACAGAATACATTATGGGATAGTCAAACCTATTTTGTTTGCAGAGTTCCTACGCTTCACAAAGAGAATCCAATATGAGTGGTGGATAGAAACAATTTTTTATAATAAGAATGCACTTTGTCATTCATGAGTAGTTCTGCCAAACTTGGGTACCTTTCATGTGTAGTTACATCACAAACTAGAACAAATAAAATTGTAATCATACCATAGTTGGTACCATTTTCTAACACTAGGGCACAATACAACCTGGAAAATGCATACAATTATAATTGTGCATTCACATACAGGTGCATTAGTTTACTATCATAGAGCCTACTGAATAGTGAATACTACTGATCAATTGTTTATTTTCATGAAATTTACATACTAGCATTGAATTGTGGGTAAGATAGAACATATGGCAAGGTCTTCAATATGTGACACTATTTCCTTTTCTGAATTACCGAAGAACTAAAGCATAGACATCAACATTGTCATCTCAAGGACATTTCAACCATATTTACAATCTGATACTAGATACCAAATTAACAGCAACCATATATGGTAGCAAGCAGGGAGTGGCTAACTTTAGTGAATGATTTAGTGAATTTACCAGAGCACCCACAAGAGATGCTAAAAAAATCATCTCAGCATAATTAAAGGAGCATTTCTAGTAAAATTCACTCTAGATTTTCTTCCTATACAAAAAAAACTTAATATCATATTCCCTATATTTAAATAGACTTGAGTTTCTTCTCTCTCGTGTCACCGATAGATTCACCAATAGATAGACTATGTAATATCTATCTCATCTATTAGAGCTAGAGTCCAATTAGACCTTACAAATAGGGAGTTGAGAGGACTGGATTGAAATTGAGGATCGATATTGTATTGGTTCTAAGTCTATTGGATGACATTTTAAAACCAAAAGCAAGGACATCTGAGGGGAAAAAATGATAATTTGCCACTCTCGAGATGTGCACTTAGTGGACTCGATGGCAAAAATGTGAAGTCACTTTCAAATTCTTGAAAGTGGCAAATTCTCAAATATGCCATCTACAACCATATCAATTGCAGCAACCCTTTTCTAGATATATCGCAATCATATACATCATCTTTATCACCAGATCATCAGAAGACAATAGCTGATAACATCTTAACAAGCCTTGTGCATGCCAAGAAAACAGGCTATAAATACAGACATTTTAATATAGTAAGCTCACACTTTGGACAAACACCTTGTGCAGAAGATTTGACAAAACAAAAGCCAGTGAGAAGAAAGAATCTACAAAAGAATAGCTCTGGG
Source organism: Zizania palustris (assembly GCA_019279435.1). NCBI lineage: Eukaryota > Viridiplantae > Streptophyta > Magnoliopsida > Poales > Poaceae > Zizania > Zizania palustris. The sequence continues at coordinate 66,088,489 of JAAALK010000289.1, read as the reverse complement.
TGCACTTCTGTTACCTAAAAAACAGAATGCACCATCATCAGAAAATAATCTAGCAGAACCCGTGTCACACACCATCCGTAGACGACTTGCACGTGGAATGAAACTAGCATACATCAATTCCAACCTCTACTTCCAAGTCTCCTTGGCGTACCATATGCCTGAGTAACTTACATAATTATACAATTGCACTTAGATTCCAGTTTTGGAGGCTTCATACTCTCAGATGTCCTGGTGATTCCAGAAGAGGAACGTACAGGTGAGTGATCTGTCGAGATGGCATCTTTCTCGACATTTTCAGTTATGGTTATTTCCCCTTCCAATCTTTTCCTCTTAACCTTACGATTAGGTGCCCGTCTATGAGGCAGCTTAGGCAGACCATCCTCCTTTGGAATAGACTTTCCAACGAGGGTAACAGTTGGGCGACTGAACTCCACATGTCCTGATTCTTGCTCATGATCCAGTGCAATTGTTGCTGCCTTGTATGCAAGGTCATGAACAATAGAACTACAAAGGAGAATTGTATCGGTAGCTTCTTCTAAAGTGAAGCATCTCTGAATTTGTTTCCTCGATCCTTCATTTGCCTCAGGTGATTCTCCTATAAGTGAGGAAGACAGATATACAATTAATACACAAATTAGCAGTATATTAGTCCAAATACAACTCTAGATATAGATATAACATAAACAAAGAAATATATTATTTGCATTGAACTGTTCGAAGTGAATAGATGTTTTTGGTTCTCCAGATAACAACACAAACAAAGGTATATTTATTTACTTAATAAAGAAAAAACTTGACAGACATTCTGGATTTTTTTAGAACAAATTCCAACAGCTGCATTCAGGAAGCGGCCTTACCATGTCTTTGCTGATGTTTATGTTTATTAGATAAATTGTTAATGTTTTTATCAGGGGAAAGGAAAGGAATACATTAACCAGAGAGCATTTCAGGTAGGCATAGATCATGTGTGAACATTTTCATGTATCCATAGACCATACAACATCAATCAGCTATGAATCTATCAACCAAGGGCATGTTCTAAAAAAATCAAGATTGTAACCAATGTGTTACATAAACACTCTATTCATTATATAATTATTATCTAGAAAGAATACTGCGATAATTATTGAAACTTCTTGTGTCTTACCTGAAACAAACAATTATGCATCCTATCTGTTGATAGCAAAAAAATAGCATTAATGGTCAAAATTGTCAAATTGTCAAAATTGATACTTTTGGCCGAAAATATGTTGTCCCTGGCACAGGCCGGTCTAACCGGCCATGTAGGTCCGGTCCAACCGGCCATATGGGCCCGGTCAGACCAGCCCAGTCTGGGTCCAAGATGAATTAGTTGGTTTTAGGGGGATTTGATCCCTAACTAATTTTTAACAACTTTGACTCGTCTCATAATCAAATTAGAGTAGAAGTCAAGCCTAGGGACGACAAGATCACCGCCTATAAATATAGGGGCAAGGCCGATTCAAGGGACTCTCCAATTTCCAAACCGATCTAATCTACTATTCCCTTGAATCATTCTTTTTTACCCTTTACTTTTCCTTGCCCTAGGAGTAGCTACAACACGTCCATCTTTGTTGGTTTGCCCTGTAAACCATCCGTCCATCGCGTCGTAATCGTGGTAATCCTTGTCAATTCGCTTGTGAATCGCCCGTTTAATCCCCGTAATGGATTTTTATCGATTTTTATCGGTAATTTGGTCTCTAGACCGAATTGCTTCTGATTTCTTGGTGTTTTGCAAAGCCTACATGTTCATCTACACCGCCAAGAAGCCCTGCATCGGCTTAGATCGTCGGAGGAATCACCGGCAAGCCGAAGGCCTCACCGCCCCCTTCTGTCAGTCTAACCGGTCAACCCTAGCCGGTTCGACTGAGTTGTGCCGACACGTGCCGATCCAACCGCCAGTTGTTGGTCGGTCCGACCGACCATGCGTAGTCGGCCTCAGTTGCCTTCCCCTTCGTCCGCCAGTGCAACTGCCCGTGCCACGTTGGTCCGACCGACCTTACTTGGTCGGTCTGACCACCACCTCCACCTCGGTCCAACCGGCCCTACTTTGGCCGGTTTGATCACTTCTTCTACACTTCGGTTAGTTGAATCATATTATTGCAGTACGATTTGATTGCCTGGTGACTCCATCCATATCCCCTTGTCACAGTCAAGGGTCGTCGGAACACAGTGTCAGCGTCGTGTGACATTTAGTGGGCCACCCCTAGGCATCTACGCGCTTTTGAATTGCCGAACTGACGTCAGTGTTGATTGGCGCTTTATCGACAGATCTTAGTGTCAACACTATCTAAAAATTACCCCCTTTATATGGAGTGCATCTACTAGAAGTTTATATTTGTGGACAGCCCACTGACATGAAGATCAACTACGACCAACATTGCACAACAGTGTCAATGGGTCGTTTTAAAGAAAACATTTCATTCTTTTGTTTTTTCTCCTTTTTGGCCTTCTTTATGTCTAAATGTAGACAATGTTTTATCCTCCACTATCCAGGATGACACTACAGCTCAGTCTGATGTGATAATTGCCACATCCCATCTTTTCTAAACCCCTTCACCATACTTTTGATGCCCCATATTGTTGCTGTCAATTGCCACGGTTCATATTAATGTATGTCCTATCAGGGGCTCTACATCGGTTGTCACTTGACATACATGGAAACAAGGTGCAACAGTTGCGATGTGATGATGGTATGCTCCCTGTTTTGCTTACAAGTTGCAGGTGCAGGTGTATCTGTACAATCTTCAGATGATGTGATGTCACTAGTCTCTGTGCCAACAGTTGAAACATCTACAAGCCCATCTGATTACAAGTCAGACGACTAAGCGCGATTAGTTGGCCTGATTGGAATTTTTCTACCGATCAGCATGTTGGGCGTGACTAGAACGATAAGTTCTCTAATCGGTCGACTAATCGCGACTAATCACAATTAGTCGTCCGACTAACTGGTGGCCGACTAGTTGAGGTTAGCAGATCTGAGAAAATTTGGCCCAAAGACTGAATAAGTCCTAGCAGCAAAACAAAACAATCCTCCTCTTCCAGCTCCAGTCACCGCCCCTTTCAGTTGATCCAGCCGCACGCCTGCATGACAGAACAAACCTGGAACCTCTAGTGCCAAACCTTGCCAGCGCTGCCGCCTCCCTCCAGGTAGGCTCCAGCATTGAGCCTTGCCAGGGCCGCCACCCTCCAATCCTCCAATCCTCCTTCTCGGCGGCGACGACCTGTCCACCCGCTTGAAGCTGTCCGTGTCCTGCTCCTTTCACATATATGGCTGCCATGTATAGCTTCATCACCTGCCGTGCATATAGCTATGCCATATATAGCTTCATCACCTGCCATGCATATGGCTGCCATGCTTCAGCATGTGACATGTATATGGCTACCATGTATAGCTTCAACTCTTGCCGCGTATATGGCTGCCATATATAGCTTCAGCACCTGCCATGTATATGGCTGCCATGTATAGCTTTACTCTTGACGTGTATATGACTGCCATGTATAGCTTCAGCACCTTCCATATATATGGCTGCCAAATACATGGATGGTTGTGTGGATGAATCAATGACTAATCTATTATTAATCGCGACTAATCGATTAGTCAAAGCTCCTACGACTAGTGTCAACTAGATGATTTAAAATCATTGGCCCATCATCAAGCGCATGCAAAGGAGCACATTGGTGCATAACGGCATAGAAGATTAGGAGCTAGGAATGTCATACTAAACAGTTCCCACGACATTATGCACAAGACCAAAGGAAAAATAAAGTGAAAATAGCATGAAATGTGTGCTTTTTGGTAAGTTCAAAATGAAGCTCCGTTTTTATAACTTCTGTTAGAAAATTATATCAAGGATCCGGATGAGGTATGCTTCCATACTCTCCCTGTCCTATAGAGAGTTCACAAATCATATGGCTGAGTTATGACTTCAGCCTTGGTTTGCGCTTTCAAAATTGTACGACTCACAAAGAGTGAGCATAGACCTCTAGATTAAAATTATATTTGACATGCCTAAAGTCACACATAATTCAGTAATATCTTCATGTAGTGCCTCTATACTGCTATATATAACTCTTGTCCAAGACAACTGACACAACCTACAATTACTTTACTCCACTGTTTTTTTTCTTTGGTTTGAAAGAGAATCATTTCCTTGAAACTCAAGAAATATAATATCAGCTCCTTCAGTACAGAAAGCATTATTCTCAGACAAGACTGCAACACAGAGGGGCAATGCACAACTGATGCAAGTACATGATAGGCATGAGTTCAACCAAAAGTATAATATTTAGAAATGGAAAAGTGCATATGAATTAGAAAACTGATGCAAGTACATGATAGGCATGAGTTCAACCAAAAGTATAATATTTAGAAATGGAAAAGTGCATATGAATTAGAAAACATGAATTGATACCTTCATTAGGAAGTTCCGTTAACAAATCCTCAGAGATGGCAAGCACAAAACAGTCATCAGGTTTATTTTCCTCATTTGAAGACTGAACTGTTTCAGACTGCATTTGAAGATCATCAAAGTTTTCAGTGCTTGGATGTTCTGGAGTGCTGACTGAATAGCACTGCACAATGGTGGATGTATCTTCCTCAGTTTTTGGTATATAGCCTTCCTCAGCAGCTGAAGATTCAGGGGCATCGCTTGGCATTTCAATATCCGAACACATGTTAGTGCTCAAATGATCATTGTCAGCCAGCGTTTCCATATTGTGGTTATTAATAATTACACCTCCTTCTGTCTCACTTAACCTATGAAAGCTTGTTGTGTTCAAGTCAACAAGGATATCATCGTTGATGATAGGTTGCACAGCAGATTCACACTCTATGCCACATGATAAAGCATCCAAACAAGAGCTATCATCTTCTTCAATAGAAGGCACTGTTCTTGAAGCATTCCTTTCCAGAGTGTCAATCTTTAAACATGTGTCACCAATAACATCACTCTGAGGGCAAAGTGAAGCTGACGAACCACTAATTGACATATCTGACACTGAAGCAACACTTTGATGACTCATGGTACTGCTTGTTTGAACCTTCTCAAATTCACCCCTCTTGCCACTCCTAAGATGCTCAAAGCGTACATCCGATTGCCTTGAAGACCCTAGATCAATGGAAGAAGCAGCTGAAGAGCTATCTCGTCCAAAGCTACGCTTCATTGCATTGATACTATCCCTTGTATAATAGGGTTCTGAACAAAGAATGTTTGTTGCAGAAAGTGACCTCCCTTCGACAACAGGCCATTTGTTGCTGCTTGACTTCTGGAGTAAGAGTACCGATATCCCAGTGGCTTCATTATTTTCTACTTTAGGGCTTGCATACACTGTCAATCCCAGCTGATGAGAATTATCACCAGAGGCAGTTTGAGAGATGGATTCATTATGTTGGCAGTCTAGCTCAGGAAGGCATTGAGGCAATCTGTGATTGTGGTTATTAATTTGGCCCGTGAAATGGTTGTGCCTCACAGATACTGGTTCTGTTTGTTGGTTATCGCTAACCTTAGATGGATGAAATGGAATATCATTGTTATTTCCTAGTGAGGAGTCATCAACATGATGTGGCCTCATATTTTTGGTGTGATTCATTGCCTCCTGCACCAGCAGCATTTCCTCACTTGTGTCCACCATTGACTGAAGTGGGGAACTCTTTTTTATACAATCAGCTGGAGGTTCAATACTCACTTGTTGATCATCCAGAGATGCTTCTTCCATATACCCAACACAATCTGAGTCTATTGGAGGTTCAGATTGAAAGTACGATTTACATTTTTCAGTTATATCATCATGTTGCTGTGCTTCTTGTAAAGTTTGTATCACAGGGTCCACATAAAATGTGCCAAGAATTAAACCACATTCTTCACAATAGTCACCTTGTCCATCCACATCCATCACATTGAAAAACTTTCCACACCTAGTGCAAGTAGCCATTTCACCATATCCATCACATGAAGTCTGATTAGCTGCCCGATCCTTTTCCATGTCAATGTCATGTCTATCACTTTCTACAAATTTTGCTGTCTCATGATGGGTTTCTTCATTCAGTTCATCCAACTTATCAAACATAAATATGTCCTCGTGAACTCGATTGCTATTATCCCATCCACTAATCTGATCATGCTGCTCTTGGTTGTTATCCATATATGGGCCGAAAGTGGCACTATGCTCAGAGCTTGCATTACTGCTAGTTGTCATAGAGGAATTATGAGAGAACATAGGCGGGTGCACAGTATTTCCTTTGCCAGCATTAAATGCAGTGGTAGGGATACTGGACAGTAGCGGTCGGAACATATCTTGAGGAGCTTTGCGATGATCCTAGAAAAGGAAGATCACATTTCTCATCTTAATTGCAATTTGACAAATATCAAGAACACATTAGGAAAAACCAAAAAATAAGGTCTCAAGTTGAAGTTGAAGTATACTGGCTGCATAATATGATCTTTTTTGATAATGGAAGTTTTTATCGATGCATAATATGAATAAGTACATTTTAAGCACATGAAAATATATTTACTAATTAGTGAATTAAATTATTACTTATTAGAGACCAAGTAGTTAACAATGTCCAAGGGAATGAAGACATATTTTATATAAAAAAACTGGTCATAAATATAAGTAAAAGAATCGGGCAACTCTACCAAAAGAATATCAAAATCTGTAATTCATGATGCCATACATCCAAGACATATGGCCACTAGGAAATGCTATATAGCCATGTTAATATTGATTTCTGGCCAAAGAATATCCCAAAAAATGTGCAAGTTGTTAGGTTACTGCAACGGCTAAGAAAGCAAGAGAGACAACCAGATTAACTGCGCACAGAGATTATCAATATGCAAATTTGGTAAACTGTAATACCAATTAGACACAAAGGACAATCTATCATGTCACTCAGGTGGAGATAATCTATCATTGTAACAGCAAAACATAACAATGCTTACCATCAACCAAACTGCAGAATCAAATGACCGCTTTGGGGCAGAACTAGGGGAGAAACTTTTGGATGGCTTCTTTGATGAAGCAATTGTTCTGGTCTTCATCATAGACAAGCTCTGTTTTACAGCTGGGCTACTGGAATAGCCAACCGGTACAGATTGCATGGAATCCAGATCGTCTTCACCAGAAGATGTTGCTGAAGCTTTGCTATATGAGCTCAAACGATCTCGTTCAATACCATGAGATGAACTTGCCCTTCTAGATGGAGCAGGAGATATTGATTGACGTCTACCTCTTGAACCCATGTCCCTTCCACTGATAGAAGAAGGGGATCCACCCCTTGAATGGGATACTGGACGATCTGGCAAAGAAGTCCGAAGATTTGGAGGTGCATCATGAGAGAATCCAGGAAGATTTGAATGCCATCCTTGAAGCTTTGGTGAAGACATGTGGTTAGTTTTAACTGGAGAAGGACCCCTTGTTCTATTCAGCGCTGGGCTTGAACCAGTGCTCATCCTCCTTGAGGCAGGACTTGGAGACCTTCGTGGAGGTGTTAACGTTTTCACAGATGGAGGAGTTGAAGGTCTCCGTGATGGTGTTGGTGGTTGCAAAGAAAGTGGTGAGGAAGAGCAAGAAGCTGCACTAGATGGCCTTGTCCTTGCCATGGAGCGTGGCGACAGGCTAAGCCTACTTGGGCTTGCACTGCTTCTACTAGACCTTTGAGTATTGTCCATCTGTGTATAAATTAAAACAAAAAACAATAAAATTCATAGGTATGTTGTTGCAAGGTGCAGTTTAGAACCCTAGAAGATAAGGTATGCAGTACATATGCACTCACCGTTGATGACCCTGAAATTTTTATGGGCTTACTCTTAGCTCTGCCCCTAGAATCCTGAGCAGTGGACTGGTCTTCATCATCCAACGAACGGAAAAGTGGAGTCTCTGGAGGAGTCAACAACCTGTATGTAAAACAGATATGGTGGTCAAGTCATTAGTCACAAACAAGATATAGATGTTTCATAAAAGTATAAGTGAAGGTAGTATGAACATGGCTAAGAATCTATTAATTAAACACCATTTGTGTAAGTCAGACTACAGAAGCATTACAATTAAAGCAACCAAGTTATGGTCAGTGGTCAGAGCCTTGCTACTAATTTTTCTAAGAAATGACCCTGCAATAACAAGAGTGATTGGTATCATAACTAACCATCCAAAACAGTTTGTCAATAATAGATGGTTTGGTGCTCATGGAATTTTGCAATCGGCCACGGATAAACTTTAGACAAAGCCTAGTAAAACATCGAAGAATATTTCCAGGTCCGGCCAACGAAAAACCATGGGGATCAGGCAGTTTTCTCCAAGTAATCTATTCAGTATTCAACCATACATAGTCTGCCTACCTTTAGGTCTAGTGTTTTATTACATTGTATGGATAACTTTTTACTGCTGCACTGCTGTTAGGCACTGCATTAGACACAACAGATTATTTATCTAATTATGTTCAAAAGGTTTGATCTAAATTGCCAACATGCAGGCAGCATGTCTCAAAATGTCATGAGACACATATAAAGAGCAAACCCCATCCGTGACCTAAGTAGTAAGTATCTAACCCTTAGCACCTCTAGTCCTCTACGTAGCAGTTTGACCAGCTGCTCCTTCTATCCACATATGAAGACATAAAATACTTTTCCATGATGAATCATGAAATGCAACTCAATTATTTTGTTAGTTTGCTATATAGCAGATGAGCGTACAAATAATCATAGATGCACAATAGGCTCAAGAGAAGTGAATGAGAATGTGTATGCAAATCTCTATTTTATCAGAAATGATCATGGATCAGTGTCGTTTTCTTTTTCAGGTGCCACTGGGTCTGTATCACATCATATCCCATGTACATTTCCTTATCAACAAAACCTTGCCTTATTCCAATTCATCCAACAGGTCAAACCTTGTATAACAAATTAAAAATGACAGACAGCAATATGCCAAGGAAGGAAAAAACACTTTAACCCATCCCATATAATAGCTATATTATATCTTGTCAATAAGAAGAATGTCACAGAATAGGATGAAAGACGGCTAGATGAATTATACTCCCCCATTCATTTTTATAAAACATTAATTGACTTGGCAGTCTTTTAAACTGAACTTTGACTGTAAATTTTTCTTGCAATATATTGCTACTAATTAGAAAATCATGACCGTATAAAGCACATTGAAATGCAAATCTAGCGGTATCATTTTTGTGTCACTAAACCTATACATAATTAGTTTAATCTGGTCAAAACTTACAAAGTATGAAACTTAAATACATGTGTCATGTGTGCCTCATAAATCTGAACTGAGGGAGTATAAAACAAGCAATGTAGATAAGCAGCTTATGGCTTCATTAATTGTACTAATTCAAATAAAGAAACAGCATGCGCTATTTAGTTTGCATACCACTCATAATCATTTTTGTCACCATCCACGTCGAGTAAATCATGGCTTTCTCTTCGAGCAGGGATATTGACACCAAGCTTGATGTCCGGAAAGTAATTCAATTTTGCTGATACAGAGGAGGCATTTTATTTAGAAAAAAGTGATGTTAAGTTGCAATAGCATATCACTTTTAACAGTAGGAAGTATAATAAATGGAAAAACAATAAATAGAAACTGCAGGATTGTATAAAGGATGAGGAGGAGGATGGCTTATACAAGCATTACAGATTGATTCATCAAAATCCTCTGATGGTTCCAGTAAGAAGTTATCATTCTCAATTCTATGCATATTGGCAAACAAAGTGAGCTCATCATCCTTTGGTTTAGCAGGCATGACATTCCCAAAACTGTTGACCCTCTTGAGGAAAGTTTCCGTAGAAGGAGATCTCCTTGGTGAGGGTGAGGGTGGCATCTTTTATAGCCTTTTAATCAGTCCAAGTGCTTCTATGACCCTTTCCGACTGAGAAATAAGACTGGGATCATAATCAGTCTTGAATAATTTAACAAGCTGATAAAAGAATCATGACCTGCAATATGTGACATAAGTGTTATTAAAGAACTGAAAAAAACTAAAATGAACAAAAAGCCTGCGATAGTATATAACTATATAGAGAAGGAGAAAGGAAAATAGATAAAAAATGTATTTCATCATGAATTGCTGAAAATAAACAACCCATGACACTGCCAAAAGAAAGTATCCACCCAAGTACACCAAAGAATCTATTGTACTGATTACACTCAACATAATCAGCCATCTTGAAAAAGGTACAAAAAACACACAAAAAGGTTGGAGCTACCGTAGTTTCTCCCTAAATACCCAAACAGTTACATATATGGATGAAATCATCCACTCAATTGGGAGAAATGAGTTAGGTCACAGAGGAGCTCCTTGAAAATAAAATGGGTAGAAAGGCAAACAGATAAAATCACGCCTGAACTTTCGGTCTGCTTCGAAATTCTGCAAACCATGATACAACTTGATGTATGTAATGAATTGACAAACAAGCAAACCTACCAAAAAAACAAGCAAAGCATCTCAAACGAAAACATGAGATAATTCTTCAAAAAGAACGTGCCAGTCAATCAAGCTACTTCTTGTTTAAAGCAGTATATGATCAACAAATCAAATTCAAGTATGCAGAACATAAAGTTCCAAAATTTACTCTTTGCCCCTACATTTCACGGCTTGCAACTGGCACCTGTGGTGTAGCACATTGGACCCAAATTATCAGATGAATTGGAGAAAATACGGTGAGCACGGAAGCAAGATTTAGACAAATTCAAACTACAGGTGAAGGGAAAAAAAGCAACTAACACATCGTAACAATCCTTTGTTACCCGAAACATACAATTGCATAAGCCCAAAAAATGTGCCCAGAAAACAGAGCTGAATCGAGAGAAAGAAAGAATCACGTAATCGATGCCGAAGGGCGAACAGATAAAAACCTACCTTGTGGGGGGCACTGGGTTCAGCTGAAAGCCCAAATTATTTATGGGAAATAAACTACAACTACTACTTCACCACGCACGCACCAAGGGAATGAAATTCAGGATGGGTTGGTTTAATCGGAGGTAAACAAATCGACCCAAGCCCAGATGGATCTCCAAATTACGCCACGCCGGCTCATAAAGTGGCGCGGAGGACGGAGGCATGGAGGGCTTAAAGAGAACGCACCTTCGATTTGAGCTGAGACGGCCGCCGACCGCGTCGCCCCTCCACCCTACTGGCTCCCAATCCAGCCCCCCGGCCGCGCGCGCGAGAAGGCTGCACAAGGAGAGGAGGAGCCCGTCCGTCCAACACTGTGGTGCGACTGCCCGCCTCCGGTCCTGTCCACCGGAGCCGCGCTCGCGTGGAGGCGAGCCGAGGCGGGGGGAGCGCTGCCGTGCCTCCGCCGGAGAGAGAGAGAGGAACGAGCCGCCAGCGAGGAGGGGATGGGAGGGGTCGAGGGGAGGAGTGAGATGGAGGGAAGCGGAGAGCGAGGCGAGAGAAGGGAGGGGATGAAATGTGAAGAAGAGCTTTCGGGTGCCCACAGCCATACACGAGGCTAATCACGTTTTTGTTACGGCATTATTAATATTACTACATTATTAATGCGGCATAATTGTTTAGGATTAATTAGGTGATGATTAGGATGGTGATGAGATATATAATGGCAGCTCAGCTAATAAATCACAGGTGAATTTTCTGTTTCCAGTGAGTTTCATCCCCGTCTGTTAGTAGCGTAATAAACTAGTGAAATTCATATTTTTTTAGTTTATTAATAGAAAACATTAAAGGGATATTTGGTTCATTTTTTCAACTAATTTTGTATCGGTTAAAAAGTTAAAAAAAATAAACCAAATAAATATCATATAACATCCGTTTTTTAAACGTGGCAGCTTTTTAAAGTGATGTTTATTCGATTATTCGATTGCATAATTTTATGGTTTACACTGTTCGATCCATTCATTAGTTGCATGAGTTTATTTTATCCGTTATTAACTGAGGTATAAAATCACCATTTCTTATTGTTAAGATTAATAGAATCGGTCTACTGCAGATCTAAAACAACTCTAATCAAGTAACTTTACGGTTTTTTTATAGCTCATAGCTCAAGGAGGTGCAAATCAAATGAGTGATAAAAAAAGGAGACATGATTGTCATTCATGATAATATTGTTAATATTTTGTTTGTTAGAAGAGAGTACTTTACTTTTTAAGAGTAATTTTTATAAACTACTATTCAAGTATGTACATGATAATACTGCTAATGTTTTGTTTCCTAGAAAATATTTTATAGACTAATATTAAACTATGTATGACTGATTTATCTTTTAGTGTCTATTTATTCAATTTTATATTCCATAAGTATTCTGCAAAGTATAGATGATTGTTAAATATGTTACAAAAAGTAAAAAAAAAGTCATCTAAAATGGCTGAGAGCATTTTGTCTTTCACCATCCTAATATAACAATGCAAACTACCAATAATTCAGGCTACCAAGCATGTCACAACATTTTTTCACATTATTATAACAAAAATATTATAATTCACACGTATAAGCAGCTAGATTATAATAATCAAAGCAGAAACACTTTAAGTTAGGGTCAGCATTTCCAATGGCTTTTCTCTAGAATGAATGTGGATATATTTGAAATTTTTCATCATGATTCCTAAATCCTTGTTCAGAGGAGCTGAAGTCAAACCAAGTAGTATCAGATTCCAAAAAATATGTAGAAATAATATAGATAGATTTAATTTATTTAAAATTTAAAGCTATACCAATATGCTCCTAGCAGTGCTTGACAACAGTTAATTACACTTTCAATTGTTTCCAATTTGACATCTTACTATTATATATTTCCTACGTATCTGCATGGAGCATCAAGATGTGACGTGGTATATCATATTGGAGTTGTTGAGTTTATCTTATCTGAGGTACTTAGATTGCGTGTAATTAGAAAATCAAAATGGGAGGAGCGACTAGAGTGGTCAGATTTTCAATCGAGACATACAAAAATAATGGAAATCTGTAAAATTTCAGTCACCTAAAATCTAAAGAACTCTTAAGTAGGAGCGTAACAAAGCGAATCTTCAAATGCATATGTATATGCACATACATTTTTTTATTTAAGTGGGAAGTTAGGGAGAATAGAGAGACAATTACTCAAATCATTAACGTCCACAAACTCATTTTCTTCAAGTTAGTTATAAAGATATAGCTAACAATTGTTAGGTATTTAGGCATTCACTACAACAAAACAGAATATTTTCGTCGGCCAAGTTAACTTCCGTCGGCTTTTGGGCAAGCCGACGGAAGTTAAATAACTTCCGTCGGCCTCCACGAGCCGACGGAAGTTAACTTAACTTCCGTCGGCTTCTGACAGTGGCCGACGGAAGTTAGCGGGGGTTTTTCCGCGGCCGCCCGGATCCCCCTAACTTCCGTCGGCCAGCATTAAAGCCGACGGAAGTTAGCTAACTTCCGTCGGCTTTAATGCTGGCCGACGGAAGTTACTTTGGCCTTTTCCCAACCGCGCGCGCGTACAGGGAGACCTAACTCCCTGTACGCGCCCACGCCGCCGCCGCCTCCCGCGCCCAGCAGCCCGCCGCCGCCTCCCGCCCTCGCTGCCTCCCGCCGCCGCCCGCCCTCGCCGCCTCGGGCACCGCCGCCCGCCCTCGCCGCCGCGCCGCTGCCCGCCCGGCCGCCGCCGCCCGCCCGCCCGGCTCCCGACCGCCTCGGCCACCGCCCGCCCGCCAGCCCGCCCGCTCGGCAGCCGCCCGCCCGGCCGGCCGCCTCCCGGCCGCCTCGACCGCCGGCCACCGCCCCCTCCCGCCCATCGCCGCCGTCCCGGCCCGCGCCACCCGTCCCGGCCGCCGTCCCCGATTCGACCGCCGCGAGCCGTCACCGTCCGCCGGCCTACACAAATCACAAAGTAATTATTTTCACCGCTTTACGAATTTTTTCGCTTTTTATTTGTGAATTGTTTCATTGGTAAATTGAATTGGTAGAGACATATAGATATAGATATGGATTAAATTTTGTCAATTGATGAATTAAATGATTGATATGCTGGATTATTCCGATATTAAATTATGGAGACATATAGATAGCTTTATAGTCCACTAATATCTTTTTTTAATTTGTACTATTATAGTTAAGAAAAAACACTTGTACATGCATTCTACAAAAGGACTTAAAACACTTAAATTAAGTGGCTTTGATTATTTGATATTTTAGACCGTCATGATCATACATTAATTTTATGAATTTTGTCATTGGTATGCATGAGCAGATACACTCTAATAGACGTGTATAGGTAGGAAATGTTGAATGATAGTATGAATCTTGTTTTATATGTGATATTCTTTTTTCATATGCAATATATGTTGTGATATTATGTATAAATTATGCATGATTTCATTGGGTGATTAGTATTATATCTATATATACTTTATTATATATACTTCTTTTCGTATGCAATTTTTTATTTGACAACAACGTAGATAGTGTAACGAAACCTATGCGTCACCCGTTTCGGACCAACATGTCTCACACGTGTCATGCGTGTGAGATGTGTAGGTCCGGAATTGTCCCTTTTTGGACAGCCTCAGAGTGGGCGATAGAGCGTGGTTTTATGATGAGTCATGAGTCCGAATGGGATTTTAGTAACATAACTTTGTTGTTCTCCATTGCACCACTATCAGGCGTGCAATTGGAGAACAGCGGGGTTATGCTGCTGAAATTTCGTTCGGACTCATGGCTCGTCATAAATACCACGTTTTGTCGGTCACTCTTGGGTGGGTTTAGGACCTATCTTTTCCTATAGACCATGGTTGTCACGGCATCGCCTGCGCCGACTAGGCGTCCAGGCGGTCACCGCCGGACGCCATGGTGAATCGCGTCGCCGGCGAGCTCTGCTTCCCCTTGCGTCGCCGGCCACCCGGCCGCCTCTACTTCCCCTCCATTGTCCGGAGGCGGAGGCGGGGGGTGGCCAGGGTGTGTGTATGTTGCGAGCCCCTTGATTGAATGAATGTTTTGCATATAGAATGGCTGAGGACGACCGACGGTGGATGTATAGTGGTTGGATGAAAAGTGGAGCTCACACGAGGGAGTGGGTAATCAACGCTGAGAAATTTGTTGATCATGCATTCGCTTTGACAACAAACACTGGCGCGAGGTGGTCATGCATGAAGTGCAGAAATTCTCGTTGGCAAGACAAGAGGACGTTGTCATTGCATATTTGCAAATATGGTTTCGTGCCAGGTTATGAAGTTTGGTCTTTTCACGGCGAGACAGGCCGTGAAAAAACGGTATTAGTAGTGGAAGAAGAAGATGATAGCGTTGCTGACGATAGGATGGATGAGATGGTTGATGCTATACGACCAGAGTTTGAATCAAACCCCGAGGATCCTCCAACACCGGAGGTTCAAAAGTTTTTCGACATCCCTCGAGCTTCAGAAGAGCCATTGCATGAGCACACCACCGTAAGCGTTCTCATTGCATGAGGACGCCTATTTCGAATTCTGCAAGATTTGGTCTTCAGCCGCATTTAAGAAGACTTCCGAGCAGAAAAGACAATGCCGCGGGACGGATCCGAAGCACAGATATGGTGCCGACGGACATATTCGCCACGCTAAACGCTTGGTAAGACCGATCTGTCACTCTCTAGCTATACATACATTGTAATGCGACTAACTCATTTCTAATATACAGGAAGCTAAATCTGGCAACGTGCCAAGTGACATAGAGGTGTATACCTCTGGTCACAAAGGAAGCGATCCGACACAGCCAGATGTCTTGTGTAGCCAGACAGCCACGGACCATTTGGTGAGATGTTATTAAGAGTTGACGTAATTTCATTTTTCTGCGTCTAGCTAATCGGACATGTTTTTTGCAGGCGCAGTATGGTGAACACATGGTTCGACTCCATGGAGAGGACTATGATTGGCGGAGAGAACCTGTGGACCAAATGGCCGTGTACTCCAGCGGAGGTGGCAAAAGCCATGGACGGTGAGACAGTGTTTTTATTAATGTTTTGTGTATGGTATTGTGATGGTAACTAACCCCTGTTAATGTTGCAGGTACTCCATGTTCAATGGAGTTATTGACTCTAGAGCGGTGAGAGCTCAGAAGTCAGCTCAGTCGTCGCAGAACTCCGTCGGAGTTGGCTCCAGCCGTCGTCGCTCAGAAGAAACCCCGGAGATGGTTCGGATGAGGGAGGAAATGAGGCGGCGCGACGAGCACTACATGAAACAACAAGAGTACTATACCGCCTGCTTAGCACAACAGCAGGCGATGATCCAAGTAAGCTTACTTTAGAGTGTTGCAGTTCAAAAGTATTCAGAAATAGGTTTAGAACTAACTGATTACATTACAACATGTGTAGCAACTAGCCCAGCAAAACAGTGGATTTGACATGTCCATGTTCCAACCACTACCTCCCCCGCCACCACCACTATCTCCTACATCACCTGAGGTACCTCCTAAATACTTAAGTTAGCGTTTAGAAGGGTAGTTGAGTTCGTTTCTAATTTTGTCTATTTCTTCAGTGTTTCTGTACGCCTGGTCAAGATGGAGCCTCCGGGGCAAATGTGGACGAAGCAGGAGGCAGCGGCGGCGCCCACGACCCAAATGTGGGCGATCAGTGAGTATGGATGTGTATAATGAACCTGGATTGAATCTCGATATGTTATGTGACTTTGTATGTGAATTTGGATGGTATATGTGAATGCGGATGTGTATTGTGACTTTGATTGTGAATTAAGTTGTGTTATGTGATTTTGGATGTTTGCTGAAGTTTTGGATGTGAGATGTGATTTTGGATGATATATGTGAAGTTTGAATGTGATTTTGGATGTGTAATGTGAATTTGGATGATAATTGTGAATGTGATTGAAATTGTGGTTGGATGTGAGTGTGAGTAGGGGAACCAGGAAAAAATAAAAAAAAATACCAGGTAACTTCCGTCGGCTTTGACCATAGCCGACGGAAGTTAGCTGGTTTCGGCCACGTGGGCAGAAAGGCTAACTTCCGTCGGCTTTGGCCTTAGCCGACGGAAGTTAGAGCCCCCTGCTGATGTGGCAGTGTTCGGCGCTAACTTCCGTCGGCTTGACGTGGCCGACGGAAGTTAGCTAACTTCCGTCGGCGGCCGACGGAAGTTAGCTCACTTCCGTCACCGCGCTTCCGTCGGAAGATAGCGTTTTGCCGACGGAAGTTGGCTTCTTCCGTCGGGAAAAGGCTAACTTCCGTCAGCTTTGGCCGACGGAAGTTGCCTGTTTTGTTGTAGTGATTTTCATGTTAAATTTAATCCATAAATAGCATGCTATTATTATGACGACATAAATAGTAGTAGCTTGAAACATATTTATCATCAAACACAAGATGATATAGTTAAAGAAATAGAACACAAAGGTTGCTAGGATGTACCCAGCGGAGGGACCCATGCTCAAAGCACCGGTTTCTCCATTCACGTTAGTCGTCATAACGTGTTGCTTGATGTAGTCGATCAGGGCTTGATGCAAGACGTTGTTCGCAGTGCAGTCCAACGAACGGGCACCGGGAGGAAGACGATGGCGTGCGTAGCAACCGCGACCACCAGGATGGAGCGAGCAGTCGCGAAGACGCTCCCCCAAAACCTGATCGGCCGCACACCCGGCAGGTGTCTCGATCATGGGCGTGGCTTCGGAGGCCTGCTCTCCCAACTCTCTGTGCGCGCAGAAGGTTGGGACCGGGCTGGTTTGAGGCAACGACGCAAGGAAGAAGAAAAAAGTGTTCTGTCCAGCTACTGCCCCCTTTATATAGCTCTCATGCAGAGGGAGACGAAAGGCCAACGGTCTTCACAATTAAGCTTGCTCATGAATGAGGATATGAAAGGCCAACGGTCATCTCTCATGAATAGGGAGACGGAAGGCCAACGGTCTCCGCAATTAAGCTCTCTCATGAATAGAGAGACGGAAGGCGAACGGTCATCTCTCATGAATAGGGAGACGGAAGGCCAATGGTCTCCGCAATTAAGCTTTCTCATGAATGGGGAGACGGAAGGCCAACGGTCATCTCTCATGAATAGGGAGACGGAAGGCCAACGGTCTCCGCAATTAAGCTTTCTCATGAATGGGGAGACGGAAGGCCAACGGTCTCCGCAATTAAGCTCTCTCATGAATGGGGAGACGGAAGGCCAACGGTCATCTCTCATGAATAGGGAGGCGGAAGACCAACGGTCTCCGCAATTAAGCTTTCTCATGAATGGGGAGACGGAAGGCCAACGGTCATCGCAATATTTTAGGGTGGCGCGACACAGTGGCAAAACACGGTTCCATTACCGTCGCCACGCACGCCCTTAGCCTGTCTCAACTTCTCAATAGACACACAATCAGTCCATCTATTTAAGTTGAGCAAAGACATGTGAACATTCAATATGGGACTAAAAGTTTTAGTGCACCGTAGCATTTTTGTGGGCCTTTGCATTTAACGTATTATTGAATAAATCAAAATGGGACAAACCCATGTATATCCAACAATACCCACCAATGCGAAGCCACAGAAATGCTCTCGTCTTTCAAGCGTTTAATATACCAGTGTTTTGGTGGAGACTATTAAGTTGAACATCCACCTAGAGCAAAGACTACACTTATTCACAATTATACAATGGACTATGCCTTGAATTGACAGTTTTGTGTGTAATAAGTTTCATCCAAGTCATTTACTGATACTAGGTTGCCAAACGCATCCCCTCTGGTTGGAGCATATAAGTCACACTCCAGGGCCTTTTATGAGTATCTAGAGATTACCCAGATCTCATAAATTGTGACTAGCAGTTGAACTCATATAGGTGTGTTCCTCAAAAAATGTTCTGTAGGACAACATCTTTGCTTCAACAAGCCACTTGGAACACATTAAGGTGAAAACACAAACCTGCCATACAGCTAGGAAAGAAATACATCTGAAATGGACCTTGTTAAGGGTCTTTCCTCTCAGTCTACCACTAGCTTGTTTCACCATTCTAATTCACGGGATCTCCGATCACAAAGAATAGGTTACCACCATGATAGACTTCAAGTGGGTCTCAAGCCCATCTCACTCGATGCAATATCTATCACATTGCGTGACAGTCCCTTAGTAAATTGATCTGCCAGATTTTTAGACGTATGGACATAGTCCAACGCTATCACTCCGGAGTTTCTCATTTTTCTGACAGATTTCAAACGCCTCTTTATGTGCCTAGTCGACTTCATGTTATCCTTAGAACTGTTCACCTTAATAATCACGGTCTGATTATCACAATTCATAGAAATAGCCGGCACGGGTTTTTCAACCACTGGTAAATCCATAAGGAGTTCACGAAGCCACTCAGTCTCAACCGAGGTGGTGTCCAACGCTGTGAGTTCTGCTTCCATAGTTGACCTTGTTAAAATGGTCTGCTTGCAAGACTTCCAGGAAACGGCACCACCACCTAGTGAGAACACATATCCACTTGTGGCATATATCTCATCAGCATCAGATATCCAGTTTGCATCACAATAACCCTCCAGTACCCTCGGGTACCCGGTATAGTGAATGCCAAAGCTCATTGTCCCTTTTAGATAGCACAATACTCTCTCAAGAGCACACCAATGATCATCTCCCGGATTTGACACAAACCGGCTGAGTTTGCTCACAGCAAACGAGATGTCAGGTCTCGTAGCGCTAGCCAAATACACGAGTGAACCAATTATTTGGGAATATTTTAATTGATCCTTAGCTATTCTCCGATTTTTCCTCAATTTCTTGCTAGGATCATAAGGCGTAGGAGCAGGTTCACATTCGCTAAACCCAAAGCGACTCAAAACCTTTTCCACATAATGGGACTGCACAAGTGTGATCCCACCATTGCCTTCTCTCAATAGCTTAATGTTAAGAATAACATCAGCTTCTCCCAAATCTTTCATCTCAAAATTATTGGACAAAAAGTCCTTCACTTCCTTGATCATGTCAAAGCTAGTGCCAAAAATCAGTATGTCGTCAACATAAAGACACAAGATAACTCCCTCGCCCCCACCATACCGATAATAAACACATTTATCTGCTTCGTTCACAACAAAACCGACAGATGTCAAAGTCTTATCAAACTTTTCATGCCATTGCTTGGGTGCTTGTTTAAGACCGTATAATGATTTCAATAATTTACACACCATGCCTTCTTGACCATTTGCTACAAACCCCACAGGCTGCTCCATGTAGATCTCCTCATCTAACTCTCCATTCAGGAAAGTTGTTTTAACGTCCATCTGATGGACGAGAAGACCATGAGAGGCAGCCAAGGAAAGTAACACACGAATCGTGGTCAATCTAGCCACCGGTGAATATGTATCAAAGAAATCTTCACCTTCCCTCTGTGAATAGCCTTTAATCACAAGCCTTGCCTTGTATCTCTCAATCGTACCATCAGGCCTAAGCTTTTTCTTGAACACCCATTTACTTCCAATGGGTTTGCACCCATAAGGACGTTTAACGACTTCCCAAGTACTATTAGACATAATAGAATCCATCTCACTCCTTATTGCTTCCTTCCACAAGTCAGCATCAGGAGAAGAATATGCCTCTTCAATAGTTCTTGGTGTGTCATCCACAAAGTACACAATATAATCATCACCAAAAGATTTTGCAATCCTTTGTCTCTTACTCTTTCGAGTTGTTATACTGTCATCCTCGTCATAATTATGCATATGGGGTTCCTCAATGTGTTCTATCGGAATAAAATGCTCATGGGGTATTTCAGGTTTAGTGCTAGATGTGTCATGTGTAATTTTCATAGGAAAATCACTCTCAAAAAATGTAGCGTCTCTGGATTCCATGATTGTGCCAACTAGCATGTCCGGTAACCCAGAATTTATGATTAAAAACCTATATCCAACGCTGTGGAAAGCATAACAAAGGAAAATACAATCAACAGTTTTAGGTCCTAATTTGCGCTTTTTGTTAATTGGCACATTCACTTTGGCCAAACAACCCCAAGTACGCAAATATGAGAGATTTAACTTTTTCTTTTCCCATTCCTCGAATGGTGTAATTTCTGTCTTTTGTGGGAACTTTATTCAGGACATGACATGCAGTCAAAATCGCCTCACCCCACCATTCCTTAGATAGACCCGAAGTCTCTAACATGGCATTAACCAAATCAGTTAGAGTATGGTTCTTTCTTTCGGAAATCCCATTGGATTGTGAGGAATATGGTGGTGTCTGTCGCGCCCCGATTTAATAAATCAGGACTTTTATTGAAATTCCATAGAAAATCAATAAAAACAAGACGTTCATCATGAGACCACGTACAATACGAGCAATCATTCACGGTTCGTAGACCGCATTAATACAAAAGTGAATGAAGGTGAAGAGAAACTAATAAAATCAAGGGTCCTAGATGAACGCCTCTTTCCAGTCTCGCCTTGACTGGGTCGCTACTCCAGACCTGCATCCTCCTCGTAGTAGACGGGCTCTGATGGTGTAAGTCAACGGGGTGAGTACAAGAGTACTCAGCAAGCCACCGAATGAAAATATTATGCAAGGTAATAACAAGGGAGATAGTGGCTAATTTTTGCGGAAGCGAGTAATTTGTAAAGCAATTTAATGTGAACAATTTATTAGTACTGAGACGTAAACATGTGTATGCATCATCATCTTCTAACTCGAGGGGTACAGTCAGCCCCACCTCGCTCAACAGTCCTTACATGCCATGAATAACGCAACCATTCAAACAATTGTAAACTAACTGCGAGTAGTCACACAACCCGCCTTGACCGTGGGCTCGGCTTTTCGAAAAGATTAAATTACTCTGATCAGAGATGTACCACTGTACCCACAAGGCACACACTCATCACCTACACCAAAGTGTAACGAGATGACCCATACCACGGGAACTTGTGCCAAAACCTTCCATATGTTCCTCCTCGACTCAACAGCACCCTCTTATAGGTTTCATATGGTGTCCCGACGCGTCGGTGCCCCACCATACCCCCCTTGAGCCTCGTCGGTACAAGTCGCCCGCATGCTTGCCCCTTGCCCCCTCCCCTATGGTGCATCGAGTCGGAGTATTCCATACTTCCAGTTAGGACTTACCCATTAGACTTGTGGTTGGTACGGATGTGCTTTGCAACAGATCCCGTAGACCGGTCCTTATAGTGCCCCGGGTGCGACAAACCAATGCCCGAGCTTGCACCCGGAACCCACCATACTTATAACTTAGCCAACTCCAACAGAGTCTAGAGACGAGAATAACGGGGAAATTCATATACAGAATCCAGCTAACTACGACTCATTCTTTTTATCCTATAGCAGTTGTGCCGGTACATTGGGCACTAGCTAATAATTTTATAGTAGAGTGACAAGGAGTTAAGACTCAATAAGCATGGCTTGGGTTTGCACACAAGGACGGGGATCTAATAAATATAAGTGTAAGGCTTGATTATTGGACTAATGCAATATTAACCTATGAGTTATAGCGATAATTTATTAAAACATGGGCTCAAATATGATCAACTGTTTCCACAGGGGTGGTCGATGACTTGCCTTGATCAGCAAATGGGGATGGAGGAACCTCGGGGTAGAACTCCGGCTCCTCGATGAACTCGTAGTCTTCTTGATACGGAAAAATAAACAATACATTCAATAAAAATCCACCAAATACATACATGTTTGTTATGTGAATTAATATTTTGATATTCTGAAGTTTGGTATAAAACAGTAAAGCTTAACTTTTTAGGGTTTTTCTTAATTTATTTTCTGTATTAATAATTTTAACCCTAAGGGGTTTTTATTCAATTATTTATTAAGAATATTTTGGGTAACAGTAACATACTGTTTTTATGGCATTAATGTGTAGAGAATAAATTTCTGAATTTAACAAAATTTAAATGGTGAAATTTGGAGTTAAAATGAGTAAGTTATGAATTTTCAAAGTTTAAACTATTTTCTGGATTTTTATTTAAACTGGAAATGGGCTCTGGTCCACAGTGAGCCAGGCCCACGGTGGACCAGCGACTATGTGCGTGAACCGAACCGATCTGGATCGTCCGATCCAGATCAAGCGGTCAGGCGCGAGGCGGGTTCGTTTAAGTGAAAATGGACGGCTCAGATTAAATCACACTGAACCGGTACGCGTGGACGCACCAGATCGATCCAGGGGGTTAAGTGATGATCGACGACCGAGAGGCCTCGATACCCCTTTGGCCAGATCCGAGGGCCTAGATTAAATCCCGAAGGGATTTAATCCTAGCCCTCCGATCGTGATCGTGCGGTCGCGGCGCGATCCGGCACGGCACACGCTAAGGGGTCGAGTACCCCCTTCGTTCTCGGCTCCGGCGACGTTACGGCGAGCAATTCCGGCGCCGACGAGGGTTGGACGGCAAGGCTAAGGCCAAAAATGGAACCAGTGATGTGAGGGGAACTCGGGCGTACCGGAGGTGGAGGCGGCGGTGAGCTGACGGCGACCGGCGTCGACGAGGGGCAGAGAAACTCCTCGGGTTCGTCGGCGGCGAGGCGATCCGGTGGTCCTTTCGACCAATGGCGGCGTGGCCGAGGACGGGCGGATCTCTACGGTCACGTAGGTGGCGACGGCGAGGGCAGCGGTGGCTTGGATCGCCGGCGAGGGCTCGCCGGAGTCGAAACAGAAAGAAAACCCGAAAAGAGGGTGGCGGCGCTCTAGATCGCTTCAGCTCAGGCAACGGTGGTGTGGGCTGAGCGCGGTGAGGGCGAGGGTTTTTATAGGGTCACCGGCGGTGGCCAGATGGAAGGAACCTTCTCCGGCGAGGATTCCATTCCCTTGGCCCGACTTCCATACTCGTCAAAACGCGTGGCCTAACGGTGGAAAGGGATCGTGGGGGTCCGGGGAAAGGTGTCTGAGGTGGATCCAACCAGATTGGGGCGGCCGGCGACGAGGGAAGGAAAGGGGGTCGCCGGAAGGAAAGGGGAGCGATCCCCTTCCATCGGGGATGAAGGTCCTGACAGGTGGGCTCCACCTGTCAGTGGGCGAACGGAAAAGGAAGGGGCCGACAGGCGAGCCACGGCTGTCAGAGGGAGAAAGGGGAGCGGCGGAGGCTGACGGGTGGGCCGGCGGAGCGCGGGTGCGGGAAGGAGAGAGGGGGAACGCGCCGACAGGTGGGCCCCACTGGTCAGCGACACAGAGCTGGGTTGGGCTGGGCTGGAGGCTAATTCAAGGTTAAGGCCCATTTCGATTTAAAAATGTTTTCTGATTTAAAATAATTCTAGCAATTCATATATTTGTTTAAGGATTGAAGCACTGTTGATAAAAATTTGTAAAAAATCCTAAAATTATATTTTGGCCTCTAGTTTATCTCATAAAATTTTCAAGTCCAGATTTTGAATATTTATCCCTGTTTGGCTTTATTAGGGCTCTTTTAGGATTTTCTTTAATTATAAATTGCAGAAATGTCTTTTAATATTAGTTTTCCTATCCCCTTACAGAGAATCTCGTCCTCGAGATTCGGATCAATCCTCAAATAGCTCAGGATGTTGTGCCTTGAGTTCATCTTCTTTTTCCCATGTAGCTTCCTGATGATGACATCACTTCGCCTGATACACACATGGAGCCTCCACCTACAATTCAACTACAATGACCAATCACACGCGCCCGTGCCCATCGCTTGAACCATGAGGTTAATTCTTTCCTTAGCAACTATGTTAATATTTGTTTGGACGGGATGCTACTGAATACTAGTGATATTTTGTTGCTTAGGAACATGGGAGATGGAATAGAAGAGTTGGAGTTGAAGACGGAGTCGCACGGATGATTTGAAGTTAAGAATTCGCTGGTTCGGACTACATCGACCACCATGCACCAAAATGGGCATAACTTCCTCATACGAAGTCCGATTGGCACGTTCTTGGACTTTTTGGAAAGCTAAGGAGAAGACGGATCTTTTGGCGTTGGTTTCGCCTCATTTGAAGTCTCGAGTCGTCCTGTGTGACTGAAACAGTCCTGCGTGATAGAACTGGGCCGAGTTGGACCTTATACTGAGTTGGAGGCCGTGTTGGCCCATAGTCCAGGTCGTGTGCACCTCCTACAGGCTGCCCACGCCCTATATATACTCCGCCAGCCGCCTTTAGGGTTAGGTTTTGCTTTGTTTGCATCTACACTTGTGTGTTTAGATCCCGCCCCTTGCACCGAACCGATTGGCTGCTGCATCGGCGTTTGTGAAACCTCACTTTTTAATCGTTTGTCTGTGATTTGGCATTCGACTTGTATCCTTCTTGTTCTTGCTTGTGTTCTTGGGTTCGCTTGCAGGAATTAGCCTTCGTGGTGAGGTCAATCGTGTCCTACGTGGTTGATAACCAACGGAGACAGTGGTGTAACGATTGCAAGGTTTTGATCCGCCGGACCGGAGCCTTGGATCGCCAACGTCGAGATTCTCCACCAATCCAAGTTATCCTTACCTAACGGAAGATCGGGACCAATCCCCCATCACTTCCTCTACAGGATGATTGCTCCACTGCACTTTACAGAAACGGATGACCCGACTCCGGGTGATCCTTTCCTTGACCTCCAATATCTTGACTGGCTTTTCCACATAGGTCAGATCTTCTTGAACATCCAACTGTTGTAGGTCTACTTGCTCTGTAGGGACGCGGAGACACTTCTTGAGTTGGGAAACGTGAAATACGTCATGTACTCCAGCCAATGAGGGCGGTAGTTCCAACTGATAAGCAACTTCGCCTTGGCGTCGAACAATGGGAAATGGTCCAATATATCGAGGGGCCAACTTTCCTCTCATGTTAAACCGTTGAGTACCACGGAGAGGCGTAACTCGAAGGTAGACATGATCTCCCTCTTCAAAGGCTAGGTCTCGGCGTCGATTGTCCGCGTAGCTCTTCTGTCATGATTGGGCTGTCTTGAGTCGGTCTCTGATGATCCGTACCTTCTCTTCAGCTTCTCGAAGGATGTCTGTTCCGAATACTTGAGATTCACCAGTTTGATCCCAAAGTAGCGGCGTTCTGCACTTACGTCTTCGAAAGGAGACATCTGAAGACTGGCTTGATAGCTGTTGTTGTACGAAAACTCAGCGTACGGTAAGCTTTTGTCCCAAGTTGCTCCAAAGTCCAAGACGCATGCTCGAAGCATATCCTCCAATATCTGATTTACCCTTTCTATTTGTCCATCTGTCTGAGGGTGGTAGGCAGTGCTAAAGTTCAATCTTGTTCCCATCTCTTCTTGAAGATTCTTCCAGAAACGAGAGGTGAACTGACTTCCTCTATCGGACACTATCTTCTTGGGTACTCCATGAAGACACACAATGCGGGCCATGTATAGTTCTGCAAGCTTAGGGCCACTAAAGGTCGTCTTGACAGCTATGAAATGCGCTACTTTCGTGAGTCAGTCAATAATCACCCAAATAGAATCATATCCAAGTTGGGTCTTTGGGAGTCCGGTTATGAAATCCATACCGATCTCTTCCCACTTCCATTCAGGCACTTTAAGTGGCTATAACAGTCCTGCGGGTCTCTGATGTTCTGCCTTTACTCTTCTGTAGGTGTCACATTCGGCGACGAACTGTGCAATCTCCCTCTTCATGCTAACCCACCAATAACGTTCCTTCAGGTCTTGGTACATCTTGGTACTGCCGGGATGAATGGAGTACAAAGTCTCATGGGCTTCTCTCAGGATAAGTGTTTTTATCTCTGTTTTATCCGACACACATATCCGGGTTCCAAACCATATGGTGCCATTTTCGTCCTCTGAAAATCCTAGGGCTTTTCCTTGCCTCATGTTCTTCCTAATGGCTGCTATATCCGGGTCTTCTAATTGAGCTTCTCGGATTTGTTCGAATAAGACAGGTTGAGTCTCCAAGGTGGCCAGGTATGCTCCGGTGGTCAACCCGAGATTTAACTTTTCCATCTCTTTACATAGTGAGGGCGCGTGATCCTGAATCATAGTGGCTGTGCAATATCCCTTGCGGCTTAATGCATCGGCTACCACATTTGCTTTTCCGGGGTGGTAGTGGATACCTAAATCATAGTCCTTTATTAATTCCAACCATCATCTTTGCCTCAGATTAAGGTCTGGCTGTGTGAAGATGTACTTCAAGCTCTTGTGATCCGTAAAGATCTCACAGCGATTTCCGACCAAATAATGCCTCCATATCTTAAGGGCGTGCACTACAGCGGCTAATTCCAAATCGTGGGTCGGGTAGTTCAACTCATGAGGTCTCAACTGACGAGAGGCATAAGAGATAACCTTTCCATCTTGCATAAGAACACATCCCAACCCTTGGCGAGATGCGTCGCAATAGACATGGAAGTCTTTCCGGATATCGGGTAGGGTCAGTATGGGTGCTGACACCAGACGGGTCTTGAGAGTGTGGAAACTTTCCTCGCATTCGGGAGTCCATTCAAACTTTTCTCCTTTCTGCAACAACTTGGTCATTGGTTTGGCTATCTTAGAAAAATTCTCAATGAATCTCCGATAATATCCGGCTAAGCCCAGAAAACTTCGTATCTCAGATACGTTCGTGGGTGGCAACCAATCCATAACTGCTTCCACGGTGGCAGGATCTACTGCAATGCCTTGTGCAGAGATAATGTGTCCAAGAAACTTCACTTTCGCTGTCCAAAATTTGCACTTGCTGTACTTGGCATATAACTGGTGTTCCCTTAGCTTGCCTAAGGTTAACCGGAGGTGAGTCTCGTGCTCTTTCTGGTCCTTGGAATAAATGAGGATGTCGTCTATAAAGACCACGATGAATTTGTCTAGATACTCCATAAATACCTTGTTCATCATGTTCATGAAGAATGCAGGGGCGTTGGTCAATCCAAAGGACATAACCGTACACTCATATAATCCATAACGGGTGGTAAAAGCCGTCTTGGGTATATCCTCTTCTCGAATCCTTAACTATGATATCCAGACCGCGGGTCGATCTTTGAGAATACCGTAGCTCCCTTTAGCTGGTCAAAGAGATCATCAATCCGAGGCAACGGGTACTTGTTCTTGATGGTTACTTCATTCAAAGCGCGGTAATCCACACACATACGCTTAGCCTTGTCTTCTTTCTTTTCGACAAAGATGACGGGGGCACCCCATGGTGATGTAATTGGTCTGATGTAGCCTTTCCTCTCGAGATCCTCCAACTGCTGCTTCATCTCAGCTAGCTCATTAGCGGCCATTCGGTACGGTTGCTTGTAAATAGGGGTAGTCCCGGGTACCAAATCAATCCTGAACTCGATGTCCCTCTTGGGTGGCATCCCTGGTAAATCCTCTGGGAATACGTCCGGGTATTCACTGACTACCGGTATTTCCTCTAAGGTAATCTGATGCAGTCTTGGTTTTCTGGTATTCATACTTGGCATCTAGAATGTGACGACAGTCCCTTCTTCACTGATCACAGTCACTTTTCTCTGGGCACATTCTATTACTCCTTGGTGTTTATTTAACCAATCCATCCCTAGAATGAGATCCAACCCTCGGCATTCTATTAGGATGGGGTCGGCCCAAAATATCGTGCCTTGGATATCTACCCATACCCTTGGACTAAAGGAATAGGCGAGGGTTTGTTTGCCCGGGGTAGCTATTAATACTGGTCTGGGTAGTTCACTTATGTCCAGGGCATTTCTTTCCACAAAAGCAGTCGATATAAAGGAGTGCGTAGCTCCGGTGTCAAATAATACCACTACAAGTGATGAATATACCATAAGCTTACCCATGACAATTTCCGGGGTGGCCTGGGCTTCTTCGGCGGTGATGTGGTTGACTTTGGCGCGGACGGCGGGGTTCGATGCGACGCCTTGGGTACGCTTGGGATGAGGGCACTGGTGAGAGTAGTGTCCCTCTTGGTGGCAGTTGAAACACACCACAGGCTTGTCATGCCTGTCTCGCAGATTCTCCGTCTTCTTGGCCAGGGCGGCTGGTGCGACGGGAGCGGGGCGAGGTTGTCCGACTCCGGTATTGGCGGCAGGTGGTGCCGGACGATACACCGGGCGGGGGTGGTACTGTGACGCCGGTGGAGGAGGGGTGAAGCGGGGTCTCTGGGCCATGCCCTGGTTTTGCCTAAAGGCAATCATCCTCTTCTTCTTCAGGTCGACCTTGTTCTGCTAGGTCTCCTGAATAATAGCTTTGTTCACCAACTTTTGGAAGTTGGCGAAATCTCCGGAGATAAGCTGTAGGGACAGCTCATCCTTCAGTCCCCGGAGGAACTTAGCCTACCTAGCCGCATCTGTACGGACCTCCTCAGGTGCGTACCTGGCCAGTCGGTTGAACTCATGCAAATATTCAGTTACGGACCTGCTCCCCTGCTGCAGGTCCGTAAACTCTTGTTGTTTTTGAGATATAATGCCATCGGGGATGTGAGCGGCACGGAAAGCAGCCGAGAACTCCGCCCAAGTATGGACGTGTCCCTCGGGCAAGGTCTCGCGCAGATTGTCCCACCACTCTGCGGCGGGACCCTAGAGCTGGTGGGTGGCGAAGGCCACCTTCTCCTGCTCAGTGCAGGTCAGGAGGTCGAGCTTCTTCTCGATGGTCCTCAACCAATCCCCAGCCTCCATGGGGTTGGTGGTGCTTGAGAAGGTTGGTGGGCGGACTCGGAGGAACTCCGAGAGTTGGGAGGCGGGAGCGGGAGTTGGAGTGGCGGGTCGCGGCAGCTCGGGCTGTTGGTGGAGGCGGAAGAGATGAGCTTGCTGCTCTTGCACCTGCTGCTGTTGCTGCTGCATCTGGTTCAGAAGGGCTGAGACCAGCTGGTTCTGCGTGGCCATCATCTCGGCTAGAGTGGGGTGATTGGCAACCGGGGCTTGCCTTTGCCCAGTTGCTCCCCACTGAGGCAGGTTTCCATTATCTCCTCCGTTTTGAGGAGCGTCGGAGCCTTGGTTGTTCGACATCCTGAGGTTTCCAAAATAAAAATATCTTTAAAGGGGGAACACTGCTAAACTTTATTTCAAAAGGTCGTTCTTGCGATTACATTTATTGTCTTTTATTTAGTTCTTCACTCATGCCTTATTTTAGACATGGGTGGTCATACAATCCAAAACAAAATAAAGGAAACAATCAATCGTAAGTACTACGTCTATGGTAGCTCGGGGGACGACTCGATCGCGGGTTCGTGGGAGAC
Source organism: Zizania palustris (assembly GCA_019279435.1). Lineage (NCBI taxonomy): Eukaryota > Viridiplantae > Streptophyta > Magnoliopsida > Poales > Poaceae > Zizania > Zizania palustris. Next base: position 66,058,486 of record JAAALK010000289.1, on the reverse strand, counting down.
GGTCGGGGTCGAGGAACTGGATGGTCCGGTGGGTGGAGCACTGCGTGAAATCCTCTTGGGTCTCACGATGGGGATCCGAAGGGATTTCCGCTTGCGAGGCGGAAGAGGTGCGATCTCCTCAATGTCCTTCTTCAACTCTTGGAGCTGCTGGCGGAGCTGGGTATTGACCATGGCGCCTTGGCGTAGAAGCTCGTTCTGACGCCTCAACTCCTCTACCTCGAGGGTCAACTGGGGGTTCTGCTGTACTTACCGACGGAGCTCTGCATTTTCGCGGTTCAGGTTCTCCGAGGTATGGCGGTAGAAGTCAATTGTGTCATGTTGGCTGTCTGCATCAAGAATGGCCTCGGTGTGGAGGTTATCCATGGCCTCTAGAAGTCTCATGGTGCGGGCGATGGCGGAGTTGCTTTGTGTGAGGGAGCTGATGTAGATGCTGCAGTGACTCCCGGGTGTGCGCATGGGCATGAAGCGGTAGATGGTGTCGCGGAGGTGGCAGTCGTAGACCAGTCGAAGCTCGGCGAGGGCCTGGAGAGCGGCGCGCTGGCTGGCCACCACGAAGGAAGGTCCTCCGACTCCATGGGTGTAGAAGGGTGGCTGCGTGGGAGAGGGGCGGATAACAACCGTGACCTCGCAGTAGCTCTCACTCGCATCGGGAAAGATCCCGTGGAACGCTGGCTCATGGGGAAACCCCAAGAAGTCGATGAGCATGCGAAGTTCGCGGATGAAACCGGCCTCATCGCGAAGAGTCCCGCTCATGGTATGGACCGACATCTACAAAAGAGAGAGATTTTTTGTGAAACTCCGGAAGATGAGAAGGTAAACAGTTTTGTAAGAAAATATGGCTAATATAAGTCCTAAGGTCAGGTCTGTTTGGCTTCCTACAGTCAAGTCGGCTCTGATACCATCTTGTCGCGCCCCGATTTAATAAATCAGGACTTTTATTGAAATTCCATAGAAAATCAATAAAAACAAGACGTTCATCATGAGACCACGTACAATACGAGCAATCATTCATGGTTCGTAGACCGCGTTAATACAAAAGTGAATGAAGGTGAAGAGAAACTAATAAAATCAAGGGTCCTAGATGAACGCCTCCTTCCAGTCTCGCCTTGACTGGGTCGCTACTCCAGACCTGCATCCTCCTCGTAGTAGACAGGCTCTGATGGTGTAAGTCAACGGGGTGAGTACAAGAGTACTCAGCAAGCCACCGAATGCAAATATTATGCAAGGTAATAACAAGGTTGATAGTGGCTAATTTTTGCGGAAGCGAGTAATTTGTAAAGCAATTTAATGTGAACAATTTATTAGTACTGAGACGTAAACATGTGTATGCATCATCATCTTCTAACTCGAGGGGTACAGTCAGCCCCACCTCGCTCAACAGTCCTTACATGCCATGAATAACGCAATCATTCAAACAATTGTAAACTAACTGCGAGTAGTCACACAACCCGCCCTTGACCGTGGGCTCGGCTTTTCGAAAAGATTAAATTACTATGATCAGAGATGTACCACTGTACCCACAAGGCATGCACTCATCACCTACACCAAAGTGTAACGAGATGACCCATACCACGGGAACTCGTGCCAAAACCTTCCATATGTTCCTCCCCGACTCAACAGCACCCTCTTATAGGTTTCATATGGTGTCCCGACGCGTCGGTGCCCCACCATACCCCCCCTTGAGCCTCGTCGGTACAAGTCGCCTGCATGCTTGCCCCTTGCCCCCTCCCCTATGGTGCATCGAGTCGGAGTATTCCATACTTCCAGTTAGGACTTACCCATTAGACTTGTGGTTGGTATGGATGTTCTTTGCAACAGATCCCGCAGACCGGTCCTTATAGTGCCCCGGGTGCAACAAACCAATGCCCGAGCTTGCACCCGTAACCCACCATACTTATAACTTAGCCAACTCCAACAGAGTCCAGAGACGAGAATAACGGGAAAATTCATATACAGAATCCAGCTAACTACGACTCATTCTTTTTATCCTATAGCAGTTGTGCCGGTACAATGGGCACTAGCTAATAATTTTATAGTAGAGTGACAAGGAGTTAAGGCTCAATAAGCATGGCTTGGGTTTGCACACAAGGACGGGGATCTAATAAATATAAGTGTAAGGCTTGATTATTGGACTAATGCAATATTAACCTATGAGTTATCGCGATAATTTATTAAAACATGGGCTCAAATATGATCAACTGTTTCCACAGGGGTGGTCGATGACTTGCCTTGATCAGCAAATGGGGATGGAGGAACCTCGGGGTAAAACTCCGGCTCCTCGATGAACTCGTAGTCTTCTTGATACGGAAAAATAAACAATACATTCAATAAAAATCCACCAAATACATACATGTTTGTTATGTGAATTAATATTTTGATATTCTGAAGTTTGGTATAAAACAGTAATGCTTAACTTTTTAGGGTTTTCTTAATTTATTTTCTGTATTAATAATTTTAACCCTAAGGGGTTTTTATTCAATTATTTATTAAGAATATTTTGGGTAACAGTAACATACTATTTTTATGGCATTAATGTGTAGAGAATAAATTGCTGAATTTAACAAAATTTAAATGGTGAAATTTGGAGTTAAAATGAGTAAGTTATGAATTTTCAAAGTTTAAACTATTTTCTGGATTTTTATTTAAACTGGAAATGGGCTCTGGTCCATGGTGAGCCAGGCCCACGGTGGACCAGCGACTGTGCGCGTGAACCAAACCGATCTGGATCGTCCGATCCAGATCAAGCGGTCAGGCGCGAGGCGGGTTCGTTTAAGTGAAAACGGATCGCTCAGATTAAATCGCACCGAACCGGTACGCGTGGACGCACCAGATCGATCCAGGGGGTTAAGTGATGATCGACGACCGAGAGACCTCGATACCCCTTTGGCCAGATCCGAGGGCCTAGATTAAATCCCGAAGGGATTTAATCCTATCCCTCCGATCGTGATCGTGCGGTCACGGCGTGATCCGGCACGGCACGCGCTAAGGGGTCGAGTACCCCCTTCGTTCTCGGCTCCGGCGACGTTACAGCGAGTAATTCTGGCGCCGACGAGGGTTGGACGGCGAGGCTAAGGCCAAAAATGGAACCAGTGATGTGAGGGGAACTCGGGCGTACCGGAGGTGGAGGCGGCGGCGAGCTGACGGCGACCGGCGTCGACGAGGGGCGGAGAAACTCCTCGGGTTCGTCGGTGGCGAGGCGATCCGGTGGTCCTTTCGACCAATGGTGGCGTGGCCGAGGACGGGCGGGTCTCTACGGTCACGTAGGTGGTGACGGCGAGGGCAGCGGTGGCTTGGATCGCCGGTGAGGGCTCGCCGGAGTCGAAACAGAAAGAAAACCTGAAAAGAGGGTGGCGGCGCTCTAGATCGCTTCAGCTCAGGCTACGGTGGTGTGGGCTAAGCGCGGTGAGGGCGAGGGTTTTATAGGGTCACCGGCGGCGGCCAAATGGAAGGAAACCCTTCCTTCTCCGGCGAGGGTTCCATTCCCTTGGCCCGACTTCCATACTCATCAAAACGTGTGGCCTAACGGTGGAAAGGGATCGTGGGGGTCCGGGGAAAGGTGTCCGAGGTGGATCCAACCGGATCGGGGCGGCCGACGGCGAGGGAAGGAAAGAGGGTCGCCGGAAGGAAAGGGGAGCGATCCCCTTCCATCGGGGACGAAGGTCCTGACAGGTGGGCTCCACCTGTCAGTGGGCGAACGGAAAAGGAAGGGGCCGACAGGCGGGCCACGGCTGTCAGAGGGAGAAAGGGGAGCGGTGGAGGCTGACGGGTGGGCCGGCGGAGCGCGGGTGCGGGGGGGAGAGAGGGGGAACGCGCCGACAGGTGGGCCCCACTGGTCAGCGACACAGAGCTGGGTTGGGCTGTGCTGGAGGCTAATTCAAGGTTAAGGCCCATTTCGATTTAAAAATGTTTTCTGATTTAAAATAATTCTAGCAATTCATATATTTGTTTAAGGATTAAAGCACTGTTGATAAAAATTTGTAAAAATTCCTAAAATTATATTTTGGCCTCTAGTTTATCTCATAAAATTTTTAAGTCCAGATTTTGAATATTTCTCCCTGTTTGGCTTTATTAGGGCTCTTTTAGGATTTTCTTTAATTATAAATTGCAGAAATGTCTTTTAATATTATTTTCCTTTTATTTTAAATCCTTTTTATTTCTGGGGTGTTACAGTGTCCTCTCATGAATAATCCCGTGTTCTGCACAAAAATCAGAAAATTCTCTTGGAAAATACTCTCCACCGCGATCAGACTGTAAACATTTAATTTTCCTCCCAAGTTGGTTCTCAACTTCAGCTTTATAAGTTTTAAAATAATACAACGCTTCATCTTTTGATTTTAACAAATACACATAACAAAATCTAGTGGAGTCATCTATAAATGTGATAAAATAACGCTTGCCACCTTTAGTCAATATTCCGTTCATCTCACATAAATCAGAATGAATTAAATCCAGCGGTGCCAAGTTCCTCGCCTCCGCAGCCTTATGAGGCTTGCGAGGTTGCTTAGATTGCACACACACATGACACTTAGAAGTTTTGACTAAATCAAATTTTGGGATTAAATTTAACTTTGCTAACCGCGATAGAACACCAAAGTTAACATGACATAGTCGTGAATGCCAAATATTCGACTCATTCGAAATAACATTGTTCACATTATTATTACACACATCATGCAACGATAAACGGAACAAGCCTCCGCAATCATAACCTTTACCAACAAATGTACCATACTTCGAAAGTACACACTTATTGGATTCAAACATAAGTTTATAACCATCTCGACACACTTGAGATCCGCTAACTAGATTCTTTTTGATGGAGAGGACATGCTGCACGTTCTTTAATGACATCGTCTTTCCTGAAGTAAACTTCAGAATGACCGTACCAACACCAAGAACACGCGCAGATGATCCGTTTCCCATCAGCAAGGATCCAGTCCCGCCGACCTGATAAGAAGAAAACAAAGAAATATCAGCACACACATGAATATTAGCACCGGTGTCAATCCACCACTCAGGCGAATGACAAACTGAAAGAACAGTAGGTAAATAATTACCATACCCTGGTGTTCCTCCACCGGTCTCACATATCACCATGTTAGCTGATTTTTTCTCATGCTTAAATTTGCGGTCTGGGCACGCACTCGCCCAGTGCTCAGTGCTCCCGCAAACAAAGCATCCACCTTCTTTGTTGCCCTTTTTCTTCTTAAATGTGGTTGTTTGTTTAGGCTTTACGTTCTCTTGCTTGTTCTTCTTCTTCTTGTTACGAGATGCATTATTGGAATTTTTCTTCTGCACCATATTGGCACTAGAAGACTCAATTCCTTTCCCCCGTGTGTCCTTTGCCCTCGCCCTCTCCTTAACATCAAGAGTACCAATGAGTTCAGCCACGGTGAACTCTTGTCTCTTGTGCTTTAGAGAGGTAGCAAAATCCCTCCAAGAAGGTGGCAACTTGGCGATAATACCGCCGGCCACAAACTTGTCGGGTAGCACACAGGGAAACTGTTCAAGTTCTTTTGCCAGAGCCTGTATCTCATGAGCTTGTTCTACTACAGGACGGTTTTCAACCATCTTGTAGTCGTAGAACTGCTCCATCACATACAGCTCACTACCAGCATCAGAGACACCGAACTTTGCCTCAAGCGCATCCCATAACTCTTTGCCAGTTTTGAAGGTTAGGTAAGAGTCTTGGTATTTTTCAGCAATTGCACTGATCACGGCACCTCTGAAAAGGTTATCAGCAACTTTAAAGGCCTGTCCTTGAGGAGACACATCAAATGTCTCTTCCTCAGAACTGCCTGGGGCCAAATCCCCAGGCTTGCCTTGTGCCACGTGAAAACAGTTCATAGCCGTCAACCATAAGACCATCTTACTGTGCCATCTCTTATAGCATGTACCGTCAAAAGCATTCGGCTTCAACGCAGCAGCAAAACCACTAACAGAAAAATGCCTATCATCAGGTTTTTGGATTGTTAGGTATTTAGGCATTTTCATGTTAAATTTAATCCATAAATAGCATGTGATTATTATGACGACATAAATAGCAGTAGCTTGAAATATATTTATCATCAAACACAAGATGATATAGTTAAAGAAATAGAACACAAAGGTTGCTAGGATGTACCCAGCGGAGGGACCCATGCTCAAAGCATCGGTTTCTCCATTCACGTTAGTCGTCATAACGTGTTGCTTGATGTAGTCGATCAGGGCTTGATGCAGGACGTTGTTCGCAGTGCAGTCCCACGAACGGGCACCGGGAGGAAGACGATGGCGTGCGTAGCAACCGCGACCACCAGGATGGAGCGAGCAGTCGCGAAGACGCTCCCCAAAAACCTGATCGCCCGCACACCCGGCAGGTGTCTCGATCACGGGCGTGGCTTCGAAGGCCTGCTCTCCCAACTCTCTGTGCGCACAGAAGGTTGGGACAGGGCTGGTTTGAGGCAACGATGCAAGGAAGAAGAAAAAAAAGCGTTCTGTCCAGCTACTGCCCCCTTTATATAGCTCTCATGCAGAGGGAGACGGAAGGCCAACGGTCTCCACAATTAAGCTTGCTCATGAATGGGGAGATAAAAGGCCAACGGTCATCTCTCATGAATAAGGAGACGGAAGGCCAACGGTCTCCGCAATTAAGCTATCTCATGAATGGGGAGACGGAAGGCCAACGGTCTCCACAATTAAGCTTGCTCTTGAATGGGGAGATGAAAGGCCAACGGTCATCTCTCATGAATAGGGAGACGGAAGGCCAACGGTCTCCGCAATTAAGCTTTCTCATGAATGGGGAGACGGAAGGCCAACGGTCATCTCTCATGAATAGGGAGACGGAAGGCCAACAGTCTCCGCAATTAAGCTTTCTCATGAATGGGGAGACGGAAGGCCAACGGTCTCCGCAATTAAGCTCTCTCATGAATGGGGAGACGGAAGGCCAACGGTCATCTCTCATGAATAGGGAGATGGAAGACCAACGGTCTCCGCAATTAAGCTTTCTCATGAATGGGGAGACGGAAGGCCAACGGTCATCGCAGTATTTTAGGGTGGCGTGACACAGTGGCAAAACACGGTTCCATTACCGTCGCCGCGCACGCCCTTAGTCTGTCTCAACTTCTCAATAGACACACAATCAGTCCATCTATTTAAGTTGAGCAAAGACATGTGAACATTCAATATGGGACTAAAAGTTTTAGTGCACCGTAGCATTATTGTGGGCCTTTGCATTTAACGTATTATTGAATAAATCAAAATGGAACAAACCATGTATATCCAACAACAATGCCTCCTGCCTTTTAAAACAAATTGTTTTTGTCATGTACATAAACAAAAATAACTACAAAGGGGGAAAACAAGTCAGAATATGTACATGCAACCACCGGACCAACCGATCCGAGATAGATGTTCAAAACTTTTTTATGTCATATGACAAAAAGGACAATTAATGATGGCCTTAATCACATCTCTTATATATCCTGGCGCACTAAACCCCAAATTAACTAATCTCCCTCGAACAAACAAACTGCCACCACTAATAACATATTAGCATCTAATACATTTTTGGCAGTTGGCTCATCAGGGAGCACTGCACACTACACTACCAACCAGTAGCTAGCTGGTTTGCTTGCTTGTTTTGTCTGGCTTGCTTTGGTTTAGTAGCAACTTCCAGTCTGGTGGGACATGCCGTTGTTATACACAAATTAATTTAATTAATTAGAGTAGGATACAGGCTAATCCGTGCTGTCTAATTGCGACAAGAATATATTCTTTCTTTGGCCTGCGCCTTTCTCTCCTTTTCATCCGACAGAGATTCGACCTGCTCAATTCCATACGACATTGTTTTTTCTGCTCCTAAATACTCCCTCAAATTTCTTTTATATATATATATATGTATATGTATTATCAGTTGTAGTGATCTCAATTCTTTTTTAAACATAAGTTATTTTATAATTTATAGATATTTTTTATTTTTATTTTATTTTATGTTTACCCTTGTCAAATAAATGCTACACATATCAAAAAACATTTTGAGTTATTTTTTTAATTTTTGTGCACAAGACCAAAATAACCTATATAAAGATTCGGACATAATTTATATAGTTTATATACACATATACGTATGTACCTCAGGATCAAGTTTTACCCATAATTAATCAATTTATGTTCAATAGTTAAAAGTAGGACACCCTATAGATGTGGTTGCCGGGCATCGAGAAAGATTGATTAACGTCTAAGCATGTATATTGTGAAAATTATCTTAAATAATAGTATTATTAATTAAACATAAAAAACATATACATGCAGCTAACAAGTCTTTAGTATAATATAATATTGTTATCATACTACCTAAATAATAAGTTCATATTTTAAAAGCTATTTACAACATGCAAAAAGCTTTTTCTTGATATCAACTTATCTAAACTAGTTTATGTATAAGCCAAAATCTTCTAGAAGAGGCCTTAATCGTTTTAGCCTTCTCCACTTTTTAAAAATATAAGGCATTTTAAAACTTTTATACACTTTTATATTTTTTATTTTTGTCCTTGTCAAATGTCACTTCTCTTATAAATAAACAACCTATATTTTCTAGAGCAGAATAAATAAGAAGCGATAAAGTTGTTTGAGCTCATTTTTGAAATGACTTATATAAGTAATTACATGTAGTAATAATTCTATCAGTAAATATGATATCTTGTTCAAATACGGTTTGGTATCTATAAATACAAATTTGTTTTGGTCCGGTATCGGTAAATACCATATTTATGAAAGTTACCGTGGATTCTAAAATTGACAAGCTCGCCGTACGTAACTACTCTGTCTTACCGTATAATCGTAATTAAGTATGCATATTTTGCGGAAGCACTTTGACTTATATGTAGCGTTACGTTGCAAGCCAACGAGGTAACAAAGAAAATAGATCATCACGGCAGCTCAGGGAAAATCTTCATTGAGCAAGCGTGGGTGCAAATACAGCCCTACAAAATTAGATATTAGTTTATATTTTAATTATATATGCACTTTCTCTCAATCTAAATTCAGTTAACTAGCTTAATTTTGTACCCTACTCAATTTTGTTCTAACTTCACTATAACAAGCACAAACATGTAATTTATCTAATCACAATGGCAGCGCAAACCTCAATGTCATAGGGTCGCACCTATGTCAACGACTGCTATACACTGCATATCAAGGTTAACTAAACCATTAGTAACTAATTCAATTTCACTAAAATATACTCCGTATAATAACTATAGTATCTAGACAGGGTAAGTGGTGGATTGCGAAAACGAATTTCAATCTTTTTAACTGTAAATGCTAAATACCGAAGGAGACGGTTTCTACCTATCGGCGGTCAAACGGCTGTTTTTTTCCTCTGGTTTGGTGTGATTTTTTGGGTTTGGTATAAAAATCAACAGCCCTACTCAAAACATTCTCGAGTACTCGACCATCGTCGCCGCCGCTCGGTCCGTCACGCGTGCCGGCGGCGGCGTGTCACGGCGCGCATGCGCACACATGGTATACCGCGCGCACACATGGTATACCGGTAGGTGAGCAGTTACCGTTAGCCGGGGCTGGAGCTTTCCTTTCCGGTCACATGCTGATAAAGCGGTTGTTTTCTTGGAGTTTAGCTCGGCTCACTTCAAGCAGCAGCTGCAGCCGCTGGAACAGCAACGGTCTTTATTTGTACTAGCTTTGGCTAGCTGGTTGATTGATCCTTGATTGTGTGACGGTTGTGACGAAAACTGGGGGTGCTCTCTTGGCTGGTTGTGTACGAGCAACCAGGTCAGCTATAGTTGTTGTTCTCCTTTATGGAATGCTCATGCTAGTTGCTGGTTAGGGGCTCAGGGCGTCTATTTGTTATATTAAGATGCAAGAAAAAAAGTCCAAAATATCTTTCGTAAATGTAAATAATAGAGTCAACTAATATTACATACAGCTAGTACTATAGGTAAACAGTAGTCGAATAGTAGATAAGAGTAAAATAGAAAGATTTAGAGAAATAATTTTTAGAGGTTTGCAATATTAAGGATAAAATTTAAATAACAGAAATGATCGTATTTTGAAAAAGAGAAAGTATGTGATATCCATGCTTTTTGAAAGTGAAAAACGCTTTTGTTCTGTAATGGTGATATACGGACCAGGTTAGGCGTATGGTTTGGGGAGGGGTGCCGCTCTTTGCGGTTATTAGGGTATTTTCAACTCTTCACATAAACGTACGATAATGCCTTAATTATTTATTAGGTTGCTATATAAGAAATAATATGATGTGTCGATGGAATTAAAGAAGAGAGAATAAAATTTGAAGAAACCATGTCTTAAGTGAGAAATTTGTAAAAATGCCACTCCGGTTCGCATACGTTGTAAAAATGTTATTCGATAGAGTACAATTGTAAAAATGTCACTTACGTCATTGACAAATAGTAATTTTACCCGTTTGAGTTTTTTCATCCATTTTCAATTTTTAAACAAAAAATAATATAAAATACCAAAACTGCCCTTCCATTTACAATTTATTTTTTTCCTTTTTTCCCCTGGTGTTCGGTGACCCCTATTTCACGCCGTACAGCAATTGTTCATCTTTCTGTTCTAGGTCGCGCGTGCTAGAGCCACCGGCGAGAGCCACCGCAACCGTCGCCCGTCCCCCCTCCTGATCACACGTCCGACCGCTGCCGTTCTGCCATCGTCCCCCGCCACCGTTTCGCCGCCGTTGTTTCACCACTGCCGGCAGGGAGATATCGCGAGAGGTTCGTCTGGCCCAGTTCGGGAATGAGGCTACATGAAAGAGTTCCCTCGAAATAAACATAGAAAAAATGTAAATGAAAGGGCAGATTTGGTATTTGACATTACTTTTTAGGTCTTAAAAATTTGAAAATGAAGGGGAAAAACTCAAAAGGTAAAATTACTATTTGTAACGATATAAGTAACATTTTTTACAATTATACTCTATCTGGTGGCGTTTTTACCATGTCAGCGAACCGAAGTGGCATTTTTACAAATTTCTTGTCTTAAGTAAGATACCATATTTTTACCATATCCAAGACATAGATGAAATTGATTGGATGAGAGGGAGAGAGAGAGAGAAAATAGTAGTATAAAAAATTATTATAAATGCATGTTAAGAAATTAGGACTGAGAACATAGTTTCTAGATATAGTGTCTTGTTAACATAGCAAAATAAGACATCACCTAAAAAACTATGGGTTGAGATTGACACCTTAGTAAACTTAACAAAATTTAAATTCTAAACTTTGAGCTTGCTTGCTTTATAACTTGATTTAGAATCGTAACCGCTAACTTGATTGGTTTTTTAAAAAAATTGAAAATCATAAAAATTGAAAAAAATGTTAGAATATAAAAAACTTATGACACAATAATAAAAAATTTGCTATCCTCTTTGGTGAAAAATAAAAATGGAAAGCACTGAACGTAGAATGTTGGCCAGTTTTTTTCCATTTTCACCGAAATTATTTTCCTTGTTGACAAATTTTGTTTTTTTTTTGAAAAAACATATTATATCGCCTACTATTTATAGTAATTTTTCAAAATTTCATATTCAAATCTAAATTCGAATTTAAACTGACAAGTAATTGATAACCGCCTATCAACGGCAAGGTTAAAAACCTCAATAATAATCTATGGTTTTGTGAACGGGACGTACCGCTGCTGGTGCCTAGTTTGTGTCGTGTGGATGGTGTGGTCGACACCCAGTTGAATTGTACATACGTACCAAAAAATATTTTATCGGGATTTTTTCCTATGTTTTATTTTTGACTTGATCAGGAGATGCCTATAATAATCAATAGATCGTACTAGCTTCTTAACTTATATTTTTCATATTTATAAAGGGACAAAGGGACAAAGGAGCAACTTGTCTGCAATTTTTTCAATTCAACCAACAACTTTCCACTTTGTGGGCAAGAGTCCCCGTCCTTTAAAAGCTTGGCTTGAGATTTATCGTCTCTCTTTTTAATGAAAAAATATATTAACTTGTTTCTCTACTTGATATTTTCAATATAAATTTATTTTTATGATAATTCTAATCATATCATTTTTTATATATTAGATGCTAATTTTTTAATGTAAAATGATTTAAGATTTTGTGGTTTGGATCTTATGTACTCATCTATTTAAGATGGGGTTAGTACCTAGTTTCTTTATAGTATTATTTATGTTTTTTTCTCTAAAATTAGCTCCTTAACTAAATTTGACACTATTGAAAGGATTGATCACCAACGATTACTCCCAACAGCATGACTATGTATCTTAATTTCTACCTCTCACCTAGACAGAAACTGACAGATTGAGTTCGGATCGGTTACACAACGGTAGAGTGACCTACCAACCTCTTATGCTTTACTTGTTGGGTGCAACGAGCAGATATGAGCCTAGAAATTAACGAAATACTTGACTAGCAAGCGGTGCGTTTTGTCAACTTTTTCAACCCAGAGACAGGTGAAAACCGAATAAAACAAGTATCAGATCAAATCAGCACATAGTAAAAGTTGGGTTACCCCTTTTGTCTAATCTCTTCATCAGCCTACATAAATTTATTATATTCATTACTAATTGAGAAATAGAATAATGATTTCTTATTAATTTTTCTAAAATCGTATACAAATCCACTCTCAATCCAAATGACTTTATAGCTTTTTTTTCACAACTCATATCTTATGATATTTTTTCTATAACACGTAACAACTATTTTTATAATCTTTACTCAAACAAACATACTAGTTGTCTCCGATGCAGAATTTGATAGTTTAGTTTTCTATATATTTATATAAAACATGACTACATCACAGTATTAATTGTTCATGACAAATTGACGGATATTATTTTCACATAGCAAACTACCTTCACAGTTTTACACGTATTAAACATGCATGGGTCAATCACTACTACAAAGCGACATTGTAGCGACGGGCAAAATCGACCTATAGTGGCGGGCATCCAGTCCGCCACTGCTCTAACGCCACTGCTCTAACGCCACTGCTATCGCTGGTTAGCAGTGGCGGTCAGAGCGCCCGCCACCGCTGTGTCAACAGCAGTGGCGGGCGCGCTGACCTCATCGGCCCGCCACTGCTATTATTAATATCAGTGGCGGGCAGATGATGTCAGCGCGTCCGCCACCACTATGTCAACAGCAGTGGCGGGCGCGCTGACCTCATCTGCCCGCCACTGCCGTTATCAATAGCAGTGGCGGGCAGATGATGTCAGCACGCCCGCCACCACTATGTCAACAGCAGTAACGGGCAAGCTACCTCATCTGCCCGCCACTGCTGTGTATAACCCATAACACAGAATGTTGTGATCCCACAAACCAAAACACAGAAATTATATGCTTCACACAACCATCCACATACACAGCAGCAAAACATCCACATATCCACATACACAGCAGCAAAACATCCACATATCCACATACACATCCACAACAACAACACATCAACACAACAACCATCAATCTCATCAATTTTCAAAAATTCACAATGTTTACATTCTTCCGGTTTATGTTTCACAATAAACATCCATCAACACAATTCATTGTTTCACAAATACATGCTCATGCGGTTTATGTTTTCTTGGAAGGCTAACTCATATCTTAATTGGTTCGCCTTTTCATTCTTCCGGCCTAATCATACAGAGTTGGATGCTTGGCCACTTCACTCTCAGGATCGAAAAATACTCCAAGCTCATGAAGAATCTCATGCATCGTGAAGTGGCACATCCTTGATACGATTTCGTACATTTGTGATTCAGAGAGTTGGCTCTTCTGGGCAACGGTTGATGGACCTGACGCCTGCATACGTAAAATATAAGTACATACGCTGCAAGTTATATTAGATTAACACACAAGAAATCAACTTACTTCTTTAGTATCCTCAGATACTGTTCGCCCAAACTTTCCTAAGTTATTGCTCATGAAATCACAAGTATAGTAGCCACAATGCACGGAACCAAGAGATTGTTTGTGACACTTCAAAATAGACAAAGTTAGAACGATATATAGTTTGGCTTTATCAATTGAATTAACAAATTTAAAAATATAATAATACCAGATAGTTGGTTCTGATAAGCATTTCTTTCGGCCTCTGTGGATCATGTAGGCCACCTAACTTTTCCACGTAGTATCTATATGCACTCTGAATAACATTTAATATATCTTGATATTCTTTTTTGGGTTTGTCGAGCGAGTCGAGCACATAAACCCTTGAGCTTTTTGGGTATATCAGAAGTGCAATCCAATGATCACTATCGAAAGAAGTAATATATGATTATGTTAGTTTCATAATCGATAAAACGTGTTTAAGTGGATATAGTGGGTATACTTACTTAAAGTTATATGCCCCACTTATCATTTCTCTGTCCTTCCATTGATACATGCACCGCGCAATATACAACGCGACACAACTCTTTTTGTTCTTCTTAAGTTTGTCTTCGTCTTTATTGAACATCTTTCTTTGAAATTTTTTCTTACCCGCAGTCCAGTACTTGCTATCATTCTGGTTTAGTGTCGGGTTCAGCGCACTTTGGCTTATTAATGACGGGTTTAAGTACCCATACAATTTAGACTCGTCACCGCGTGAATTACAACTGCATATGTTATAAAACAATAGTCAATATAAGACATTATTTATTTTTTCTTTGTATTGACAAAGTATAAAGTACTTACATGCACCAGAGCATCATGCTTGTGATGTCGGTTCGCTTCAGACGAAACATCCGATGGAAGTCGTCGGAAAATAGTGCAAGCTTAAACTCTGGGCAGTTGAATATTTCTTGTGGAACCGTCAGTTCTATTTGTGTTACACCTAACGAAGACGCTTCGAGGTACCAATCATGAAATGTTTTCATCGTCCAAGGCATACAATTAAGTACTCCTTGGGGTAATAATGGTTTGCCTGGTTCGTATTCGATATAATCCTCGTCTCCGTAGGTCCTCTTATCAACAGAAAGTGAGCCCGCATGCTTTTGTACTGGAGCCTTTATGGGAGCCGCTTCGGGCATAGAACGTGTTTGCCCCAGAGTATTAAAAAATTTATGCATCTCAGATTTCAGCGCAGAACACTGCCCAGCTTGAACAGTTATCTTGTGGATTGCTGGCTTTGGGCATGCATCTTGTTTTTCAGGCTCGGCAGCAACTAGCACTGGCACTTGAGGATCAGCCGGAACTGGCACTTGAGGCTCAGTCGGAACTAGCACTGGCATTTGATCTGGCTCTGGCACATTTGTGTTGGGCTCATCAGTGGGCTCAAGCACTGGCACTAGCTTTGTCACTTGAGGATCAGAAGTCACTTTCGATTCTATCACTTCTGCCACTTTATTGGGCACTGGCTCTTCCTCTGCCTTTTCCTCTATTTCACGCTCATCAATAGGTGATAATGATCCTATATTTTGCACATCCTGAGATGAAAGATATGTGGGGGATTGTGATGAGACAATAGGTGATTTACTCTGAGAACTTGTCTGCAGTAATTTGATATCTCGGCTCGCCCATAGGACAAAGTTATTTAGAGCATCTCCGATTGTCTCAATCCCCTCATCAGGCATTGGAAGATCCAAGGGGTCATTAATAAATCTGTCGTTGGTGATCTCATTGACCTGAACCTTGATATAGTCAGCAGGAATAGGCCGATTGTGAAATAAATCCCCAGGCATAGCAATGCCTCGTGCAGCCTCTTGGGAATGCCCTTTGCGCCCTATCGGTACATGCAGGCTGCAGGGTGTGTCCTCTTTAATATAATTTACAGGAAATTTGTCTTGTACTGAGCCAACACTGCTTGGTACGTCGAGTCGTACCTCTGGCACAATTATTTGTCCAGCTGCAGCCTGCATTATGTTTGGATTCTCGTTAATAAATTCAAAAAAGTGTCGCTCCCACTCTGCACGGCGCTTTGCGGCGTCGTCTGTGCGTGCTTGACGCTTCTTGTATGTGGCACCCTCCTGTTTCTTGAAAGTATTTTTCCAGGGTGCTATAGAAGAGACACCTCGGGTGCGCCCTCGATGTTCCTTGTTTCCGAGAGCAGATGTAAGCTGGTCATTACATCCCTCGGGCTTGAACTTTCCAGTCTTCTCCAACTCAGCGATTTCCTGTGCTTTCTGGAATACTTCACTAGTCCGTGAGTCGGAGAGCATATATTGGCCCTCGATTTCATGGAGGCTGTCCAAGCTCGATTGTACCGTCGAAATGGTTCCTATTTCTTCGATATTTGTGGTTTTTTGGTAAAAATCTGCGGTGTCTCATATATATCGTCTTAACGAATGATGGAAGATGCATAGATTCTGTCTGGTCCACACACACTACACATGCTGTCTTTCCTTTAACCTGTCCTGTTAGGGACATGCGTCCTGGGTTGTCAGCTATGGTGCAAAAGATTATGGCTCTTAGATTGAAGTGCTCTTTCTTGTGCTCATCCCACACACAGACACCATGTTCCCATAGACGTTTCATATCCTCCATCAAAGGTTCTAGAAAGATATCAATGTCATTGCCAGGTTGTTTTGGACCAGAAATTAGAGTAGTGAGCATAAGGTATTTTCTTTTATGGCACAACCATGATGGAATGTTGAACAAGCATAGAAAGACTGGCCACGTACTATGTGGGTTCCTCATCTCACCGAAGGGATTCATTCCATCCGTGCTAAGTCCCATCCTGATATTTCTAGGATCGTTCGAGAAATCTGGATGGGCCAAGTCAAATGATTTCCACTGCCTAGCATCCGCAGGGTGCCGAAGTTTTCCGTCCTTCTTTCGCCCAACGAAATGCCAGATTAATAGTTCAGCATCTCTAGGATTAGAGAACATACGTTTCAAGCGATCAATCACCGGTAGGTACCACATTACTAAGGCCGGAACTTTCCTCTCCATCTTTTTTCCAGGATGGTCTTCAATAACATTTTTATTCCTCTTCTGCAACCTCTTATTATTCTTCTTCTGGTGGTCATTGTAGTCCTCCACACAGTCATTTGGACGTTTGTATCGACTCGCGTTGCACTGCGGACATCTCTCTAACAATCCATACTCTTTTCGATATAGGATACAGTGGTTCGGGCATGCATGAATCTTCTGAACGCCCAAAGTCAACGGACAAATCATCTTCTTTACTTGGTACGTATCAGATGGTAAACCATTGGGTTTTGGCAAAACCTTTTTTAGGAGTTGTAAAAGATCTGAAAAACTGGTGTCAGACGATCCATTGCTGGCCTTCAGTTTCATAAGCTCAAGAATTGTGTACAACACAGTATACTGCTTATCGCATCCGTGGCGTTCCTCGTAAAGAAGGTTTTTTGATGCTTTGTCAAGTGCTTCAAAGTTATCGTATCCTTTGGTTGTAGTTCTCTGCAACAACACCTCAGGCGCAACATTTCGCATCAGTTCCTCCACATCAAAGGCGTCATCATCATCATGTTGATCAACATCATCATGTGTTATGTCGGATGGATGATCACAACCTCTTCTATGTTGATGAGCATCTTGCGGCACATCAGAATTTTCAGGAGGATTTTGGCCCATCTCACCGTGTTTCGTCCATATATAATAGTTCTTCACGAAACTATTTTTCAACAAGTGAAATCGTATGGTTTCACGATCAGAACACGGATACATCGCTTCGTTTTTACAAACTTTACAAGGACAATATATTGCCTCTTCACTCTGACGGGAAGCATATTGTGCGGCAGCTTCAGTAAATTTAAGTTACTCTGTTAAAATATGCCACCACATCTCCGTCGTTGGACGAGTACATCCAGGACCTGTGCTCCATCTAAAACATATATTATTTGAAAAAATATTAATAAAATCATTATTGTTAATTTTAGTAATTTACAAATTGAAAATATATTGATTTATTATCGCTCATAACAACATTAATTAAAAATCTTCAATGCTTTAATTAAAACTACTTATTAAGCAGAAAAAATTATTAAATAAATTAACTATATTGGTTTCTCTCTCTCCAAACAACATAACTCTAGATCTATAATCATAAATCAAATTAAAAAAGAGATTAAAATGACGTGAATCAATATACAAGTGATGAATAATTGTGAGGAGGGTCATATTTGTTCATTTGGGAGAAGGTAACACTGTAAATGGAAGATTATTTGAAAATTTCTATTCACAAACCCTAAATTAGAAAAACGCTAATAACTCATTGCATACATGATTAAATACAAAATAAATGTGAGATTCGGCATGGATTTACCTCCTAGAATGAAATCCTTCAAAAGAAACGAAAACAAAGCCTCCCCCCTCTTTATCTAGATTTTTGTCGCCATTGTACGGACAAAATTAAATGCGAACTCCAGTAGAGCCCGGGGAGGAAGAAGCTGCGCATTTATAGCTAGAATAGTAGTGGCGGTCGCAAGTGATGTCATCAATACTTTAGTGGTGGACAGCTTAGCGGCGGCGGGCAGCACCAGCGCCCGCCACTGCTATTGGTAAATTAGTGGCGGTCCGGGCTGACGTCATCACCGACCGCCACTACTTTACCAACAATAGTGGCGGGCGCTGGTGCTGCCGTCAGCACCAGCAACTCTAGTGGCGGGCATCTAAAGGCCCGCCACTACAGTGGTTTTGCCCAACGTCACTACAGTGACAGTTTGTAGTAGTGAATGTTTCGATATTTGATAACAAATATTGTCAAAACCGGCTTTTTTTTTGAGAAAACAGGAGTAAGCCTTCTTAGCATGATCGATCACCGCCGACGATCGATCTCTCGCAACAACATGAGGGCATCCCAATTCCTAACCATCATCAAGCTATACAAAAACTGACAGTTTGAGTGTTCATCGATCAGTTACACTTACACAACGGGTAGAGGTGACCTACCAACCTCTTCTGTTTAATTTATTAGCTGCCACTAGCAGATAGAAGCGAAAACTTGACTAGCAAGTATTTGGTCACGTTCATTTGATCTCTCCTCTCACCAAACGGCACATCCTTTTCCGCTTCCTCTTCGCAATGAATTTGCTTACATTCAAAGCATGCATGCAATCTCGTTCGCCACAAGATATATAGAATAATATTAAGCCTGCTGCCCACTTTATTTTGTTTGTTTCTTTAAATAAGACTCTTGAGAAAGTATATTTAATAAACTCATCTTAATATCTTTTTAAAAAGTTATCACACATGGAAACTAAACTCATCTCAATTCGATCATGTGAAAATTAAATTAAGTATAAAAGCTATCTCATATCCCACTAGGGGTTTGGTTTTGCTTTTTGTGTGTATTGATAGCCTTTACACTGCCGGTTTATGAGTGAACTCCCGTCTAGTAGAATTCAATTAAATTTCTACTTTTTGATTGTATTTTCTGTATTCTTACTTGTATCCTTCAATTTGTAGGCAGAGAATAGCTTTGTGGCGAGGTCAATCAAGTTATGCATGATTGATAAGTAGAGGAGAAGTGGTGTTGTGACTGCGAGGGTTTGGTCTCTCTGATCAGAAACCAGATCATATGTGTCCACAAATCATTGTCTATTATCTATATGACAGAAGATCGGGCACCCCCTCTATCAGAACCTTTGGTGAGAAAGATTCAATAATTTACCACTAAAAGTTTGAGCTATTTAATTGTTCAAAGACCATATGAGTATATATAACTATGAGTTAGAATAACAAATAATCAAAGCCATTTTTAACATGGCAAATCATTTTGGACGACCTAAAATATCAAATAATCTCATATGGTTCTATAAAAGGAATATTTGATGATTTACACCCTTAAAATGTGAATTTGATTATTTATCATTTGGTCCACAGTAATATATAACATATCATCCAGAACCGTGATAAATAATTAAATAATATAATTTTCCATTGACAAATCCTGAAATGTCCCGAAAAAACTTACGCCCTACAATCTCTGAGAATCATCTGAGACGAATATACAGGTGATCGATTTCATAAGTTTTTTTAGAGTCGTCAGTGAACAGTTCATGTTAATTAAGAACCGTATAATATGAACACGACATCACTCATACGGTCCTATGCTTTTTTTTTGCAACATGCATGTCACTACCGAAAATCACAAGTTTGTTGAGGCGAAACCTGAAATTTACTGAACGAAAGATTCGTCGAGTGCGATGCTCAGCAAAAAACTATCGGAGCTCAAAAAATTATTTCTTAGAAGAACCGTGTGTTAGTTAATCTATAATGTAATCCTGATTGTTTTACGTGATCGGAGATGACTTTTATAAGTTCCGATCCTGTACCTACATGTATGTCGATCATGTCAACAAGAAATTAATTATGAACGGCAAATTAATGACGAATTGATGAAACATAATGATCTGATTTGTTTCTCAAAGGAGACCAGCAGCCCGGGTAATTAAGCAAGAGCTTATCCGTGTTGTGGTGGCACATGCTTAAATCTTAATCAAGGACAATGTGTTTTAATTTCCATGATCTTTTAGAGAGAGAGGAAAGGACAATGCCAATGCTGGTAATTACTCCAATCTTTGTGGGCATTAATCTGGCCACATATGATGATATATGTACATAAATCAATGCTAGGCGAAAGACAGAAAGAGACATTGGAGAGGCATCATCTTGTTTCTCTGCTGTGTTATATATGGAGAACAAAAGGCACTATCATTTAACTAATCATGCATGCTCTCACTCAACAGCAACCGTCCACCTTAAAAGGCTTATTAAACAAAGGTTAATTATTATACCTTCCTCTTGAATCTTGATCGGCTTCTCCCTGCTCTATGCAACATATGTGCCAGCGCATGCAAACGCAAGGCGCCAGCTAAGGGCATGTACAACGGGGGATTTTACCCCGTCTACAAGATTGAAAATTTGCAAAAATCCCCCTGATCATGACTGAAGACGGCCTCGTCGTCGCTTGATGAGGCGACGGCAACGGGTGCGTGCTCCCATGCAGCAGGAGACGATAAAACAGAAGCAAAAACGGTGTGTGTGTATATATATTATATTTTATGGATGTTTGCATGTTTGCATTAAATAGTTTGCGGACGGTGAAATAGACAAACCATTGTACAAGCTGTCTATTTAGTTGTCTATATATGATGTAGTAAAACTTATAGACGGTACTTCGTCTGTGGGTTGTACATGCCCTAAGTAAGCTTACTACTCCCTATAGCTCCCTCCGATTCCTTAATTGATGAAGTTTATTTTCTCTCAGGTGTAAAGAAGCAACTAATCAGTGTGTAAATTTTCTGTTTTATTCGTATTAAATTAAATAGGATTATGTTGTTCTTCAATTAATAAGTTTGTATATAGAGTATACAAGTCTAAAGTAACTTTTCAATCACCAAAACTTTATCGAATGCTAACTTGATCTAAAGCAGAGAGTCAACAAAACACACACACACACACCTGCTCAACTAACTGACATTAGCCGTTGACTCGTTGACTATTCTGTTGAACTGATTAATCAGCGTCCTCCTTTATTTATTTTTAAGCTCCACACTGATTTGTTTATGCTTGAGGAAGGGTGAAAACAATCCAGTTAATTACTCCCTCTTAAAATGATGCAGTTGACTTTTATTATAATATTTGATTATTTGTTTATTCAAAAATCTTATGTAAATATGCAAAATATAAGATATGCTTAAAAGATCTTTAATAATAAAACAAATTTTAATAAAATAAATTATATTCAAAAAAATCAATAAAACAAATAATAAAATATTTTGAACAAAGTCAACAATGAAGAGAGTGAATAACATGGTAAGAATTATGGAGCATCTGTTGTCAAACGACGTGTGGGTTTTCTTATCTATAAAAGTCACTTTCTGCCACTAAATCTATAATTCTTTTTGAAGTAGAAGTAATGTTTGCTTTCAAGAAACTAAAATATTTTAGCTTAAGTATCATACAGATACAAGATAATAATTAACAATTCTAGTATTGACACAAAAAATAATGTAAAGTGAATCAAAATGAACCTGTAATTATAATAAAAAATAAAGTAAACATAAAGCTTAATTTGAACTGTTCTACAATTACATATAATTCTTGGCATTCCAAGTTTATGTTCTGTGTAATTTTAAATGCACTAAAATAATTGAAATGAATATCTTGCATGTTTATTTTCTAGTCCTAATCATGCCACACGCTCATAAATATTGTGTTATATGAATAATCCCTTATTTCAAGATATATTAATGTTGTTTTTATTGTTTAGTTATATTATTTATATTATATTTTAATTACAAACCTTGTGACTACCGCCATCGTCCTAGCTCATACATGAAGATGCATAATCGTGGCGGTCAATATGTCTCTCTCTCTCTCTCTCTCTCTCTCTATATATATATATATATATATATATATATATATATATATACAATGTGTTTTCTTATAGTAGATCTTAATCAGACAATTCTTTTCATAAAGTTGTTAGTTATACAATCCCCATCATAATTCAAGTTATTAGTACCTTTGTGAACATTATTGGTACGATATTGACTATTATCCATATATTCTGTGTGTGAATATAATTTTTTCTGTGGGCAGAATTAAATCTGAACAATATTTTTTATTTGCTTATTAATGAAACTAATATGCATATTATTTCTTTTGCTTATTAATGAATTGACTACATTCACATGGATAAGTTGGCAATGGATGAAGATCAGAACATGCACACCTAGCTGTGTTGGCAAGGACATTGGTCACAGTTTCAAGCAAAATTCCACCATAAAAAAGTACTAGAAAACTAGTATAGACACTGGATGATGATAGATGATCTTACTTTTGAACTGACCAATGAATTTAATGTTAAAATTTTGATCAATGGTTTTAAAATATATTTTTCAATATTTTTATATAGTTTTTAATATACCGTTTAGTAGTTAAAAATATGGAAAAAAATTTCGCCCTAGGTTATCCTAAAAACGGGATGCCAAAAGGACCTTATTAGCATGTGGAGTCACAGTGTAGTACACTTGTCTGTAAAGCCAAGAATTAACGTAGTGTGCAACACACGTGGAGATGCTATCGTTATAATAATTGGCACCCCGTTTTTTCCTCCGAACTATAAATCGTTTTAAGGACAAAAGGTGGTCTGTTAACGAGTACGATGTTGAAAATTTTGAACGACCAAATTAACGTATACAAAATATTTTCTTATATTTTTTACAGTTTAGAAATATATAGTCGGTATATCCATGATAAACAAAAGTCATATCATTGTTATATTGACACAAATCATAACTACCGATCATTGAATTTTTTAAATTCTTAAAAATTATAAAATTATAATACGTGAGAATATATATACTGTTCTTGTTTAGGTAGCTTAGCTAGGTCGGCTTAATTTGGATGTGATCAATTTTTTAAATTCTTAAAAATTATAAAATTATAATACGTGAGGCTATATATACTGTTCTTGTTTAGGTAGCTTAGCTAGGTCGGCTTAATTTGGATTTTGGCTTGTGCTGTTGCAGAGCCCATCTCTGTCTTGCTTTCCAGTGTGTCGACGATGGCGACATGTCGATTCTTGCTTCAAGTTCAAGAGCTCAATCGAGAATCTGGTAACAGTACCACAGAGCACAGGAGAAAAAAAACACTATGGCCTTGTTTGGGAAGAGGGGGAGTAAAACTCCAGAGAATAATATCCCTGGGGGATTTTGAGTGACATATTTCTCCCCCTCCAACTCTCTAGGAAGAAATTTCCCTTTGGGAAAATATTCCCAGCCACTATTTGGGAACCGAAGAGGATAAAAATCCTCTACTCAATTCATGGTGTAAAAAAGCTCTAATTTTTATGAATTCAATTGCATGTAGAACAAAGATCACTCACTCTCTCTCAACAAGGGTAAATACAAAAGCTCAATTACATTGCATGTAGAACAAAGCTCACAAATCGCTCACTCTAACTCAACTAGAACAAATACAATTACCATCATGACGAGATAATAGAACACATCATATAGAATAAGATTCGGCAAGCAGCCAATCATCAAACATGGAACAAAAGTAGGCAAAGGTCTTTAATCCGCAAAAGACTAAACCATTCCTGATTCTTGTGGCCAAAAACAACATCCAATCTCATGAAGTCTACGAAACGTAAAGAAATAGCAAAATTATAAAACAAATCCATCTCAGTTGTTTAGGGGATCATGTGTCTCCTCCGTAGACAAAAGATACAGTAATAGCAAAATTGAAAAACAAATCTCATCTCAACTAGCGCAAATTGTCCACTGCTTCGTATAAAACCCTCTTCTGGTATCGGCACTCATCATTGCTGCAGAATGTTTTATCGCCTCTGCATAAGATAAACACTCATCACTGTTTCTTTACTTTTTATTCTTCTATATTAAACAAAGCAGTATAGAAAAGAAAAAAGAACATATGATGGAGTATTGCAAACATCCCTGTAATGCTGTGTGGAGAAAATACTAAAGAAAGGAAGACAACTCCACAAATGAAGACCCTTTAATTAAGGTAACCTGAATGCAAAACTAGAATAGCACCAGATTATTACAAATGTGTTTTACTTGGTTACTCCAGACATTTCCACCATAGATAAAAAACAAAAAAGTCCACAAAATTGACAAATATGTGGTTTCCCAGAAGTGAACATGCATGATTAACTCACAGAGAAGGGGCCAAATAGGCTACAAAAGATTCACGATGATATCTGAAGCTAGCTTTTATATACCTAATCATATATTCAATTGTTCTAATCATATATCTTTTGTTTCAACTTCTGGGCACAATAGTTGAGTCTGGCCAAGAAAATGTTATGCCTCATATTCCTGAAATTGTGTTTAACATTGGCAATAATACCATAATGAAACTACTGCCCAGTGGCCTCAGATAATACCAGAAGTTGAAACAAAAGATATATGATATCAAAGAGTAAATATTTTAGAACAAAGATGCATACCTTGGAAGCAATTTCACCTTTAATCCATAGTAGACGGATATTTGGATTCTTGAAGTTGATGAAGATTTCACGATTCAACTCACATTTGAATATATTAGTTGCAAGTGCTTTTTCATCATCTGATAGTTCTTCAATTGACTCAAGAATAGCAAGACAATTCTTAATAGAACAATCATCTTTTGGTTTTGTTTTTCCATCCAATTCATCATTAAAATCACTAGTTTGCTTCTTTCTAAAATCTACGTACTCCTGTAGAACTCCGGCAATTTGATTTTGCTTTCTTTTTTTTCCATAACTAGCTCCTTTATGTCCAGAACAAGATGAATTTCTAAGTTCTTCTTCATCGAGGTTTATAGTGTTGTTTGATTCCCTTTGACCATCAAGATTAGCAAAGAACAAGTTCACACTAACTTCAGAAGGATTATCTAGATTGACACATTCATTTGGTGATGGTGGTGGAAGATCAATTGTTTCTGTTGATGTGAAATTTAATTCACCTGTAGCAATGCTACCTATTTATGCATTCAACACAATTGTAAGCTTAGGAATTTTCATGTTTCTATTGAAAATTTTACTACTACACAAGAATGAATTTTCCAACACAAATATAAGCTTAGGAATTTACCTTCATACAATTTTTCCATACTATCAAATAGAGGAAAGGGTTTTGAGCGAAATTTTTTCACTTTTGGAATGTCCTGTTCAATGCAAAAAGAATCATATGAAAAAGATAACACCAAAAATACTACTATTAGTGATAGAGTAAATAATATTACCTTACAAAGTTTATCCCATATTTCTGGTTCAGCAATGATCATACATAAGGAATCATGCCATCCGGTACCACTTTTCTTCCTTGCATCACGAATTGCTCTATAGTTTCCTTTAAGCTCTTTCTCCTTCTCTTGAATCTGTATTTTTGTAAATCCTGCTAATGGAAATTTTTCATTGAAGGCCTTAACAATGCTTTTCCATCCTTCGGTTGTCCAACCATTTTGGCCCCTAAACTTCTCATGCATGTGATCATGAAGTATGTCAACAAGTCCTTTCTCATAGTTAAAAATCCATGAGGCACGTGTAACTTCTCCTTTACTCATTGCTACACTATGAAAAAACATACAAATGGTCATAAACATACACCCTACAGATCTGAAATTCAATAGCAAATTGTGACAAAATATAGGGTGTACCTAAATACTACTATTATTTGTAGATTGTTGATACTTCTTGTCATGCTCGATTTTGAGTGTATTGTTCCCACATTTGCATTGCAATTTGATCCCGCAATATATTTCCATCATGGAATTGGAGGTTGTCATATATTTGATGGTTATCATCTCCCTCTGGCATGTCAACATAATTAGTTGGTTGGATATAAGTAGGTTGGGTATCCAACCAACTCTCGTCTCCATTTAGGGTTCTAATTATGTTGTGGAATAAGGCTGCTGCAGCTGGAATTTTTATTTGAGATTCTATAGGATGATGTGTGCCCACTTTCAAATTTGAAACCGCTTCTTTAGAACTCCGATAGCCCTCTCAATATGATTCCTTAGAATAGCATGTCGATGGTTGAATAACTCCTTATGATCTGCGTATTGGAGTCTTCTAGATGGACGTCGTGTCCTAAACTCACCTATGTGGTATCGAACTCCACGATATGGCGCAAGGAATGATGGTGTATTAGCATACCCTCCATCCACAAGATAGAATTTACCCTCTGGCACATGAAAACCCTTGGTAATAGCTGATCTAAGAACCCCGACATCTGATGCCGACCATTCCCACCCACAAGAGATGAATGTGAAGCTTCACGAACTTGTGTGTGAGAGTAGGTATTATATCAAAAACAGCCTTTATATGCCTGTGTATTGTTTCACCACTATGCTGAAAAGCTTTTTGCAATCTTCCATTACTAGCATTATGCGAGATCATAAACATAAACATTCCCAATTGCTCCTCAATAGTAACTCCACGTGTGTCACGTAAGAGACCCTCGCGTCTAAGATAATTTGATATTGTCTTAAATATATCCGGCTCCATACGAAACTCACTCCTACACCAACTCTCATGTCCCTCAAGAATTTCCTTCATCTTTTTAGCACCAGTGTATGTTGAAGTATGGACTAAACTTTTTGCATCATTCATCCATTCAAGTATGCTAGGAATAATTATGAAAAAGAATTCATCATCTTCTTCTTCCATTTGCATGAATTTTTTGATTTTCTCCTTTCTATATTTCATAATGTCATTTCTAGAACCCATTATCTAATATTTACAGAAAAGACAAAATTAATATTCCATGATATTCCATTATCAAATTATTTGCATGAATAATTGAAAGACCACTAATGCTTGAAACAGTCATAGTTTGTGATCAGGTATTCAGGTCTGTGATCTTTTCTCAGGACTAAACCATTGCAACACTCAAACATAATCTAAGATTAGTCAAATATTATTGATCCCTGAGTCAAATTGCACATCAATAGAAACTATCAAGAATAACACTAGAAACATAAATATTCACATATGGATAAGTTCATGTTCAAGCAAAAAACACTGACCACATCTTTTAATTGAAAGTACCTTATTAATTAGTGGATCTGGTCAGCGAAGACGACGAGCTTGAAAATCAACCCAAGTAGACAGATCTGATACCTGAAATATTAATAGTCCTAAAAATTATTCAACCGAACAAATATTTTAATCATGCAATTTCTTAATCATGCAGAAATTATTCGAAAACCTCGAATCGCGGAGTGGACGGTGGCGGCTGTATGCCTGCACACCCGCGCGAGCACCGAGCGGGCGGCAGCGGCTGCGCGCCTGCACGCCCCAGCGAGCACCGAGCGGGCGGCGGCTGTGCGCCTGAACGCCCGAGCGAGCGCGGAGCGGGCGGCGGTTGTGCGCCTGCGGGCCCGCGCGAGCGCCGAACGGGCGGCAACGGCTGCACGCCTGCACGCTCGAGCGAGCGCGGAGCCGATGACTTCGGTCAGCGACGGAGCGGTCAACGACGTCGTTGCGCGCTTGCGTGAGCGGGGAGCGAGCGGCGACGGGGAGAAGCCACACGGGGAGAAGACAAGCAGCAGCCACACGGGGAGAAGAAACCACGAATGAGAAGGTGTTTTTTCTCTCCCCGGGGATACACAGGGTTAGGGTTAATTTGGCTCATGGAAATTTCAGCCCACTCATCATCCAAATGGTTATCACGGGCTGACGGGAATAAAAAACCTGGGCCAAAAATTCCACCGGGTTTGGGCCAAAATCCCCACCGGGATAGGGCCTCCCAAACAAGGCCTATGGAGGATATTTGTTAATTACTCACTTGTATAGAAGAATACTCCAATAATTAATGGTGCTCACGGAGCAGGACTAGGCTTCACAATACCGAACTGGGCCGGTTGCCCCTCCAGAGGATTGGTAGATTTTTTTAAATAATACATTTTTATTCACAATTTTAAATCTGATATATAGATTTCAGAATTCGTCTTCTGTTAGGCTATGGTTAGCTAATCTAGACCGACTCGCCCTACATCAACACACCATCTACCGATCTAGTCCTATCACCTAAATCATTTCTATCGGTCGATGAAGAATTGGTTGATGAAAAGCAGATTTAGGCCGATCAGATCGGTAGGCCGATTGATCTAGATCAGCCCTTCATCCACTTTATAGAGAGTGTGTTGGTGCTTGATATGTCGACCTAAATCAATTTGGTCTATATAGGCAAGATCGGCAATTCGGTATATCAAGTGCCAATAGAAACATGTTACTGATTTGAAATTTTGAATAAAAATGTATTATTTTTTAAAAAATCCGATTGGTAATTACAAATGGGTCAAAATTGAAATTCTAAATTTGGATCTGAACGGTTTGTGTGTCTCATCGCTTGGTTTGGACCGGTAACCGAGCGATAACATAAGTAAACCCTTAGTATCTAAATTTTAAATTCAAAATTTTATAGTGGTTACCAATCATCTGGCTGGCTAGGAGGGGCAACCGGCCCAGGTTCCGTATTGTGATCCCTGGTCCAGTGATCCTGCTCCTAGCACCATTAATTCTTCTATACTAGCTATTAAATAACAATTCTAGCGATAACCGGTGGTTATTGATGTTGTTATGTGTTCCTTTTGATGAAAAAAATTAAAAATGGAAAATGTTGAATGAGGAATGTGGCTTGGGCCTCCCTATTTTTTTTTATTTTAAAAGTGTTCTACTCGTAACTTTGACAAATTTCAATATTTTTGAAAACAATTTTCACAAAAATCATGTTATTTTCACCTACTATTTATGAGAATATTAAGCAATGTTCCAGACTAGGAAAGGAATGGCTGGTATAATCACTTTTTAATAGATATTAAGCTGAGTGAAATAAGAATAGTGCTGATAGATTGGTTGCAAAAAACAGAACACGGGCCGGCATGTCAACAGATCTCAATCCTATTTTTGTCGAAAAATCCTTTACTACTGCGTAGAAGATAATAAGGATAGGAACCATTTTTCATTCGATTTAATAGGAGAAAAGACCCCCTCGGTATGGCGGGGCAAGGGTAGTTCCTCATTTCAAATGAGCTTTACACTCAATTCTTTCACATTAACTTAGAGTCCAACTCAATATACGCTCTTTTAGACAAATAAATTTTATAGGATTTGTACATAAATTAATTTAATTTCCATAAAAAATCTTTAAAATTCTTTTATTCCAAAAGAGGTCTGTGACTTTTCTTATAGCTGAACCCATTCTGGTGGGAGGAAGACGAGAGATTTTGCGCTAGTTAGGACTTAGGAGACTGGGATGGTAGATATTTCTCACCAAAATTTTCTCCGTTGACACATGTCTACTGATATGCATGCTCGCGGACCTTGCGTTTCATTTCTCAAGGAGAGGCCACTTAGCCATCAAATTTACAGCCCTGTTCCTAGCTGGGCCATACAATGATATATGGAAATATTCTAAACTGATTAAGAGCACATAAATTTTACAAGATTTTCAGATGAAAATACAAATCCTGCAAAATTTCTCTGCGAAACACTGTTTGATAAACAACTGTAATCTGCCGGTGCATGGGAGTATGGGACCATGCCAGGTTGCCTTGAGGTATACATATGCTATACGTCACTACAAGAAAACAGAAAGTTTTCGTCGGCTATTTTATCTTCCGTCGGCATTTCAAAAAGCCGACGGAAGTTAAATAACTTCCGTCGGCCTAGAGGAGCCGACGGAAGTTAAGCTAACTTTCGTCGGCTTTTTACAGTGGTCGACGGAAGATAGAGGCATTTTCCCCCGCCCGATATAAATCCTCTAACTTCCGTCGGCCAGCATTAAAGCCGACGGA
This sequence comes from Zizania palustris, assembly GCA_019279435.1. Classification (NCBI taxonomy): domain Eukaryota; kingdom Viridiplantae; phylum Streptophyta; class Magnoliopsida; order Poales; family Poaceae; genus Zizania; species Zizania palustris. Next base: position 66,028,302 of record JAAALK010000289.1, on the reverse strand, counting down.
AGTTAAAATTAACTTTCGTCGGCTTTAGATGTGGCCGACGGAATTTAGCCGCGCGCTTTCTTTTTTTCCAGCCCACGCCCACTTTTTTCCCAGCCCGCCTTCCTTTAACCCTAAGTTTTTCCCCTTCCCTGCCGCCGCCTCCGCTCGCCTACGCCCGCCGCCTCCGCCGCCTCCCCGGCCTCCCGCCGGCCTCCCGCCGCCTCCGCCCGCCTCCCCGGCCTCCCGCCGCCTCCGCCCACCTCCCCGACCTCCTGCCTCCTCGTCCTCGCCGTCACCGCGTGCGTCGGCGTCCAAGGCAAGGGGGTCTGCAGATGGTGTCACCGCTGGCGTCACGGCGCTCAACTTCGAGGAGCCCCCTGGCACCGGCGCCGGGGAGGATGGGTACGACTATGGCAAGGGCGACTTTGTGGAGCACGCATGCCAGTACTGGCGAGGCTGCGGCGGCTCGTACGTGCTGTCCGCGCAGATCCCGGCGACACCCGGTAACGACCCCTCCGACGAGCTGCTGATCGTGGACATGAGCAACAACTCTCTAACCGCCGGCTCGCTGCCTTCGTCGCTAGGTGGCGGCCTGAAAGGGCTCCTCAAGATGGACATCAGCAACAACCTGCTTCAAGGGAGCTTGCCGCCGGAGCTCGCCGACCTCGGGAGCCTCACCTTGCTCGACCTCAGGAACAACAGCTTCACCGGCGGATTGCAGCCGTTCTTGCACGGCATGGCGTCGCTGCAGGATCTGCTCCTGTCGAACAACCCGTTGGGAGGGAGCCTGGAGCTTGGTAATGACTTTGATGAGCTAGTGAGCTACACTAATTAAACATAAATTAGTTGTGTTTGTTGGATTGATCTGATCTGCTTAGTGCTTATAGTAATTAGGCTTGATTGTTTTGATAATTCATGCCAAAATCAATCAGTTCCTTTTATGGCTGTAATTTTCAATGAGGATTAGCTTGCAATGTTTTAATTTGGATACAGTTGAGATTGTCATAGATAATCAACCTGGAGTTGAATGTATTGTTCGATCTGCTTGTATTTTACTGTATAAATAGAGTTGTCCTGTATAAAACTCATAGCACACATTGTCCCACATAAGGGAAATATTGTCTTGAAATTCATATTGTAATTTGGATTTTGTAGTTGGATGTGAATGTGAATGGTAGAACAAAATAAGAAAAAAAAGAAAAAATCAGAAAAAAAGCAAAACAGAAAAAAGCAAAAAAAAAGAAAAAACAACAACTTCCGTCGGCTAATGTTTGGCCGACGGAAGTTATCGATTTCCTGTGTTAATTTTCGTCGGCCATAGTTAGCCGACGGAAGTTAGCTAACTTCCGTCGGCGCCGACAGAAGTTAGCTAACTTCCGTCTACCCGCTTCCGTCGGCCAAAAGCCGACGAAAGTTAGCCTTTTGCCGACGAAAATTAGCTTCTTCCGTCGGGGAAGAGCTAACTTCCGTCGGCTTTGGCCGATGGAAGTTTCTCGGATTGTTGTAGTGCGTGCGCGCGCAATGCGTAGAAAGATGGTATCACTACTTCAAAAGTTCTTAACGATGCTCTGTTTTTCAGTGGAAATTGGTTTCATAGGTGCTCCACATAATGACTATCCGTGTAAAAAATCACTTTTTATACGTAGGGTGCAAAACCGAATAGTCTGTGAAAACAAATCAATTTACATATACGACACTTTTAATATGAGGAGTAATTTTCATATAACTCCTAAAATGTCAGGTTTCTTCTAGAAGATCCCTGTTCACTTTACATGCATCATTTAGACTGTGTTTGGTTCCCCGGATATCCAGGAATGAGATGGCCACATCCTACAAAAGAAACTGTTTGGTTGGAGTATAGTCAGGGATGAAATGGCTAGTCAAGAGAATATACCTTGAAGATTCCGGATGAGATGAACTAGAAAATTTTGTTGGATGGTGTTGTCTGCATCCTTGTTGCTCGCTTGTGAAGTTTCTGGTCACCTCTCTTCGTTCCTTCTGGCCTTTCGCTACAACCACTTGGTGGTTATCACCATCGTCCTGCTCCTCGTGCCGCCCGTTTCCTCCACTGGCACGTTGCCCGTGCGTCGCCAGAATCCACCCCATGCGCCGCCTGTTTTCCCACTGACACGCCGCTCATTTCCGTGGTCATCCCCGTTGCAGGCAACACCCTGAGTGCCACACCTCTAGCCAGCGCCCCGAGTGCCATGCCTCTAGCCAATGTTGTCCAGATCTAGTTGCTCGCGCTGCTTGCCACCAACCCACGCATCGCCTGCCTTGCTAATATCCAATATAGGCCGACGGTCTTCATCGGAGCGAGGCCCTGCGCACTGAGGACGCTGACCTTGAGCACACGGCGTCCCCTATTGCCGGCGCCGGCCAGGATAGGGATAACATACACATAGGGATAACACCGACATGGTGGCAGGAGATGATGGTGGACAATAATTTCGAAGCATGAAAAACCATTTAATACTCTGAAACCGGGAGGCATATATTGACGCTAAGATTTGATAAAACCAGGGCCCACCAGGGATGCCGCATGATCAATGAAAGTCAAATAAAGGGAGTCCGGTCAAAGAAGCCCGTCCATTACAACATGACTGGATAGGAAGGAGCTGATGGTGAGAAGATGAAGATTATCTAGAATCGGTTAGGATAGATTACTTGGATGGCAAGTCTTCGGACTATAAATATGTATCTTATTAGTTAGGTCAAAAACACACACAAACCCTATAAATAACTACTCTTCAACGCATCGCCACCCTTTGCTTCCCAAGGTTAATTTCGATGGGATTTGACACTCGAAGCCAGGCTGCATCGTTTTGATCTCTGGTAAATAGGTGAGTCCCGCCACCCCGACGACTGTATCGACTAGATTGACATCTCAAGGCTGCATCGCATCGATCTCTTGAGGTATTGCTTTGGTCAGTGTGATCATCGGTTTATCCCAATATATGTGCTAGGTCTAAGGCTGCATTAGGTTGATCCCTTAGATTGATGTGATCTAGTGTTGACGCCAAGATTTGGTAAAGCTCAAGGCCCACCAAGGAAGGCGCGTGGTCAACAGAAGGTCAAAGAAGATCCAATCAAAGAAAGTCAAAGGAGTCCGTCCGCAACAGGTGCATAATCGGAAGGGGAGCCGATGGAGATAAGAGCAAAATATGGTTACAGATTCATCCAGAATCGGCTGGATAAGTTACTTGGACGGCAAGTCTACGGACTATAAATATATATCCCTTAGGTTGGATTAGGTAACTCTCGTTCAATCAATCAATCGGTGCATTGCCACCCTTGAGCCCTAAGGTTATCCGGTGGGACTCAAGTGCTCGGAGCTGGGCTGCATCATTTTGATCTCTAGCGAAGAGGTAAGTCTTGCCACCCCTGACATTCGTATCAACTAGGTTAGTATCCTCACAGCTACATCAGTTCAGTTCGATCTCTTGAGGAGAACGGTGAAACAGTACGGTCGCCGATTGTTCTTAGTGTATTTGGCTAGGTCTAAGGCTGCATCAGTTAGGTTTGATCTCTTAGATTGATGTGATCTGGGTCTGATAGTCTGAGGCTTCATCGGTTAGGTCCAACATCTCTTGCTATTGTATCTTTTTCATGTCGTATACTGTTCATCTAAATAACGTTTGCCAGATTCGTTGATATATTGTTCAGTTCATCATGACTAGCTACTGTCTTGGTTAGGTCCGATCTAGTTATTGTGACAATATCCATGGTATAGATCTGTTATTTGGCATGTTTTATTTATTTCTATTAGAGTACAAGCTAATAGGTTATCTTTAATTTATCTCCGTATCATATTCACTGTCGAGGGATGCACATCAGCCTATATGCACGATCCATCTTTTCTATCAGCCGATGGCACGCTCGCTC